>OZ035962.1:11785887-12385887 GCA_964034945.1 Chrysopilus asiliformis
GTATCTCAGAACAAGGGTGGCTGTCTCCATGGGATATTTTAATGGCAGGCAATGAAAAAAACTGCTACTTATGTTTAATCGAGACGAGGTTTGAAAGTCAAATGAATTTTAAGCTGGTATAGGCATTTTTCAGAAAAGTGCACAGTTTTGGAGAGAATTTCAAAACACTGAATGTTTTTCAAATATATTGAAAACCGTTAGAGATACAAAAAAAAACCGTGGAAAATTTTATATCCTTTAAATTTTGTTATATTCATGTTTTCATACACGCACAAAAATTTCCATAAGTTTTCAAAAAACGGTATTTTCAAAAACAAAAAAAAAATTCATAGGAGGTACCCGTTTTAGCTACCCTTACGATTTTGTAAAACTTATTTACAAAAAATTTCATGTTGCTAGTTCTCGAGTTATTTAAGATACGTACAACGGACAGACCGACAGACAGATGCACGGACATCCTAATAATTTTGTCTGAAACGGATTTCCTACTGATCAGAAATTCTCTATCTGCCCCCCGTTCTCGAGTCGGTTTCCGTCACAAAAACAATACCTTCCCTCTACAGAAGAGGAAAGTAAAATTTAGTAAAATTTTTCTATTCGATTGAAAATCTAGAACGAGCAATTTTCGAGCAAACAGAGCAGGCCATTCAAATACGCCATAAGTTTCTTTTAGCAATTTTTCCCTATCGAATTTTTAACAGTCAAATTTTAAATGAAACACCATTAATCATAAAGCTTTTTGCAACATATTACATGCGAGTACAATACCATATCCGAATTTGAACAAATGTCAAATGCCCCTGAGATGAGGAGTGCCATATTGCACGATGTCGCTCTACCTGCCCCTAATTTTTAAACAAAGTAAGCCGAAGACAATCTTAAGAAGACACAAGATCCGAGAAATGATCATTAAACGCCGGACACTCTCTCTAAAACCTTAAAAGGAATCGAAAGTATTCCAAATACGTTGTTGACATATTACCACAACAATTGAGACAGCAAAACCTAGAAAAAAAACTCGTAGGATGTCTAAATCTATTCGAAGAAATCTCAATTAATAAATCCGTAATAATAGATGAATTAAGTTCAGCTCCATAAAAGGATCACAGAAACCGACATGTCTGCACGTTCGCTGCAAAAGTTCACTGCATTAATCGAAACAAATCGAATGCATGTTAACATTGCGAATTTAATTATGTCACGATAGAAATGTGACGTCGACGGCAATTTATTGAGTTATGCAACTTTAAGAAGTTATGTCTGCGAAGTGAGTTCAACGCCACAAATTATCCGGCCGCAAAAAACCAGAACTTTTCATACATATATTCGCACAAGTAACATGGCCTGCTTTCTAGGTACCAATATGGAAGTATTAGTGAACATTAATTAACGGGAATTTTTTCCTATTTTTTTAAATTTTTTTTTCTTTCTATTTTTTCTAATTTTTTAATGTTTTTGATTTTTTTTTCAAATTTGTTTTTATTTTTATTTATTTTTTTCCGAAAAAATGTGTAAATTTTCGAGTTAAAAATCCCCTTATCTTTCTGTGGATGTCCCCGTCTTACCGCTAAGATATGGGAGATTTTAATAAGTCTGTATCATTACCCGCTTTGGCATGTTTACTCAAAACCAATTTCATGCAAATCGGCAAAGCTGGTTGCGCCGGAAGGAGTAACATACAGATCTCTTACAAACGCAACCACAATTACTTTGTGTCACTTGGGTGATCTAAGTGCAAAAACCGCACACCATGCGACTGTAGAACGAAATTTCCGTCTAGGAAAATTTTTCAAAGATCAACGCCATTCGATAAGAATAATATGAAAAACTGGGACACTTACAATTAATAGAAATTTCTGGAGTCTACCAAGAAAGCGCACTGCAACCATCGATCAAAACATCAAATTATCAATCAAGACTGCGGTCGGTACAGAATGTGTGCGGCACGGCGCTATCATGATCAAATTGATCATAGTTGAATGCGATCTATACGCACAATTTACACCAAAAGAGATTCTAGCGACGCACCAAAGTGCAATAAGAATTCATTAATCATGCGATCGTGTGCTTCGGCCGGGTCGAATATTTGATCTCAAGGTTCGCATATTTGATGAGAAGCACAGACTGAAAGATGATCGCTTAACATTAATATTCATTTGGGCTTGTGCTATATGACAGTGAGAAAATATATCTTTGAGAAGAGACACTGCTGAAAATTTTCAAAAAAAAATCGTTTTTTTTGTAATATTTATAAATATTTTAAAGATAATGCAATCTTGCACCAGTCAAGAGCTATGAATGCCACCCAAAAGGGGATAAAACGACGAACTTGTAAGGATTAGAGTCCAATGGGTCGAACTCCAGCGGGGATCTACAGACAAATACTCAAAATCTGTGACAAAATTGTTGCCTAGAAAATAGGGACCGTTGAGACTGACGCTGACAAGTGGGGAGAAAAATATAGACAGATCCAGAAAATACAGACAGATCCAGAAAATACAGACAGATCCAGAAAATACAGACAGATCCAGAAAATACAGACACACAATTGGACAAAGGTACAATAGGGATAGACGACAAATAAACTAGTTTTGTATTAGGGGCTGTCCATCAAATACGTCAACATTTGGTGGGATAGGAGGTCGTGAGACAGCGGAATTAACTGCAATACTAAAAATTGCCAAAAATTCAGATGATGGGGAGGGGGATGAAGGGAATCCTAATTAAAATTACCATGACCAATTTGTGGACAGGCAATTGCAGCCAATTTTAACAATTGTAGTTAAATTTTACTTCGAGTTTTTAAGCAAAGATTGATCAAAAAATCGTTTCCCCGTTCCTTGTTTTCCTCTCTCCTGCTATCTACTGAATCCTTGAAGAAATTTAGATCCAGTTTTCACAATTTGACAAGTCATATTTTATGCAAATTTAATCCCAACTCCGTTATCATTAACCCCCTCTCCCGCTGTCCCCTTAACCTCTTAAAGGGTTTAGATCAGGGGTCATCAAAGTAACTGTCGCTCCCTTTACAATCAAAATTTATAACCACTACAAATTAAAATACAGTTCAATGAAACACAACCTTCCACGGCAATGGCTTGACACGAACTGATTTAAAATGAAATGCGTAATGCTAATAATGCACCGATTCCAACTCAAAGCACGATTCGTTTTATTCCTGCGATCCGAAGCCGCAACACACAAGCATTACAGCACACAATAAAAGGTCGATTATAGTGTCTACGCTGTTAAAGCCAATCTGTGTGATGAGCCAGCTGAGCCACTAGCTGATGATGCCTGGTTTAGATAAAGATTTTACAATAAAAACAAGACCGTATTTGCTGGTTTAAACATAAGAAAAGCTAAAATTGCCAAGGGCTAATCGTCAAATACTCTATATGAGGACAGACAGAATTTTTATGAAAAAAATCCATTTGTGTTGGAGAGAGGGTAGGGGGGGGGGAGGATTGGTCCGATTGGATTTTGATGTATGGAACGGTTATGTAAAATTTATTTATAAACACATTTCGTCTTTGCAATCTAGGGCGTCAAAATTGTGCAAAATAAAATCTCATTTACATTTTTGTTTCAGTGTACACAAACCAAATAATCATATATCATATACAATAGAAAAATGATAAAAAAAATCGATTGTAACCAATCTAACAGCATCATAAATGGTATCTCCATTATTTAATAATAGAGAACGCAACCCATCACTATCATGTCAATCGTTCTATGCGTAAATGATACTTGCACACCCGGAATGCTCAAACCGCCTGATGTCATCATCACCACAATATCCGAAGAGCGCCTTTGCGGCAGCGCCATTTAAACCATTTAACCATCAAACTATTGTTGCTTATGAAGAAAGTAGGCCCAAGCCAAGCATAAGCGCATGTGCACAAGGAAAGTAAATCATGGTGTAATTAACTAAGAGATGCTAAATGGTCCTTTGTGCATTTCTTTAGATTTCGTGAAATACTACGAGTAGTTTTGAAATGGTTCCGGGTCTCCATATGACAATGTTTTCCACTGTTAAATCAATAGAATCACAACCTCAATACTTTGTACATCATAATTGTACCGAAAGTTAGAATTATTATGGTAAATATTTATGCATTCAAATTGTATATGCGGGGGGAAAAAAAAGAAAAGTCCATTATAATAATTGAATGACACGAGACGAATGTGTAATTATGAAAATCGAGAGTTTAAAATATCGATGCTGTATTATTATAAGCACCACGTAATGGAAAAAGTAGGTGAATTAATAAATCTATAGGCAAAAAATATTCAAAATCTAATGGTTATTACATCTCTAATAGTATATAGTATAAACTTATTCACTCTAGTACCTTCGTAATTGTTTGTTGATTGTTTGCATCGTGTTATTCACTGAGTAAATAATTTTTTTTTTTATTAATTTCCACCTGAAAAAATTATTTACTTTTGGATATGTTTGTTTATTGTGCGCTTTTGCCATTCGCTGATTGCCTACAGATAAGTAAATAATTTGTCATCGAAGAAAATTTAGGTCAAACGTGGTTCTTTCCATCAGGCTTTAATTATTTAAAGAAAATTGCTTTTGTTTTAATGACGTGAATTCTTGATGGAATTTTGATAAAGGTGGCTCATTAGTGGCAATTATTTTCTGCGAAAGTGGAACTCTTGGGCGAATAAGTGGGTGATAGCGAAAATTCCAAAGTTAAGATGATTGCGGTGAGGTTAATGAACGAAGTCTCGTAAATTGCTAAATGAAATTTTTAATATAATTTGGTTGAAGTTTGTGCAAGTGGAGGCGGCGTGATATGATCTGCTTGTGTAGTTAAAGATATATTAATTTTTGTATCTTTTTGGAAAGTTAAAAATATCTGATGTGAACAGTACAAGACTTTCTTATACAACATTTATGTTCTTGCGCAATTTACACTAAAACAAGACAAATAAAATATTAGTTTATGTAAAAACTAACTTGCATACCCGTCGTTGTGGGGGTTAAAGCTTTTTTAAACGTTTTTTTTTGCACCGAAAAACAACGAAATAACTTTAAACCTTTTGAAAAAAAAATCGCTAAGCCTTCAGAACCTCCCGTTTCGAATTTTGAAATTCTAACATCAGAATCGTGATCAGCGAACCCGAAAACTCTCTAATGCCAGTTTTTCGGAGGAAAAATGAGAAAAAAGATATTATTTGCGTTATCCTTACAGGACCTCCCATTTCGAATTTTAAAATTTTAAACACCAGATTCGTGATCAGCGATCTCAAAAATCTCCGAGTAACATTTCTGAGCCTCTTAACCGGCAGACTTCATGGCAAAAATCAATGTTTTATAACACCAACCCCCTTCCCACCCCTGCTTTTCCCCATTAAGAATAAAATTTTGAAAAACCGTTTCTGCACATATGCGCGCATTTTTGTTGATCAATAGCCTAACCAATACTAAAAACCGTTTAGGATATAGCAAGAGAAGAGTTTCGCATCATGTAGAGGAGAGTGGTTTGAGTGGGCGAAAAGTTGTTTTTATGATCGACCTGTCCAACACTGAAAACCGTATTCAAATCCCTTCAGTGGTTCAAGAGATAACAGGTGAGGGAGTAAAAGCGATAATGGTAAAAAAAACCCATTTCTGTGAAATGACGGTATATCTCGATAACGGCTTGAGATAAGCAGTTCTATTGAAAGACAAAAATGTAGAATATTTTATTGTCCCCAACTTTTGTCATACATAGGACTACTGAAAAACGAGTAGTTTCGGAGTAAATCGTGAAAAACAACATTGGGATTTTTAAAAGCCGCCATCCCCCCACATGGAAGTATGGAAAACTTCTCGCACTTTGTGAGCTGAAACATTTTTCGTAACAGAACGTTTGACTGTGCTATACAAATAAATAGCACCGTAATCTCGCTACGGATTAAACTACCCTAATCTGATTTTCTATTACCGTGAGATTCCAATCAACTGGAATAAATGAACCAAATTTTATGAACTTGAGACGGTATGGAACCCAACTGAGGTCTGAAATATTTCATAATTGCACATTTTTAATCTGATTATGCCACATTGGTGCAAATCTGAAACAATATGAAAAAAGATATAAATCTCTTCGCTTCACCAAAGTCTTTTGAAACGCTCTGATTTATGATTCAATTGTACTCCACCGGCAATGATTACCGCAAATTGGAATCATACAAGAATGATATCATAAAATTGTTTCTATCATCAAGGTTCGGATCAAGGAAATTCTTTATATAATTTATAAAATGACGAGTACAAAATTTACTAATATCACCTCCAACCCAATCCACTATATTGTGTTAATCACTAAATTATGTCCAAAGTATTAAAAAAACATACAATTGCCAGGGGGCTGGCTAATCGTTAAATACTCTATATGAGGGCAGACAAATTTTTTATGAAAAAAAAAATAATTTGTTTGGGAGAGCGGGGAATGAGTGGACTTTGATGTATAGATAAGTTATGTAAAATCGTATTCTAAACACATTTCGTCTTCATAAATTTTTCGATTCGATTCACCGTTTTCGAGAAAATACGGAAAAAAATCCATTTGAACGGGGAGAGGGGAAGGAGTGATTTAACTGGATTTTGATGTATGAACGAGTTATTTAGATGTTTATTCTAAACATATTTTACCTTAATAAATTTTTCAAGGTGACTCGCCGTTTTCGAGAAAATTGCAGAAAACTGTTTCGTTTGTATGGGAGAGGGGAGAAGGAATGGTCTGATTTTGCCCGTTCGAGAACTTAGTCTACACTCAGAAAAATGGAGGCTAACTCGACGACCTACATACGGCGTAATTGGCCTCGGGCAGGCGCGCGTTCGCCTGCATGTGGGCATGTAAAACTGAGTTGACCTGTGATCGGAGAAATTCTGAAATTAAGCCACCAGCAGGTGAAGTAGGACATTGGGAGCTGCACGAGTTGACCTTAGATAGGTTAACTCTGACCGCTAGCTGGCTTACAGACACCTCTGTAAGGTCAGAGTTAACCGGACAAAAAGTTGACCTGGACATTTTTCTGAGTGTAGTCATTTACGAGAAACGTAACCATACAACATTTGTGTTCACGATTGCACTGACGGACAGACAAACGAACGGACGTGCGGAAATCTATTGTCATATCAAACACCCTGGTTTAGTTCATTTTTCTGTCCAACGATTGGTTCGATGCGTTACAAAAAATCTAACATACCTACTTCTATTGGATTCTCATATAGAGTATAAAAATCGTATCAGAAGTTAGGGTGGAACGAAAACGAATATGAAATCGCAAAAAACTTCTGGCCATGGTGGAATGTGTCATAATTGGACATTTCAGCAACACAACCAATTATTTCGACGATTTTTTTGGCAAGAGCATATCAAAAAAAATTATTTATCGGAAAATAAATTCCATACATTATGTGGCATTGAATGGAGCTTAACTGAAATTGGCTTGGCTTCTAATTTATAAGAAATGATGTTCCAAACAGCATTTGGGTGTTATGTCATCGTAAAAGACCGGTAGTGTCTATAAAATGGAACTTCAACACGTTAGAAACTCTTTGAAGTTGAAATTATTACGGGGTACTTGCCACAATCGACACTCTATCAGAGAGAAAACTAACCGCCATCCAGATATCAGCCGCGATTGTTTCTATGTTGAACAATTGAAAAAGCAATTTTATAGTTTTCCGAGATTTTTTTATGATTTATACAACACACGGTTGTTATAAACCAAGAAATTCCTTTGCACATTAGCTGTTGATTCAGATTACAAAGAACTGTATGGCTGAATGGTAGAACAGCTTCTGTTTTCAAGTGATTAATCTTCGCCTATCAGATAAGAGGGATATTGGTCTATTGATGTTAAGCTGTGTTTGCATAAGGACTAAAAAAATCTGGATTTTATTGAAAATGCAGAAGGCTAAAAACTATGGCCTGTTTCTTAGCATATGAGGTTTCTCTACGTTACATAAAAATCATATAGGATTATATTAGATTTAGTAAGCCGTTTGTAACGCATCGAACCAATCATCGGACTCAAAAAAGAACTACACCAGAGTGTTAGGGATGGCAAAAGTTTTTGATTTCCGCACATCCGTCCGTCTGTCTGTCTGTCCATCCGTGAACACCATAACTTTTGAAAGGATTGAGCTAGAGACTTGAAATTTTATATAGTTGCGTTTCTCGTATATGGCAAGGCTAAAATCGGATCATTCCTTTTGGCCTAACATACAAACGAAACAGTTTTTCACAATTTTCTCGAAAACGGTGAGTCATATTGAAAAATTTATAAAAGCAAAAAGTGTTTTAAATATGATTTTATCTAATTTACCCATATATCGAAATCCAGTTGAACCACTCTTTCAATAAATGGAATACTTTTTTTCTTATTTTCTCGAAAACGGTGTATCATATCGAAAATATTGTGATGAAATTTTGTTTAGAAAGAGACAAAAAAAAACAAAATTGTGTTTAGAATATGAATTTACACAACTTTCCAAAAAAAACCGCATCAAAATCGGTTGAGGTTTTCCGGTAGCAGTCGATCACAGAAAGTTTTGGTAGAAATCGATCACAGAAAGTTTTGCTGAAATGTGCACTGCTCGTATCTGAAAAGTTTAAAAAAAACTGAAAATTTAAAAATTTATTTGTCGTCCGTCATACGTTTTTTACCGAACATAACAAGAGTGAAAAAACTACTAGACCTAGTAACACTGACTAAATGAAAAACTGACGTCAAAAATTTTAGTTCTCGCGTAAAAAGTTTGGTTCCAGAAAAATAAAAACCTTCAAAATCACAAAATTTAAAAAAAACTTGTAATTTTACCTATTTAAAAAAATCCTTTTATTTTTCCTATCTGTAACATGGAGTTAACGTTTTTCAATGTTTAAAAGAAAATTTAAGAAGTAAAAAATCCATACTGTGAACCTCCCCTAAAACACAACAATTTTCGCTTGAATCCAAACCCAAAGGGAAGCGAAAAACAATTGAGAAAATATCCAAATACCGTCAAAATAAACTTTTCGTTCTTGTGAACAAGCAATTTTATGGTGTGGAAAATTCTTTTCAAATTTTCCGTCTGCCCTTTCGTGTATCAAAATTGTTTGTTTCTACAACAGAACTTTACTGGCGACATTTTCATTTTAATCAACAACAACGATTCCGCCTTCTTTGATAAAATGCCGAAGACACAGACTCAGTCTTCTTCTCCCCCTCTCCTGTGTTGAAATAAATTTTTGTTAAATCTGGGAAATTTCAGGCATTTTCCTGCATCCTTCAATGTACATTGTTCGGATTATCTTGGAAAAGTAATTTACTGTGAAAGTGAAAATTTTGCCAGGGTTCCAAGCAAAGGGACTTTGCAGACGGGACACAAACATGTAGACCGACAGACAGATGGACAGGCGGACAGACATTTGGGGATGAACATGGATATGAATAAAGGGACGACAAAAATGGCACAGATTTAATTCTCTTCGTCTGCAGCATCCAAATGGACGAATATCACAAGGACTCTCTGGCTGGATCACTTCCTTGGATGATATTCTTCTGTTGCACGGTTCATGTTTACAATTTAATCTCGTCCTGATATGCGTACGATTGGTCGAAGATGGACATTAAATCTGAATACGTAAAGAAGTGAATTTGATTTCCCAACAGAACTAGAACAGTCTCAAGGAGCCTTTTTCGGTTCATGGACCATCAAGCGGCACACAAAAGTAACTAAGATCGTATTTGATGGAGCAATTTCATAGACAAGTGGACTTGCTTCATGGCATCGTAACTGGTTTAAGGAAATCTCCATGCCTAAATGGCAATCACTGGCAGGAATGGCACTCATATTAGTCTGGAATATATTTTCCTATGGAAATTGCATTTTCATATTGCCTCAATTTTGCTGTAGACTCCCATAGATTATTAAGGATTCTTCGGGCACTGCATTGTATAGAAGAGATTATAAGATAACCATATGGATATCAGAAAGTTTTCAAACGACGTTTTCATGCATATATACTGAAAAGAAAATTTTAGGGAAATATCCAGTTACATGTGGAAAACATATGGGAAAAACAGATTAGTTTTGTTATTAAATAAAATGTCGACAAAGTTTTCATATTTCAAAGGGAAAACTTATTTTAGAAACCTTTTGAAGCACTATAGATTTTATTTGTAAACTTCTTTTTTTTAAATGTTTTGTTTGTCTGCTGTTGGCAGTTACAACAAATGGCAATCATTTGCATTCAAATAGCCAAGTTGACTTTTCAAATAGGTTAACGATATTTTTACCTTAAAGGTTTTTATCGGTTCATTGAACCAGAAAAAAAATTTCGTCAATCTGTTGGGCACAATTGTTTGACATTTTACTTTTGCCAATTGGAGATTATTTTGATTGGCATTTCTTTGCAATTATATATTTTTATATTCTATATGAGAATCATATAGGAGTATATTAGATTTATTATATCGTTTGTAACGCAGCAAACCAACCGTCGGACGCAAAAATGACAAAAGATTCTGATTTCCTCACGTCCTGTCTATCCGTCTGTCTCTCCGTCTGTCTGTCTATCCGTCTGTCCGTCTGCCTGTCTATCCGTCTGTCCGTCTGCCTGTCTATCCGTCTATCGGGAAGCGGTTTTTGAATATATCTTCTGAGTAACGAGAACATGTTTTAGGCTATACGTCAATACAATGTTCCTCCTACTTCTTACCCCTTCGCCTGCTACCTTCTTGACCGTTAGATCAATGTTGACACGGTTTTCAAGAAAGGGTAGATCTTCCCCTGGGGATTTTTTTTTGCCACTAATATCAACCCTTACCCTGGTCTGTAAACCCCTCTATTACTATCCCCTGACCCGGAGGAGCAGTTTTTAATAAAAAAAACCCGTCTAAAGACGGGTGATTGCGATCTTGGTAGGAATTCCATAGGAATTCCATCGACGAGTTTTCAAGTTGATCCCCGATGATCAAGTTGAAATGCTCTAGAATCAACAGTCGCCTGCGACTTTACGGAATTCCTAATTAATTCTAAAATCCCTTAAAAGCGATTCCAAGTTATCAAACGATATTTCTATTATCAAACCAAAAAAAATGGTTAAGCTATGCGACAATATGTTTGCAAATTGAATTTAATTTAAAGACTCCATGCAGATATTTGCATATCCGTATAAATAAATTATTCAAGAAATCTCAATTTGTCTATTATTTCAAATCGAAAACTTGAATAACTTTAATTGAAATCGACCGAAAATAAAACGAACCAGTCAAATTTAGCAAAAGGACGTGTGAAATTTAATTTGAAAAACTGAAATTGAATTACGCTAGAGTCGAATTAAGTGGCATGATGTAGAGCGCACTGAAGCAAATATCCAGCATAATTTCACCCGTCTGGTACAGAGCGCAGCTGGATGGTCTCTGAACAATTCATTATCCACTTTATGCTATGATATGGACCTGTTCAGTTCTTAAAGTTTGTTAATTGCATTTGTTGTATAAACTCGAGTAAACATTTCGAAACTGAAGTTTACACAAATTCTCGACTAAAACATAACCAAACCAAAAAAAAAAAAATCTAAATAAACTGGAATCTAGCATCACGAAAAGAGCGCGAGGGTGCATAAAAAGCTTTCTACTTCATTTAGTTTGAAAAAGTTGGGGTGTATGAAAGCTGCCATCATACATTCTTCTACATTTACTTGTAAACTACGAAATTAAGTTTTATGATTCATGTGCTTGAGAAAGCGTAGTTTTCACAATGTCAGAATTTAAACAGATTTTTTTTTCACCTGGAAAAAAAACCCTCCTCCCCTTAAATGAGTGACGTGTTTTATGGACAGCCCCTAAAAGTTCATTTCCTTTTCATCAACGTCAATGCAAAAAAAATCAAATGAAATGGGAGATTTTCTCATACTTTCAACGTTTTAGGTTTTACCCTTTGAAGATAATTTTACGATACAGTCTTGTGAACTCACGTGCCACACGTACTGATAAGTTTTCTTCACTCACCAAAACCTTAATGAAATTCGTTGCACAAAACTTTTATTATTTTATCGCTTTTAATTTGAGGTCATCTTCGTTCTTTTGTTAAGTTTTTGTGCGGATGAAAGTTTTATGATTTCCACGAGCATATGTTGTTATGAATTTAAACATATGTTTTCGTTTTTATACAAGTAAAATTTTCCTTTGATTGTTAGCTCATTTTGCAATTAAAGATAAGGAAATGCATTGAGATCTTTGTTTGCTTTACTATAACATTATTTTGTCAATGCAAATATTTAATTTCCAAACACATCGTGAAGATGCTTTCTGATTGCACAATGTGTGCATTTAGTGAATTTAAAATTTCATAAACTTTATTACTTGGATAATAAAATCTTTAATTGTGAGTGGTTTTTAAGAATGCTAATGTAACGTCGTTGTGTTTGCTTACAATTTGAGAATCATTTACCCGATTTTCACAAAAAAAAAATTTATTTTGCAAAAAATAGTGTAAAGTCGGCCATACACGCTGTTGTTTGCCAGAGTGATTTGGTTGGCCATCTAATGCCCCTTTTCGGATAAAGTAATACGTGTGTCATAAAACTCGTGAAGCTTGGCGACAGTTTTACTACACACGCATAGTGCCAGGTAGAAAAGTCTACCACATTGTGTATGGCCGAGTTCACAGACTGTCAGGTGTTAATATGCACTGATTCCACGTTCATCTTACCCCCTTATCTTCTATATTCAGAATCTTTGTATGAATTTTGATCCGATGTGTACAATTAAACAGGTTATTTCTTAAAAACAATTCTGTCCACTAAAATCGACCAAAATCGTTCCATAAAATTCCTAAAGTAAATAAATAAAATAAATGGTTAGAAGGATTAAAAATCTGAAAGGCAACAAAACATGGAAATATTTGGTTATATTCGATATAGTGGCATACACATTAGAAAACTTTTTAACGCCTGCCCCCCTCCCCCCTCCACCTTCCTCATTTTTACTCCCCACCTGCTGTCTTCCAAATTATCCAATGGATGTCACCACAGGGTAGGAAATTTTTTACGTAAAAGATTTTGTGTTGCCAAAGATTTTACAATCTTTTTAGGATAATTTGACATCGCTGATTCCCAATCTGCAATTGGTTTGGTCAGCATGGCTCTAGTTTTTGGGAAAAGCCCAAAAAATAAAACACTTGCAGGTTCGGAATCAGCGACGTCAAATTATCCTAAAAAGATTGTAAAACCTTTAGCAGCGAAATGGCTGTTGTGCAATGTAATCTATACCATCCCTTTTCCTTTTATTTCCATTATCTATCTATCTTTATATGGCGCTACATCCCAAAGTGGGACTGGGTCTCCTCAATCGTGGTTTCATAACAATTTTCTTCTCTGCTTCGCACCTCCAGTTTTACATTGATTGCGAATCATGGATAAATTCCAACATTTGTAAGGTTTTTACGACGCAACCCATCAACAGCAGAGGAAGTGATAGCAATCTATGGGCAAATACGAAAAATTTCTCAATTTCTTTTGCGTGAGATTTATTACCGCCATCAACTGCGTCAGATTTTCTTTTTCAAATACTTTTTTTTATAATAATTAGTGTTGCCCCCGTGAATTGAAATTAGAAAGTCTTATTCGGTCCGAATTTTTTTTAAAGTATTTATTTCGTTCGCAAAAAGAAAAACATTTAGTTGGAAGAAATTAAATTTTCAATATTTATATTGGGTACACCCAATACATTTTCATTACAAACGCACCAACCATATGTCAATTTACACATAGAGAAAAAATAGTAAATCTAACTATTTTATGATGAGGAATAGTGACTGTTAGTAAAATAGTTAATTTCAATTACAAAAATAGTCAAAGTCGGATATTTTCATAATAAATTTAATTACTTAATAGTAAAATTTACTGTTTTGTGGTTAAATTGACTATTTTTGAAATTCAAATTACCTATTTTGTAATTGAAATTAACTATTTTAGTACTAATCTCGATTCCATATAATAAAATTGTTAAATTTACTATTTTTACTCTCCTCTGTTAGAGAGGGAAATTATTGTATTTATGACAGAAACCGATTCGAGAACGGGGACAGACAGAAACTTTCTGATCAGTACGAAATCTGTTTCAGACAAAATGATGAGGATCGCTGTGCATCTGTCTGTCTGTCGGTCTGTATGTCGGTCTGTCGATCTGCCAATCTGTCTGTCGGTTTGCCAGTCTCTCTGTCTGTCTATCGGTTTGTCGGTCTGTCTGTCGGACTGTATGTTTTATGTATCTTAAATAACCCGAGAACGCGTTGAGCTAGTGACTTGAAATTTTTTTATAAATAAGTTTTATGAAAATCGCAGTTTCCTATCAGTTTTTTGGAAAAGCAACGTTAACTATAACGGGTACATTCCATATAATTTTTTTTAAAATACAGTTTTTTGAAAATTTCTCGAAAATTATGCGCTTTTGGGAAAAAATGAATATAACCAAATTTAAATAAAATAACATTTTCTACATTTTTTACTTTAACGGTTCTTACGTATCTCTAACGGTTCTCAACATATTTCGAAAAAGTGAAGTTTTTTTGCAAATTTCTCGTGAAGTATACACTTTTAAGAAAAACGCATATTACCAAATTCAAAGAAAATAAAATTTCATGCATTTTTTCTTACGTGTCTTTAAATAACGGTTCTCGAGATATTTGAAAAGATATTATTTTTTTCACATTTTTTAGAAACTACATATTGCGGGGGAAAGTTTTGTGTTGATCACAACTGATATTTTTCTCTGCGTGTCCGCAGCTGTAATAATCGACCTTATCGTCCTTACATTTTAACGACTCACCCAACCCCTTAATGAAAAGGAAAATTAAACCACTTCATACCCAATAAATAAAACATGAAAATGTTTCCAGGTCATCGGTTTTACGACATCGATTTGAAGAAATACTTTTTCATGATTTTATAGCGTTTGTATTAATCACCAATAATAAATGAAATTTACAAATTGAATAAGAAAAAGGAGTCGTTTTTATCACCACTCTATATTAAGATTGTGGAACACATTTACAATCACATTAAGTATTTATAAAGATATTCGAAAAATAGAAGCATTTTATCGATCATCGAAATCTTGGGATAATTAGGAAGAAAAGTTTATATTTTTTTTCTTCTATCCAAGTTGTAGAAATAACAAAATTACTTCTGAATACACTCCATAATGAGAAAAATAAATACGAAAAAAAAATGTTATAGAATAAGGAAATAAAATGAACACAAGTTTAGTATACAAAAATCAAAATGGCAAAAGGGCGAAAGGTTTTCATTTAATAATTCAGAGCTAAAACATGGAGCATCATCCAATAAAATTTTATATCTTATTTACTTTTTCTTTTCTTTTTCCTGGTGCAAATACAGAAATTGATGTATCACTTTTTGACGTTACTAGAAGAACAATTCCTAATGTTTGAACGAAATCGAAACGAAGAGCGAATGAAACATTCCAAGAAGACGAAGAAGGAAAAAAATATTTTCTACACTTGAATGTGTTCTGAATACGAAATTAACACTTCGGAGATTTCCTATTAACATCCCTCTAAAAATCTCGTATATAATTCCTTTTCTCATCGAAGCATCCAAACAGAAGCAGATTTCATTTTGGGCTTAGCTACTTACCATTCTGAGGGGTACCAAACAGAAGCCTCCACTCCGGTGTATCTATTTTTGGAAATGGTGGATAAAATTCGATGTTTGAATCAGAAGTGGGATCCAGTAGAAGTAGTAATTGAAGGGAAGCACAGTATACAAGTATGAGCTGGATGAGGGACGGGGAATCGAGTAAAGCCGAACAAATCCAGCAGTTGTATAGTTGTATAGAGTGTAGTTGAAGATTCAGAAGTGGGATACCGAGGTAGTTTAACAGGGTAATGTTTTGAGTTTGGGATGAATAAATAAACGATTGCGTGTGATACGCACGCAGCCTAAAGAGCATCTAATATCATAATTTATAGCTCTGCAGCTTATTTAATTATCCAAACGTGATTTGAATGGATCCTTATTTACACGAATGAATAGAAGAATGAATATCCTTCGGGAATCAACATCCTCAGTCTCATCTGACACTTTATGTTTTTGCATACAAACCAAATCAACGGAGCTAAGATAAATGCGAGTAGTTTAGGGCCTTCTGATACAAATTGGAATAGAAATTGTTTTATTTACAACTCTCGTTATTGTTTTAACCACAATAGCAAACCTTAAATTTTCGTAATCACCAGGAGATTTAGTAAAATTGTTTAAGGGAAGTTATTCAGGATATTAATAATGTAATAAAGGAACAGGTATTTGCCCAAATTTATGTTAAATAGATGTCGTCAATTTATTTGATTCGTTTGGAATTTATTAAGCCAATTTAATTCTTTGTCTCCCTTTTTTGAATATTAAAACTGTCAGAGTGGGATCAAAATTTCTGGAAGCAAATTAAGCAAATTGCAAATGGATTTTGAAAAAAAAAATACCTTGGGGGAAAAAATGTGAGCCAGGAATCAAACTTTCTCTGTGAAGACTAATTTTTTATAAACTGCTATTAAAAACAAAAAAAAAATAGCTTAAGAGATGACCCCTTTCTTTCATAGTTAAACCTCTATGATCAAAAATAGGATACTTACAAGTGTGTTAATTTTTTTATGCACAAAACAGGCTTTTATCAAAAGTTAAGCCACCTCCGACAAAAAAATCATTGGACAAAAATTCTACATAACTTTCCCATGCACCAAAATCCAATTGGAGATCAATTTTTTAAATCCAATTGGACTGCATTTTTGGGGGGTGGGTGGCCTCAACTGATTACGAATCTAATGTTCGAACTTCGAAGTTCGGCACCTAAGGACATTTTGAACAAAAATATCCTTTCTTCAATTATTCTCAAGGAAATCTATCGCGGGACGTTCTGGGGGTCGGTATTCGCGAATCTAGTGGTGAAATTTAACAATTTTGACCCGCAAAGACAAAACGAAGAAAATTTGTGCCTTTTAGGATTCAGCAACAGTTTTACTGTTTACAAAATCTGGGTCCGATTTCAGTGAAATTCTAAAACAAAAGTATCATAAATTCAACGATTAAGAGTTTTGATGTCTGAGGAGAAGATCAAAACAGCATTTTACGAAAAATCTGACCCAAATCTTTCCAAGAAAGGTCAAAAAAGATAAATTTTATTATTATGTAAAGCCAATAATATTCAAGGAAACACCGAAAAATAACACATGCTAACAAATCACCAACACGTAAAAGTTGTTAAACAATTTGATAAATTTCATCCTTTCTGTAAATAAAAAAAAACACACACACACCACATAAAAGGATTTACTTCTTTTCTTCAGACCTTGGTAACGAAAAAAAAACCCACAACTGACCAAATAATCATCCTCTGTCACCCAGAAAATCATATACAAAATCTACGTGAAATCTATGACGTAACAAAAATGCGGTAATCCTGAATCCCGACATTTTACCAATAATCCTTCCATATAGGGGTCGTTCCTGGGACGGCTGACAATATATGAACATCAGCATAGACCACACTAGAATGGAACCAAGCGGAGTCCAATATTTCAACATAAATCACAATTTACCACCCGTGTAAACCGTCCATGACTTTCATAAACCTTGTCCCTATAAGTCCAATCCACTTACGGGTTACTGACAAATGTAATCCGGCAGATCTTAATAGGGAAAAAAAGGGATGGTCACCCTTAGCCAATATATATATTTACTTGCTATACACAGCGTGAAAGTAAATAAATATTCCTATATTTCTGTTCGCTTAATTTAAGTCCTTGTAGTAGATATAAGATATAAACCTTCCTTAGACAATTGAAGCGGGGCAATGCACTGGAAGGGGATGAAAAATTGTCATTTATAACCTATATAGACACAGGCCGGGTAGTCACAGAGTGGTGGTTAATATGAAGATACACGGCAGGGTAGAAAATTGGAACAAATTGCTATCGGAGTAGCAACAAATCATTCAATTACCGAAGATATCTGTAACCAAGAATATCAGGAATAATATTTCTTCCTATTGAATTCGGTTTAGATATTTTTCTTAGAATGTGTTCTCGGAAATTTTTCTGTCCCTTTCCATGGTTTCACAAATGAAGTCAATTGAAATGCCGTAAATAATCAATATGTTCAGTCAATAATTGTAACAACCAATAATTGTCCATATTTTAAGATACGATTTCAGATAAATACCAACGAAATATGAGATTTGTTCAACTGAAAATGCATTTCCATAACGAGACAATCTTTAAGGATCACGATTAGGTCGCATCCCACTAGCAGCCCTCAATTCAAACCAATAAAATCGCAATAAACGTTATTAGCATATCGAGAAAGTGGGCCATCTATGAAGTGGTGTACATTTTTGAGGAAGTGCTACTTGACACATGATTTATGAGATTCTTTTCTTGTATATCTTTGAAACTCGAAATTTATAAGAAGAGCACCCAAAAGAGAAAAATTATTAAACGTTCACAATGCAAAAAAAAATCCACCAGATGAAGCAATGTGCGAAATTTAATAAAATATTTTAGCGATACATAAAGTCATTTGGTACCAGCATAGGTCAAGATTATCATTTATTTTTGGCACAAGTGACAATTAGTTGAGTAAAATTTATGTAGGAGTTGGAAAATTGAAATTTTTCTTCGCCATTTGGCTAAAAGAATGAATGGTAATTCATTAAACATTTAAATTTCTTCAAAAGAAAAATTAAGACAATCTTTTCGCAGTTTTTCCAAAAATGTTTGTAGCAACAGAAGTGTTTTCCACACACAAGCCTACGGACGTGCTCACTCTGAAATTTTTTTTCCCGAATTTTCAAAATCGTTTTTCGGCGTTAAAAAAAATCTCCACAGTGAAATGTTGGTTCAAAATCGTTTTTCGGCGTTAAAAAAAAAGTCCACAGTGAAATCTTGGTGTAATCTTGCCACTACACTTTCGCTGAATGCAGGCGAATAATAGAGTAGCAAGTTTTGGAACTCCAGTCCGGGCACCAATCATGTATTCCGACACGTCTCTGTCTTTCGACTTCGACGCAGCTTTTAACTCTTGACTTCGCCATATCTGCAGCTTGAAATTTCGCGGAATCGTCACTATGAATCGAAACGTGATTCTGACTGTCACTCCAGGAAATTTCAAGCTGCAGATATGGCGAAGTCAAGAGTTAAAAGCTGCGTCGAAGTCGAAAGTCAGAGACGCGCCGGAATACATGATTGGTGCCCAGATATTATGATAAAAATAGGGGCTTTGACCCTGACCACTTTGCGGACCACTCCCTATCCATGGGTCGGCCTTCTCATCCTGGTCCCCTTCGCGCTAAACTACGTCAAAAAATACTTTAAAATTTCCAAACATAAATAATATCCATTAAAGGTTGAAGGATCGATAAAACTATTAAGCGAGAAAACTGAGAATTGGTGAATAATGCCTAAATTATAATTTCTGAATGTCATCACTACAAACAATTTCAATCAGTAATTCCAACGAAAGTTACATTCAGTAATTCCAAAGCATTTTGTTAGATTTTAACGATTTCATTGTATATTAGCAGGGATGGGACGGGAACCCTTAGGTCAACTTATGACCTAAAACGCGCTTATTGATGCCAGTAAGTTCCCCTGAAAGTTTCATGGAAATTGGTTCAGTGGTTCTCAAGTTATAGGCGAACAAACAGAAAAACAAAAAAGCAATACACACAAATAGAGGAAACTGGTAAGAAAGAAGGGGAACCTTGGGTTGATCTATTGTACAAAACGCACCCATTGACGCTAGTAAGCTCCCCTGAAAGTTTCATCCAAATCGGTTTAGTCATTCTTGAGTTTTAAGCGAACAGACATACAAACACACAAGCCTATTATCTAAATTGAGGCGTTAAAAGCTAGAGTGGACCAACCCACATGTCGAAATCGTGAATTTTTTTGTGTTTGAATCACTATTACGAGTGAGTTTTTAGATAAAAATGTTTGGATACACAAAAGAACATTTCAACATTGAGTAATAAAGTCCACAGAAATTTTTTTTCCAAAAATTTACCGTCAATAATAGTACAAAAGTGGAAAAGCTTCAAAAACTCGAATATGTGGCTTGGTCCACTCTAGCTTTTAACGCCTCAATTATGCAAGACAGTACGCTTTGGTTTCATTTACTAAATGATTTCAAAAAGAAAAACTTTGTATAGCGAGTTTTGGAAATAAACCCCACAATTTTTTACTTACAATACGAATATTTCAATTACATTTGTAAATTTTGCCTGGATAATGATTAAAAATTTTGATGAAATTCGTCGGTTTACAGTTTTCAGTAAAGCAAAGCAATTGAGGTACGTTTCGACTTTGAGAAAAATCATCTGAAATCTTCAAGAGAAAGAATTATTTTCATCTTTGGTGCATTTTTTTGGCACTATACCTAACAAAACCCAGTTTTCCATATGATATTTTATTTAAATTTTAAACAATTAAATTAAATTGTTCTGACACTTTTTAATTTTCTCCCCGAAGACATGTTGCGCCTGAAATCTACAAAAAATAAAACTTTCAAACGAACAACATTTCCATTATATCATAGCAAAAACGTACGTCCAGAAGATAAGTTTAAAATTTTAATGTGATTTTTAGCTTCACTATCAGAAAAGCAATAAATTCTGCTCGGAAGATAAATCCGCCTAGACCTTGAAATACTATTTTATGTTTCTGTTGTTCATTCCTTTTTTATTTATTCATTTATCTTTACCTCATTTAATTGTCTGTTAATAATTACGTTGCTCTACTGTATCTTAAGTGAAATATCGTCGAGTGAAACGGTAAGAACAGACCAATCGATATCTATTTAATAAAGTACAAAACATGTATCAATTTTTGCACATTCTCGTATCCACATATATGATAAATTTTACACAATTTTTCCCTACGGGTTGATTTATGCCATTCAATCAAATTAGATTCTACTGCACTTGATAAAATTGCAAGCGACATGCGAAAAAGATACAAAATTGGGTCAGCATATGTCACTTAGCTTGTCTAGTTAATTGCTAGTGATACAAAGAATTTATTTGCCTGAAATTCAACAATTAAAACCATCAACATCAAAACCACATAACATTAAGTTTATTGAAACAATTTACACTTATGGCCGTCTAATCAATTTGTATCTGGATCGTTTAAATAAAGAATTTTTTCGTTTTTATTTCTAAACAAGTAATTTTTGAAAGAAGTTCTACCCATAATTTCATAATTTCGTGTTTGATTTATTGAATTAATCTATTTTTTTTATCTTGAGAGCGAAAAAAAACACGAAATCTCACACGAAAAACTTCTTGAATATTTCTTGTTGTGAATTCATCTCTTTTTTTATTTTAGTATTAATTGGCTGCGATTAATGTTACATTATGGACACTCTAATGTCTTATATTTCAAATTTTTTTCAGCTCGTGCTGTCTAAGAATAGTTCAAGGTTAATGTTAGCTTTGCTTTCAGTTCATTTTTTTTATTATTCATATGCTATATTTAATATTGAAGAGTATTTCTGACAAGAAGAAAAATATACGTGCGTAAATGAGTAATATTTTTTTTCAAAAATTTAAAAAAAATAAAAATTGGGCCATGATGCACTTTAAAATTAGATCAAGTGGAGCACGATAGTAAAATTCATCTAATTTTGAATTTTTTTTTCTTGGGCGGAAATTGTTGAGATAAAACTAAATATTAATGTGAGCCTATTTTTAAAAAAATAAAGTGAACTTGAATTTTTATGCAAATTGGCATTTGATGTTGGGTGATGTAATCAAATGATATTTATAAGAGAAACTCTCTAGGAATTCAAACAAATTTAGTTGAGGAATATTTATCACAACACATGATTTTGTCATCCAAATAGATTTGCACATGTGAAAAATATACAGGATTTCTAGGAATTTGAAAATTTTTTGGTACTCTCAAAAAACGTTCAGTTACTTTCAAAAGACTTGCAGGACTCTAAAAAGACTTTTGCAGGACTCTAAAAAGACTTGCAGCACTCTAAAAAAGACTTGCAGGACTCTAAAAAGACTTGCAGGACTCTAAAAAGACTTGCAGGACTCTAAAAAGACTTGCAAGACTCTAAAAAGACTTGCAGGACTCTAAAAAGACTTGCAGGACTCTAAAAAGACTTGCAGGACTCTAAAAAGACTTGCAGGACTCTAAAAAAAACTTTCAGGACTCTAAAAAGACTTGCAGGACTCTAAAAAGACTTGTAGGACTCTAAAAAGGCTTGCAGGACTCTAAAAAGACTTGCAGGACTCTAAAAAGACTTGCAGGACTCTAAAAAGACTTGCAGGACTCTAAAAAGACTTTCAGGACTCTAAAAAACCTTGCAGGACTCCAAAAAAAACTTTCAGGACTCTAAAAAGACTTGCAGGACTCTAAAAAAGACTTGCAGGACTCTAAAAAGACTTGCAGGACTCTAAAAAGACTTGCAGGACTCTAAAAAGACTTGCAGGACTCTAAAAAGACTTGCAGGACTCTAAAAAGACTTGCAGGACTCTAAAAAGACTTGCAGGACTCTAAAAAGACTTGCAGGACTCTAAAAAGACTTTTGCAGGACTCTAAAAAGACTTGCAGGACTCTAAAAAGACTTGCAGGACTCTAAAAAGACTTGCAGGACTCTGAAAAGACTTGCAGGACTCTAAAAAGACTTGCAGGACTCTAAAGAGACTTGCAGGACTCTAAAAAGACTGTCAGGAGTTTTAAAAGATTCTCATGACTGTCAAAAGAAGCTCTAAAAAGACTCTTCAAGGCACTCATAAGATTCTCAGAACTATCAAAAGGCTCTCAGGACACATTAAAAAAACTTCCATACATCCAGCTTAAAATTCCAATTTAGGATATACACTATGCAAAATATAAAAGCTGTACAATATCGTTCTTCCAGATAAATAGAAAAAACTTCTCAAAAAAAAACTTTCAAAATACTTTTAGAACTATCAGAACTACTCTCAGAACTCGCAAGAGAACTTTCAAAAGACTTTCCGGACTACGAAAACACTCTCAGGCACATTCATTTTAAAACCTCGTTTCGATTAGACATAAGTTAAGCTCTTTTTCATGGCCTGCCATTGAAATGTTTCGTGAAGACAGCATCTGATAGATTTTTTTTGATATGTTGGGCAAAAATGCTAGGAAAAACTATGCTTGCAATTGTCATTTCATGAAAAGAATCGCAATTTATGTCTAATTGAGACCTCTAAATAACAAAAAAAAATGATTTTAATAAATAAAAATCCTTGTTCTTATTGTATAAAAAAAGATGTTAATCGCAACTTCAAAGATCCCAAGAAATTTTCTAAATGTGATAAAATTAACTCGAACAAAAAACCTCATTTTAAAAGCCAATGACCGCTCTATATTCTTCCGTTTTGCAAATATTAAAAATAAATGATAAAAATTACCAACGTCCGGTCCAACGGTGAAAATTAAATGTTTTGACGTTTCACGTTTTGGTGCAAAAAACTCAAATTTTTCTTTTAAATAAAAATAAATCAAAATGATTCATTTAGTTACAAATCCAAATAAATAATTCTCTATCAGAAAAAAAATTTCAAATATATTTCGTAAGATGAGAAGAGTTTCTCTTTAAAAAAAAAAATATGAAATCATTTTCAAAGGTCAATGAAAATTATTAGAATTTTAAAAATGTTTGATCTGGAAATAGAAAAATATATTGTAATAAAAACATAAAATTTGTAATAAAGACAAATTTTATCGAAATAAATTCATTCAATTGTGCAATCAATGAACCTGACTGGGAGTTATGAAAATCATGTCAGAAATTAATTAAATTATGATCGTTTAAACTAATTTATTAGTTTTTATATTTACTTAACCTTGGAAATAATCAAACATGGATATTTTGATCAGTTTGTGAGAATATCGTAAGTTCGTTATGTTGTAATAATTAGAATTTATCACGTTTTCGAACGATTTTTAATTAAGCAACGATGAATTAAGTTTGAGCTCTCTGGTCACAATTTTATCAATGAGCAATTATGTGATAATTTTGGGCTGTGAAGATTAAAACAGCATTTATTGGCTATGAAATTCGAGACGATTTAAATTATGTAACGATGAGAGATTAAGTATAAAAGTTGTATAACAAAAATTATCACGAAAGTTATCTTTTCAGAAATTTTTAGTTTTTTTTTAAATAATGCAATTTTAGACGTCTATTTCATGCGTAGGGCAGTTTTGCAGGACAGACAATCAAGAGATTTAACAAAATCGGAAGCGGACTTACTATCACGAGCTTTATTGTTTACCACTTTAACTGCCACGACAGTTTTAAGCCTTTTTCGAATATTTAGTTGTCAGTCAATGACAATGCACTAAAAGAAAAAAAATTGAAACAAAATTATACCTAAATGTTATTTTATTACCATAAAATGTGTTCAACTACAAAAAATCGTTGCGGTTGCAGCGAACACTTTAATTATTTTCATTGTGGCCGATGTGTACAATTAGGTGTCAGGTCTTTTTGACTGACGTGGCAGTTAGAGTGTTAAAAGGAAAAAGTCAGTTGAAAAGTAACTAGAACTTGTGTTCTTTTTGTTGGTCATTAATTTTTCAACTGGGACTTTCCTTTTAAAAAATGAGGCTTGTTATACCATAGTTTTACGATAATTCAAAAACTCTTAATTATAGAAATAGCAGAGCAACGAATTTCTTATTTTTTCATCAAAAGCCGCTGTTGTTGATTGACCTACAAACAGCATGGCAAAACTTGTCCTGTGTATGAAATAGACGCCCATTTTAGGTATATCTTTTTATTGTCTAAAGGGTCTGTCCATCAAATACGTTACGCTAATGGTTAATTTAAAATTGTCTGTCCATCAATTACGTTTATGTGGTTATTTTTCGTGATTTTTTGCATGAAATTTAGTACCGCTATTACACAACAGGAGGAACCCCCCGCGTCCTTCCCCTAAATATTTTATGTATTTTATAGACAGCCACTAAATACTTGTAGAGTTTATTTTTAAACATATTAAGATCATAGTCAAACATCCTGCGCAGCTAACTCATTCATACACCAAAATCCAATCGGACCACTGCTTCTCTCCTCTCCCATACAAATGAAACACATTTTTCCATGCATCAAAATCCAATCAGGCCACTCCTTACCCCTCTCTCCCATACAAATGAATTTTTTTTTAAATGACAATAGAGTATTTGACGATTGCCCCCTGACAATTGTAGCTTTTTTTGTTTTTAGATGTATTTAAATCAAATACCTGCATTTAAAATGAATGGTTTGATATTTGTTTTTACTGCTTTGTCTTTTAATTCGAATAAAAACCATTTGATTTTGCAGTATAAATCAGGATTAGTCGGTTCTTGATTAAAATCATATGACGGTTCTTGAGGCCACAAACTAAAATAAAATAGAAATAAAAATAAAAATTTCGAAAAATGAAATTTTCTTTTCAAATGAGATCATTTTCAAAATCATAAAAAAGCGTAATTTTTGCAAATGAGATCATTTTCAATATCATAAACAAGCTTGATTTTTGCAGTATTTTGAAGAAGAACGCAAATAACTTCTAAGACGACAAAAACTTGTATTGCCTCCATTTCGAGGTTTATCATTACGGCATAATTCAAAATATATATTAGAAAATCCACTAAAAAAAGTCTTACTTCAAAACTTAAAATCAAACTTAAAACCAAAAGTATAAAAAAATCTCAATCAAGCTACCATCAAGCAATCAAGCTACCATAATTACAATCATCGCACGGTATCATTATTATTAATACAAGTCGTAAATTAGTTAAAACAACTTAATTTGCACCCAACGATAGTATACAATTATTTACTGTAGTAATTTATCATAAAATACCCGAGAAAATATCTAAATTAACAGACAGATTGAAGTATTTCCAGCCACCGCGCAAAAAAATTAAATAATTATTGTATCTATTTTGATTCTCAATTAAAAGTAGTGACTCAATTCGAGAAATGTTTGACAATTTGAAAAGAAATCAAATATTTAATAACAGACTGGCAAAGTAACTGAATTAAATCAATTAGCAATAAATTCCAAGAGTTTATTAAATTCGATCAGATTTATCTGAATTGAAAGCAAAAAAATTAACAGAAAAAGATAGATTGCTGCCATTTTATCTACGAATATCAGATAGAACTGGTTTTTTTTTTAAATTTAGATTCTAGCATACCGCAAAAAGATATAATCCTAATAAATTTAATCTTATTTATGTGCAAAATATGATAAAATTATGATATATTAGCCACATAATACACATTTAATGCGTTTTCTGAATAGGTTCCGAACAAAAGAACGTAAATCCTTTCGTAGCGCTACGATGCAATTTTTCAAATTCTGACAACTTATTCTCGACCTTTTCCTGTATATCCTGAGGGAGTTTCTCATATTTTATCACAATCGACTAAGATTCCACTGGCGGCATTTTGGTATCTATTGGATCAACTGCAGAGTCATTTGCACCTGCGCAACATACAAAAATGCAGATATATCTTTTTTTTTTGCTGATGCTGGTCGAATCTATGCTGGCACATTCTCTTAATTTTTCTGTGCAAAAAAAGTTCAAAATGAACTGAAAAAGACTTCATTCTATCACAACTACGGCAAAAAGACGCCGATCCACCTTAAGCACGCTATTTATGTGAAAAATGTTGTGCACTCTAGCAGCTCGGCACAAAGTCGTCTTAACTTCTTGCGGTCATTTCACGTAATATCACAGATTTACAATTGCGGCTCAATAATTGCGGGTAACTTGAAATTGTTTACTTCCTGATTGCAGAAGGTGTCTGGAAAGTATCGCTAAATTGTTTTTGAATTTTCAAAAATGCCAAATCAGATTAACCTTTAGATTTTTGGGATTTTTTATATCTACAGGAAAATCTGTATAAGCCGGACTCGCACGAGATCGGGAAATTTGTCCGGGTTAGGCAGGTTCCGGCTTATCCATGTTCATTTTGTATAGAAAACGTCTCACGGGGCTTTTAAAACTGTCCGGCTTTGGCTTATACAGGGTCCGGCTTATACAGGTTTGACTGTATTTGTTATATATTATGGAATCCACATATTTCGTGGAGTCGCCGAGATTATATGTGGCCCCGTACGGAGCCACCCCGGCAGTCTAAAGGTTAAGACATGGGATATTTTATATTAACCCTCCTTTCCCCTCTCCACGATCACCACTTGCCGGTTAACTTTTAAATCATTCAACCGATCTTAATGTGAATTTAAATACTGAGTAGGAAAACTCCCGGAAAATTTTTTGTCACTATGTATTTCACCCAAGATATTCCCCTTCACCCCACAATCTAATAATTGCACAAAGAATTCGAATCATGTTTTCGCTATTCAAGAGATATACTCTCTATAAGCAAACTATAAGCTTTTATTTAGCTTGCTTTTTGTCTGTTTGATAACTATAAGCTTTTATTTAGCTAGCTTTTTGTCTGTTTGATTATCTGTCTATCTGTCAGGGTCAACTCTTGTAATCTAATTGTGACTAACTTTCACCCATCCAACTAACTTGGAATTTTGCACACATACGTAACTCCGATGATAATACAGTATTTTCACTGGTTCGTCCTTGTAGGAATAAGAGAAAGTCCTGTGAGGATACCTTGATTTTCCTTTTCCTCAAATTTCCCGGAAAAAATCTCTTCTGGGGGTTTTTGAGGTCGCTGAATCCGATTCTGGAGTCATAAACACCGTAAGGATATCTCCAAGGCAAGGCCATATAAGCGTAGCGAAAACCAGACTTCATTTTGGATTTTTAGTCATACTAATTAAATACGAAATGACTAAAAAGAATACAATAAAAATATAAATTAAGAACACTCAAAAAAAAGCTTTTATTTAAAAGATGTAGGGTCGGGTAGGGTGAAGTGGTCCATAGGGAGAAGTGGTCCACCACCATTTTTGTTAGTAATAGTGACATTAGAACAGTATATGCAACTCTCATCGGTTGTCCTTGATGATACCTTGTTTTTATTAGTCATTGCAGTGTGCAGACGTATATTTACTCACTCTCACAGATCAGTGCCAAAAAAAACATTGGGAAAAGTTTTCACAAGTATTTACATTCAACAACATTTTGACGAATTCTTCATCAATTTCAATAGGGTAATTAATCTAAAATGTTGTTTGCATTATGAAAATTCACCGAATTTCTGCATTTTTTCCCACAATTGTTGCAGCAGCGTCATTCCGCGCAAAATAGCGTCGGTAGGGAGAAGTGGTGAAGTGGTTATCAATGTCATATTTCGTGTTTTAAGGTTTTGTTATGAGTTATTTTGAATGTTTCAAATCGTGGCCGAAAATCGACTTGAAGCTCGATTAAAACTTCTCCCGAAATTCGAGCTGAATTAGAGAAGCAGAAAAAGCCGCCGGAAAGTGACGCCTAACAACTACACCGAAGAAACCAATACCAAAACAGACCAAACGCTCATTAGTTACTTTCGAATAAAATATATTTTTGATCAAACTTCATGATTATATTTTTATTTGTCATTTAATTTTATGTTTATACGATTTCTGGAAAATTTTTGAGGGTGGACCACTTCTCCCTACCATTTTGAAAAAATCGAAAAATCAAAGTTTTCGATAAATGCCTCAAAATTAAATTTAATGTCAAAAAGTTGGCAATCTGCGATTGCAGAAAGTTAGCTTAGGTCCTGCGCTTGCGATTTGACTATCTTATCATGCAATTTTATGATCAATAATAAAAACGTGGACCAGTTCACCCTACCTGACCTTACTAAAATGGAAGAGAATTTTTTTTGAGCGCTGTGTATCAGAAATAAAAGCGAGATTAAAACATAAAAAATAAAATAAATATTTGCCTTGCTTTTATTTATGATACACAGCACCCAAAAAAATATTTTTTTTCCTTTTCAGTACTATTTTTTAATAAAAGCTTTTTTTAAACCATTTTTTTTTTTTGTTTTTTTTTTAAATATTTATGGAAAATCAAAATCAAAACCCACAATAAAAAATAGATTTGCTGAACTGAAAAAAATTCCTAGTTTTTTTATTCAGTATTTAATAAATTTAGTTTCAAAAGTGAATACCGTTCTATAATATTAAAGAGGCAGTCGTCGGTCGATTATGTAATAAATTAACAATCATAAATTACTAAAGAAAATAAACAAAATCACTTCTTTTTCAACGCTCTTTATGTATACTCATTTCGAATTTTTATTTATATATGCAATGATTATAATTTATACCCGGTACGAGATCCACAGAAACTAGTTTTGCGCTAGGAAACTTTTTTGAAATCGAAAGCGTTTTATTCATTAGTCGGTGTCCATTTGTCTATCTGTATCTCACAGATACACAGCATGTCTATAGGATTTTATGAATGAAAATCTATTTAGCACAATCGTGAAGGTGTTTTAACGAGTTTTTGTTACCTGGTGGATCATGAAAAGATTTTTCTTTTTTTTTCAGCATTTCTATAGTGGAAATTCGTGATAGAGAATTTTATGCGATAAACCAAATAATCGAAATGTTTGTCTTTAGGAAAATAAAATACTAGATAAATTTATGTTATTAATTTTGTTAAACAAAAAGTTTAAATCTAATGAGACAAGAAACTGCATCGATTAACAAGATTAAGCGTTTAATTTACAACTTTGTAATTACAAGGGAACGGATATCTCCGTAATTATCTTGAAAATTAACTCAGAGGCACACAGCATGAGATAAAATTTAATGTAACAGCTTATGGTCATCTATACAATTAAAGAATTACGATATTAATCTGAACTATTCAGATTTCTTTAGGTATTTTATAAAAAGTCATAAAATATTTAACACTAAATGATAGTTAAGGAAACGATTTTAACTATTTTTCTTAATCAATTCAGTAGGTACAGAATCTGTAAGGCAAAATACAATTTGAAAATAAAAACGGTCGGCAGCAAGAAAGAAAAATTCCGATCGAATTCAATTTCAAGCTTGTCAGATTTTATATTCGTTTAGTTTATTATTTTATGTTTTTGGATTAAGGGGATGTTCAAAACGATTCTGCGATTTAAATAATTCAAAGTACCTAAACGAGATTCTTCAAAAACGCGAAAATCTTTTAAGAATAGCAAAGTTATTTGCATTCACTGCAAGCAATATATAAGTGAATAAATATGAAAAATGATAGCAAAAACCTTTTTTATTTTGAAAAAAATTTATCTAGTATTTTATTTATTTTAAAAACAAGCTTTTATTTTAAAAAAATACAAAAAAAAATTTTTTTTAGCGCTGCTAATCGAAAATAAAAGAGATAAATATTTTTTTAAGCTATAAATATTTTTCAAAAACCCCAAGATAAGGTTTTTGCCGATAAATTTGAGAAAAAGATAATCACGGTATCCTAACCGTACCTTCCGTCATCCTTACAGACCTCTTAACGTCAAAATCGAATTCAGCGAGCCCAAAAACCCCAAGTTGAGATTTTTTCTGGAAAATTTGAGGAAATGGATAATCACGCTATCCGGACAGCCCCTTCCCTTATCCTTATAAGGACGAAATAGTGAAAATATTGTATTGCCATCAAAGTTACGTATGTATGCAATATTTCAAGTTAATCGCGTGAGTGGAAGTGGTGAAATTAAATTGCAAGATTGCAGACCTGACAGACAGACAAACATACAAACAAACAAAACTTGTAAAAAGGAAAGGATCAAATATCTCGAACCGAAAGGTTTTGCACTAGTTCAAAGCTCCACCGCCTTCTTAACCCCCTCATCTGCTATATCCTGAACCGCTGAAGGAATTTTGATCCGGTTTTCACCATTCGATAGGCTGGCCTGAAAGAAATTCTCTGCTCACAAAAAATCTACGACACTCCTTTCCTGCAATAGTGGTCCTGCAATACTATTTTCTTCTAAGGTTGCTGATAGGATTATGACCTGGATTTTACCGTTAAGGAGACCTGTGATTGGAGTGATTTTCGACCCATCGAAATGCACGCACAAATTCGAGGGGCCAAAAGAAATAAGGGGCAAAAAGAAATGAGGAGCAAAAAGAAATGAGGGGCAAAAAGAAAATTACATTTATTTGTTGGGAAACAAATTGTTGTCCTCGAATAAAATAAAATTTCGCTGTTTAACATACGGAAACTTGAATAAATAATTAAACAGTAATTAGAATTAAAAAATTAAGATTTGCAAAAAATATATGAAAACTTTGTCGACTTTCAAACATAATTTAAAAAAAAGCATTTTAACAACCATCACTAATTATCTTGCAAATATGAAGCTACCGGTCTGCAGAGGGCCTAATAGAGCTCATTCTATTGACGGCGATGGCTCTAAGAAAATTTCCAGACCAAATTAACAAACCTGGAGCAAGAATTTTTTTAAGCAATTAAAGCATTTTGTCAAGAATTTTAGTCTTGTTGCGGAAACCAAAGAAAAGTAACCAAGAAGATGTTCGCTTAGTCTTCCATGAACATTAGCGAAAACGAGATTCCAGTCTTGTATAGTTGCCAAGCCGTGTCTCCTCTAATCAACCTACCCTCCAGTGTGTAAATGAAATAAGGAGAGAATGAGTCGGGATGGCAGGCAAATTACCACCAGCATTCTTTTGAGAATTATCTCGGCACAAAGTTGAACAAGTTGATAAATTAAGGCAATGCCATCCTGAAAATTTTTCACCAAACCCCCTCACTTGCGATCATAAATTAATTCATTATGACCAAGGAATTGAACAGGAGTTCTCAGGTACTTCCACTGTCCTGACTACATCGGTTCGTGGCTCATCAAAATCCATTATCGCTACTATGACCACTTGTGTGTGCATCTTGTTTGCATTACACAACGCCAACCTATCATCATCTTATCATGTTGACACTGGTGTACCGTGAAGATCAACAAGCATCCACCATCGTCTGATTAAATGCAATTTGCAATGTATTTTTACTAAAAGAAAAGACCTCCTTTATTTATTAAACACCTGCATATCCAGTATTAGCTTCATGTTGTTTATGTTCACATTAGAAAAGTTGCATCAAAGTTACAAGGTGTCCACTTTATCGACATGGTCAATGGCAAAGACCCTGTCGAAAAGGTCACGTCCAATTGAATATTGTTAGAAGTCTGGACCAAGAGGAAAATTATCTATAATTTTCTTAATGGAGGTGTTTTTAAACACTGTTAAAAATTAACTAAGATACTGTCGACATTTTTTTTTAAATCTGAAAATGTGTCGACAAAGTTTCTGATGTCAAGCTACTGCTTCTTGTAAAAGGATTTTCAAAAAAAAACGTGTTGATATGAAAAGTACGAGCTCCTCTAGTCAAATCTCAAGGCATTTGATCAAATGTAGAAAAACTTAAATTCTAAAATTAAAATCATGCAAAATCTGCCCAAAAAGAATTCAAATGCTCAAATAACAATCTAGAGGTCAGTTTCGACTTGTCTCACTGCTAAGATCATGTTTCGAATATGTCGAAATGCAGTTTCAGCTTGCCGGACTGCTAGGACCAAGTGCCAAATTTATCCGAACCAAGGGTCGAACGTTTAAAAAAAATGGGAAATCAAGAGCCAGGTGTCGAATTTCCAGAATCAAAAGCCGAAAAGCAAAAACTAAGTGTCGAATCCCGCGTCTGATAGAGGGAATCCCAAAACGAGGTTTCGAACTGCAAAGCTGAGTGTCGACAGGAAATCCAAGTGTCGAACTTCCAAAATCAACTGCTGGAAATCAAAAGTATTCCAGAACCAGATATCGAACTGCAAAAATGAATGTCGAAAAGCAAAATCCAAGTGTCGAACTTCTAATAATCAAACGCCGAAAATCAAAAGACAGGTGTCGAAACCCACTACTGATAGCGAGAATCTCAGAACCAGATCCCGAACTGCAAAAGTGTATGTCGAAGTGCAAAACTGAAGGTCGAAATACAAAAATCGTGTTAAGAAGTTCCAAAATTAAACGCCGAAAATCAGAAGTCAGGCGTCGTAGTGTAAACCTGAATGTTGAAAAGTAAAAACCGAGTGTCAAACTTCCATAATCAAATGAGAAAATTCTTCCCTCTACTGATGGAGAAAAATCCAGAACCAGAATTCGAACTGCAAGACTCAATGTCGAAAAGAGCTCGGTGTCGAAATGAAAAACTCAATTTCCAGCTGCCAAAAAACAACACAAAACTTGTCAAAAACTTTAAAAATTACAAACTCTCAAGTTCTCTCATACCCCAATAATTTACTGTGTAGTACTTTTGTATTTAATACTAGGATCAATTTACCGTTTTCAGGTAGATACTCTACGTTAATAAGAATTGCATAACCACAACAATTCCTACACGTGTTTCCACATTTATGGATAAACTGCATTAAAATTACACGCTCGATGCAAAATATTTCTCGAACCTCACCAAAAATGCCAAACCAGCCCGACGACATCGCTAAATTTGGTGTTCCGACGTTAAGCGGATTCGAATTTCAGTTGAGATGCAAAAAAGAGAACAAGAAAATCCACTAACATCTGTCAACTGTATTTGGTGGCGTCTCAAGACGTGCTTGAATCGGTAATAATAATCCCATTGAGATTCGGAGATCGCACAATCAGCTGCAAAAACAAAAACCAATTGTCATCCAGGTTACCTTTTTTGGCAACATTAACTTCAAGCGTGTTTTTAATTCGACACAAGATATCATACGACACCTGAATGACCCACAAGAGCATAATCAATATGCAGTATGCATAAAACCCTTAAGCTGGTTTACCTTTTCTGTATCGTTCTTTTAAGGTATTATCACACATAAGTTCAAATGGTTTGAATATTGAGCTTAAAATTACAAATGGGAATTTTTCATTGGTAAGAGAGAGCTAAATGGATCTGTGAGAAGACAGAGAAACAACAAATTCAGAATAAAGTTCCCGAATTTAAAAACAAGTAGGCGAAAAAATCCCATTTGTCTGTCAAAATTCGTACTCTTAAGTTTTAAGACCAAATTTTGATTTTAATTTTTGATCAAACAAAGGCCTTCAAAAATTAAAAGTTTCTCTCAACTGATCTTGTTTTTTATAAACAATAAAAGAAAAATGGTTTTAGCGATAATTAAGCTAAAGTTTTTTTATAGTCTATAATGTGTATGCCAATTGTAACGCATCGAACCAATCGTCGGACACAAAAATGAATTACACAAAATTTTGATTCCTGCATGTCCGTCCGTCTGTCTGTCTGTCTATCCGTTCGTCGGTCCGTCCGTCTGTCTGTTCGTCTGTCCATGCGTTTATCCGTCCGTGAACACCATAACTTTCGAAAGAATTGAGCTAGAAAGCATTTCAACTTATGTGTGATAGTACCTTTAGAGCGACTTATCAGCGAATTCTCTGAATGCATCGTCAAAGTGGGTGGTTAGTGCTTCCACAAATTTGAACTTTAGGTGACTTCATTAATAAATTCATGGCGCAATCGCAAAATTTTCAAGAAAAAAAACTCATACAGAGATATGAAGTTTTCAACTTCACTCAACAAAAAGAAAAAAAAAAAAGAACAAATCAAACAAGACGAAATTGGATACAATTCTATGTAGACAAGTGTCTTTTTATGTTTGACTATACGTATTTATGTATGTCGGTATATTTAAATGCTGTTCCAATTGCATATCATACTCTCGGTGTCGATTGAGTGATTAAGTCGAATCGAATCTAAAAGTGTTCTTAATAGAGAAAATGTTCAACTGTTTACATTGTGCCGTGGCACAATTTAAAATCTTAAGTGGAAATCGCTCTTGGGCTCTAGCTCAAACACGGGAAATTATGTTAAGATTATTTTTCAGTAGAGGCAATCAATCGATATTTGACTTGCATCTTGGACCTTGAAACACTTTAACCTATCATAAATGTTTGCTTTCAACAATGCGATGGTAATTTTTATATAGTTCTATGTGTGGTTTTTTTTTAACAAATCGCTGGATTCATTTGAAATATCAATACAAAGCCATGGAAAATTCGAAATCACGAAAGTATTGTGGAAAATTGCAAATTTCAAATGGGGATTATCATCACTAGGGGCTATTAGAAAGGTTGCTTGATTAGAGAATTTTTATGAAATAAACGTTAACTTTTCATACATTTTACAGAAGTCGTAGACCCAAATAAAACTTAGATCTTCCAAACCCAATACTAGATCAAATGCGAAAACCGACCATTTGAGGTAATTTGCTTGGGATTTCCCTCAATTTTCACGAGCAACACAAGAGTTTAACAGTTGTTAATTTGAATAAAATGAAAATTTCGGGAAACTTGTTGTTTGTTTTCGCGTTTTATTATCGTTTCAAATATTTAAAAAGCCCGATTCGAGTGAAAAAGTGAATAAATCTTTATAAGTTATGAAAAAAATGTTAGAATTCTTAGCATTTAACCAATAGTTAGCTACAGAAATTTTATGGTTAACTTAGGGTTCAAAATTACCAAAGTTTACCACCGAAACATGGGCCGTTCTTAACCCACAAAACAACAAAATTGCTAATTCTAGACGAGTTAAGAACATAACTTATTTTAATAGTAAAGCTAGAGTTAATATACCTCAAGTTATTCTATGGCATCGGTCTCGACTTTTTCAAAATCAATGAAGGCCAAGCACTAACCGTCAATGGGAGAAGGTATCGAGCGACGGTTCACGATTTTTTTGGGCCTTTTCTTGTTGAAAAGAAGCTCTTAGCCCAATTCAGACTAACGATTGCCATTACGATTGAAGATTCTCGACCAATAAGATCAAAGCTTTCAACTATAGAGACATGAAACCTTTGATCTCATTGGTCGAAGAAGTTCAATCGTAATCGCACCGTTTTGGTCTTATGTTTAAAATACCAACAAAAAACCAACGGCATGCACCAAAATTTAAAAAATTTTCGACGTGGAACGAGCCATAATTTTTTTGATAAAATAACAAAAAGTTTTATCAGCAAAGGGACGAGACAAAACAATTGAGAGGAAGCTTTTTATGAAAAAGTATATAAATATAGTTTACAAAAATTAAAAAAACTACATTTACATAAGAAAATTACAATACATAGAAATTTCACAACACGACATTTGGGATCTTAAAATTTCAGCCAAAAATGCCATTCGGAGCATATTATTTGCCAAAATAAAACTTAATTATTAGAAACCAAGTTCCCATTGAAAGGATATTCATTCTGCACATTATTCCAAACACCAAATGACCATAAAAGGTTCAAAATTGTGTGTTCCGGTGCCCAAACAAAAACTTCTCAAATCCCACTTTGTTTCAACCAACCCTGATGGATCTAAAACAAAGTTTTTATAGTATACGAACACATAGGAACTCAGAGTAGATTTTATTTTATGCTTTAAAAACAAATTTTTTTTTTGGTAACAAAATTTCGTATTCAAACAAGTGTCCATTTAAAAGTTTTGGGAGGATGTATATTTTTATTCAACATACATATTTGGAACCTTCAAAAATAATCAGTCCCTTGTTTCAATTAACTTGTTTATTACTTTTGGGAACTTTTATGCTTCCAACGGCCGAAAAAAGAAGAAGAACCATAGGCCCAAAAACACTAACTGCCATCGTTGTTACATAAAAACATAAAGTTGGTTGACTCTTGAGGTCCAGTCGTTTGCACGTATACAAAATATGCAAGAATCTGACAAATTTTTCGTTTATTCATTAAAATTTTATGTTTTGTTTACAGTCACACTAAATATGAACCGTGAAATAGCCGACATGTGACACATTCGCTATAAGACTGTATTTTTTTACGACTTTTATCCGAAAAGTTCATCTTAGCTGACGTCATTTGACATGTTAGGAATTATTGTGATGCGACAACCAACATAAAACGTCAAGGAATTGCCTTAATTTCTTCGAATTGCATAAAAGGCGAAATAATTTCCTTTGAAAACTTCTTTCTTGATGCTCACTCGGCAAATGGCGAACATAAAATTGCATAGTAATGCAAGATTTGTACAGCTTTTTATGGTTTCTTATTTCTATAGGGTTTTTCTGGTTTTCTTATAAATGTTTGCTCACCAGTCTGTGTCTGGCCCATAACAATAAAAATGCATTTTACTATAAGAATTTTATCTTTTCCGCTGAGACCGTGAAAGGCCGCTATCCGTCATATTGTGGGTGGATTTGCGGATCCGATGGGCGTGTATGACGGATTCTTTGTCCACCATAACACCACATAAGCATTTGGTAGCACCAAAAGAAATTTCCTTTCCAAGGTTTCCCCAATTTTTCTTCCGATGTCAGTCACCATGACTAGCAGACAGCCACCAAGCGGTTTTCATGCTAGAAAAATATGTCTTGGCATGGAGTTTTTCTTTTAGGATAAAACATAAATTTCTTTTGAGAGTGATTTTGCTCCTTTTTTTTGGCCCAAGTGACGTGTTATGTTGAGATCATGTATATATCTTTATGGCTATTGTATTGCTCCACATGTGTTCCAAAGAATATTCTCCGATTGGGACGAAGGTAGTAGTAGTAGGCGAAATATACGATGTTGGCCGGATTAGAATTTCGTTCGTCTTTTGTGATAGGAAATTGCCTTGTCATTTTATGTTTAAGTAGGTCGGTATGGTGTGTAATTGGTAAAAATGATGAACAAATTATTCTATACTAAACAAACTTCGTTTGTTATTGATTATGTGTTGTATTGCAGATAAATTTTGCGGTACGATGGAAATAAATCAATTGAGATATTCGGTACGAAATCATGATTCATAATTTCCTATCATCATAATTTATTGAAAAAATCACATGTGATTAGTACAGCCAAAATTATGTATAACTTGAAAGTATTAAATAGCAACTGATTAATCAATAAATACAATCGAAATACGGGATGTTTTTTTTTACTTGATTTTATTACACTTTTTCACAATTTATAAAAACCATCGGAACTAATTAATTCCTGTTTCAGCATTAAAAAGGCATATTTTGACATAATGTACCTACAATGAATATTCTTTATTCGCAGAATTTTGCGATTTTAAAAAAAGTGTGTCCAGTGATATCTGATTTATAACGGAACAAAATCAGATATCACTGGACCGATCTGGGCAAAATTTGAAGACAGGCTTGTCGGAAAAATCTAAAGTGTTTTACGCTTACTAAAAATTTTCCTAGCTTCTTACCCTCTCACCCGCTATCTTCTTGTCAAACAGATCATCTCTAGAGGACATATCCCGGACACTCAATTCTTTCTTATCCTCATTAAATATTTCTTACTAAATTCTAACCCCTTTAGTGTTATTTTCACCACTGACGGAGCAGTGAGGGCATATGCGTTTGGGGTGAGAATTAGTTTGGTTGCTTATCCTTCCCTCATAACTTTTGATTCACTCAACCGATTTCGGCCCAGTTTTTGGTATTCGACAGCCTAAAAATTCACTGTCACCCCTCACTTTAAACGCCCTCTCCTTGCATCTTTTTTGCCAATCGGTTGATCAGGAAAATTACTTGAAAAAATTATGCACCTAAAAAAAACTTTGTAAAAAAATTTTAATTTCTGGAATGTCTCCAGTAAAAACAAGGAACGGGTGCTACTTTGGTTCGAATATGTCCATTCTTCTCTCAGCCCTATATACATAGTAATGACTCCACTAAACCTAGGATTAGGTCCAATAATTATGGAAGCCTTTGCTACAAACTGGTGTAACGAGTCATATAATCGCTGTCTCATAATTTATAGCAGGCATCATCATCACACAGATTGGCTTTAACACACAGATTGGCTTTAACAGCGTAGTCACTATAATCGACCTTTTATTGTGTGCTGTAATGCTTGTGTGTGCGGCTTCGGATCGCAGGTATAAAACGAATCGTGCTTTGAGTTGGAATCGGGGCATTATTAGCATGACGCATTTCATTTTAAATCAGTTCGTGTCAAGCCATTGCCATGAAAGGTTGTGTTTCATTGAACTGTATTTTTATTTGTAGTGGTTATAAATTTTGATTGTAAAGGTAGCGACAGTTACTTTGATGGCCCCTGTTTTATAGGAACGTTTCCTATGCGGATTTTTTTCCGTGTACATTTAAGCGTTCAAAACATTACAACAAATTCATTCGAAAATTATTTTTATCAATTATATTTCGATTACTTTGTGATAAAACATTGCGGTTTCGATCGATAAAATAATTTCATTATTGCCACAGGAACATTTCTTAACTCCCAGCATCAAATGACAATCTTAACACTCAAAGCGACAATTATAATTGGATCAACCACAAAAATGGTATCAATTTCCAGTAATTACTTGAATTTCAAAACAGAAATCTATAATTAACGGATTGTTATTGGAGATCTTATAATGATTGACATAATTTAGTTTCATTATTCATCATATGTGTGTTGTTTTTTTTCCCAACATTTTTTTCATAATTTCCATTTATTTGATTTCAGACGAGCCAGAAGAAAATGACGGAAGATGTGAACGAACTGAACCCGAAACGATAATTTCGATTATTTTGTTTACGTTTTCGTGTGCATGAGGTGTAAAAAGCAATCACCATTCAAGTTTGGATCATTTTGAGATCATCCCCGAATCACAGACGCAAACCGCCATTATCAAATACAATCACCAATAAAAGATTTTTTTTAGCAATAACTCAATTTATAGTTCCACTATATAATCAATTTAATTTTATTTAAAAGTTAAATAAGATAATAAAAAAAGCAAAATGCGCTTAGAAGTATTTTTATTCATAATTGTTGCCGGTGAGTAATAATTTTTTAATAAAAAAAAATATTTTTCAAAAAATCTTTTCTTTTTTTAAAAAATAAATCTCTTCTTTATAGCCTTTGGTGTCTCAGTTGCCAATGAAATTAGGTCAAAACGTCGAATGTATGCCATGTGTCCGCCTAAATTTAAGCGTATCGGACAGGAATGCTACTTTGTATCAGAATCTGTCGTCAACTGGCTGGACGCACATTTCGATTGTAAAGATAAAAATAGTCGATTGGCCGAACCGTTTAAATTATCTGATCGTAACCTAAGAAAATATCTGATTCATACAGATACGTGTAAGTTGTTTCAATGTTAAAAGGTCAATGTGATGATTATGAAAATCAGAAAGAAATTTATGTGTCTATAACATTTTTTTTTACACGAACTTTTTTTTAGCGCCAACGGAAATTTGGATTGGTGGAACATATGATTGGAAAAGCGGGAAATGGCAATGGGGACATAGTGGAAAAGAGATCACTTATCAATCGTTTAGTCAGCTGGATCCTGGGTAATTATAGAGTTATCTAATTATTAATTTTGTTACGAAATTGTTGAAATCAGCATATTCCACACTTTTTTTTTTGACAAATTGATACTGAGATGATAATATCATTTCGTTGTCATGCAATATTGAAGTTTTTTTAAATTTTTTTTTTATTTATCTTGCTTTTTTAGTTTTGTTCTGTGTGTCAGGGTCAAATCTTGTAATCTAATTTTGACCCAACTCCTTCCACTCAAGCGATTGACTTGAAATGTTGCACACATACGTAATTCCAGTGACAATACAATATTTTCACCACTTCGTCCTTGTGAGGATAATGGTAGGTCCTGCAAGGATAACGGAAGGTCCTGTAAGGATAACGATAGGTCCGTAAAGATAACGTGATTCTCCTTTTCCTCAAATTTTTCGAAAAAAAAATCATTTGAAAAAAACAAAGGAAAGTTCTGTAAGGATAACGTGATTATTCTTTTCCTCAAATTTCTGGGGGTTTTTAGTGTCATTAAATATGATTCTGACATTACGAAGTCCGCAAGGATAGCGCAAGGGTCTGGAAGGATAACGTGATATATACTTTTCCTCAAATTTTCCGGAAAAAATCTCATCTATTCGACAAATTTTAAATTGCTAGCACAACGCGTTCTCGATTTATTAAACCTTTAACTGAGCACGTGGAATTCCACAGGCCTTTCGCTGAACTTCCTTTACTCCATAATTAAAGGTTAAGGTCGGTAAAATGGACAGACAGGCCGACGGGCAGACTGACAAACAGACCGACAGACAGACCGACAGACAGACCGACAGACAGACCGACAGACAGACCGACAGACAGACCGACAGACAGACCGGCAGACAGACCGACAGACAGACCGACAAACAGGCCGACGGGCAGACTGACAGACAGACCGACAGACAGACCGGCAGACAGACCGACAGACAGACCGACAAACAGGCCGACGGGCAGACTGACAGACAGACCGACAGACAGACCGACAGACAGACCGACAGACAGACCGACAGACAGACCGACAGACAGACCGACAGACAGACCGACAGACAGACCGACAGACAGACCGACAGACAGACCAACAGACAGACCGACAGACAGACCGACAGACAGACCGACAGACAGACCGACAGACAGACCGACACACAGACCGACAGACAGACCGACAGACAGACCGACAGACAGACCGACAAACAGGCCGACGGGCAGACTGACAGACAGACCGACAGACAGACCGACAGACAGACCGACAGACAGACCGACAGACAGACCGACAGACAGACCGACAGACAGACCGACAGACAGACCGACAGACAGACCGACAGACAGACCGACAGACAGACAGATGAACGGACATCCTTGTAATTTTGCCTGAAACGGATTTCAGAAAATTTCTATCTGGCCCCCTTCTTGACTCGGTCTTCGTCATGAATACAATACTTTCCCTCTATAGAAGAAAAAAGTAAAAAAAGAAAGAAAAAAGAGCTCTCAAAAATTTATTCTTTTTAATTCTTTCCCCTTAAATAAACTTCAAAATATGATCAACAACTTCAAAAGTTAAATAAGGAATCTCTATTGACACAGCAACCAGTAAACTTCTAACCTTTTTAAGTGATTTAAAGCGCTTGAAAAGACTAAAAATAATCTTCTATGCACACATTTACCTCTTGAAACTATAATTTCTTGAGTAATACGATTTAATAGGGACGTGAATACCTCTGATCTGAGCGAAATATTCACTACCATGAAATTATGTCACGAATCAAACTGAATTAAACTTCAAAGTGGAAGCTATTGAAACGAAAACTTGAGAATAAAAAAACGAAAAAAGTTTTCGCAAACTATAATTCTGATGAAGAACAACTTTCCAAACGATAAAGTTTCCTCTATTAAAAAACAATTTAAAATTTTGAGTATGGTCGGCTGCTTGAGCCCCACGTAGTCCTTCCTGTTTTCACAAACTTCGACAACAGTAAAGAAAGTCAAAAACATAAGAAGGAGAATAACGAATGAAAAACCCCGAACATGAAAGGGAGAAATGTTTTGAAACATCAGGTTTTTACTTTCCTCTTTTATAGAGGGAAAGTATTGTATTATGACGGAGACCGACTTGAGAACGGGGGCAGATAGAAAATTTCTGATCAGTACGAAATCCGTTTCAGGTAAAATATCGAGGATGTCCGTGCATCTATCTGTCGGTCTGTCCGTCGGTCTGTCTGTCGGTCTGTCTATCAGTCTGTCTGTCGGTCTGTCTGTCGGTCTCTCTGTCGGTCTCTCTGTCGGTCTGTCGGTCGGTCTGTCGGTCGGTCTGTCTGTCAGTCTGTCTGTCGGTCTGTCTGTCGGTCTGTCTGTTGGTCTGTCTGTCGGTCTGTCTGTCGATCTGTCTGTCTGTCGGTCTGTCTGTCGGTCTGTCTGTCGGTCTCTCTGTCGGTCGGTCTGTCTGTCGGTCTGTCTGTCGGTCTGTCTGTCGGTCTGTCGGTCTGTCTGTCGGTCTGTCCGTAGTACGTATCTTAAATAACTCGTCGAGAATGCGTTGGCCTAGTAACTTGAAATTTTTTGTAAGTAAGTTTTATAAAAGTCGTGGTTTCCTATTACCTTTTGGAAAAGTGACGGTAGCTATAACAGCTACCTCCACCTCCATACAATTTTTTTTAAATAACGTTTTTTGAAAAAAATTCGAAACCTATGCGCTTTTGAGAAGAACAAGATTAAAAGGATATAAAATTTTCTACATTTTTGTTAATAATTTTCTACATTTTTGCAAATCTCTCGGAAACTATGCACTTTTATGAAAAAATCCATATAACAAAATTCAAAGAAAACAGAATTTTCTGCATTTTTTCCTTTAACGGTTTTTACGTATCTTTAACGGCTCTCGAGATATTTGAAAAAAATATTTTTTTTACATATTTTTTCCGAAGCTAAACATTGCAGAGGAAAGTTTTGTGTTGATCACAACCGATATTTTAAAATAAAACTATGTATATGTTATAAAGCAATCCACTTTGATAAACGATACCGGACGATATAAATGGACTTTTAACTGTCCAACATTACGAGAATGATGCAAAAAAGAAATAAACTCTTTGCGACTACTCAATGGGAAAAAATTATCTCGCAAATATTTCCAGTCACATCCTAAAAACCAATGAATAATGTCTCTTAAATTGACAAGGGTTAAATTGTGGCCTTTTTTCCAGCCGTACTTATAATATTCGAAAATTTTTCATCGTTTTTTTGTGTTTTTATTTTACTAAGCAGAATTTATGTTTAACGTGAGGGAAAAAGTTTTAGGTGTGTTTAAGGTGGATGGAAAACATTCTCGTAAAACATTAAATCGAATTTTGGGCGGAGGAAAATAATCTGCAACTTGTTTTTAGGGGATGATTTCGTTTCTGAACGAGGGAAATATCTGATCATATTTTTTTAAATCCGCTTTAGCTCCGAGCTTTTGTTTTTGCACAACTATGGTACACATAATACGAATTTATGTAAATATATAGGACGGCAGTTTTATGCACAATTCATATTTCTTCTCCACTCTCGAAAAGTTTCATTTCATTTTTTCTGCAATTTTCTTCATATTCTTGCTGTTTTCTTTTCTACAAAGCTTATGCTGATCTTACGTACTTTTGCTGTCGAGCATATTTTGCAAAGTGTCTGATTAATAATTAAGGGGTCGAAAAGGATGGCCAAATCTGTGAATATATATTTAATCTTTTGTTCTGTTTATCATTTCAATGTTGGTGTGAAATCTGTACAGAGATAAAAAAAAAACAAATAAAGTTTTCCTTTCCCCTCATAGTTGTCTTGTTCATCAATTGAATTCCTTACACAAGAAGTCTTAAAATATTTATTCTATGCGTGATATTTCAAGGAATGTGTAAAATATGTATTTTTACCAATTTTAGATATCGATCCAATAATAAGAAAAGATGATTATTGCAAGAAGTTTATGTTTTATATCTTTCCCATCAGCCATACGGTCATAGTTTCTAAATCAAGAGTATTCAGATCTGATTCTCGCATTTAAAAATCTGTAAGGATAACGGAAGGTCCTGAAAGGATAACGTGATTATCTTTTTTCTCAAAATTTTCATGAAAATATCTCATCTTGGCATTTTTTTTTCAATTAAAGATTTTTTCAATTTTTTCAAAGTCAGTTTAAGTAAAGTCAGTTTAATTCATGCCTTCTGAGCAACAGGGCTTGGAGAAAATAGGAAAATTTTGTCAAAAACCATGTGTGATATTGTAGTTTGGAAATTTTCCGATACTAGACGGATTTTTACAACACAAACTCTAAAACACTCCGTATAAGAAAATGCAAAAATGTTGAATAAAAATCAAAGAAAAAATACCAAAAAAAAGACAACATTGGTTGAAGTTCCACATGAAATATCTCAACTATGCTGCCCGCGTCAAGAAAAGGGACGAGACCTCTTTTCTTCTTGATTATTTTAAAAAACTTTTTACGGAAAATATTTCGCTTGGTTCGTGAGATTTTCACCTCTTCAGTCTGTGCATATTTGGAAAAGGTTCCATATAGCAAAAAACGATGCGAGACAAGGATTTCCAGAAGTTTTTTTCTGTAAAAAAAATCAATATCATCTACTGGTAAAATTTTTCGACCCTCGAGTACCATCGATGAAGGCACGTCTTTAGGAAATATGAAAAATTCCATCTGTTTACTCCATTTTTGTTTATCCCAAATTTTTTGGCTTCTGCAGATTCCTTTCTGGGAGGAAAACTTTATGCATAAACGAGTTGGTAGTGTGAACTATGAAATGAAATATGAAAGATTTTTCGTAAGAAATTGTTCGCCATTTATTTGAATTGTTTTAATATTATTTCGGAAATTACTTTATCTTGAGGAATTCATAAATATTTTAATGGGAAATACTGGAAATTTTGCAAATGAATCATATTTTGTGAGAATTTCTTAAAATTATATGCGAATGTCGAAAAGTTTGTAAAGCTTTTCATGGGAAATGTAACCGCATCACTACACTCTCGACGAATTAGCCAACTCCAACTCCAACTCCGACTTCTAAAGTAATAATTTTGTCCCGTCTACGAATCCGACTCCTCGACTCCGACTCCACAGCCCTGCTCAAGACTTAATTTGAAATGGTTTCTTATTCTATTTAGCTACACCATTTGCAATTCCGTTATTCTATGTGTTTATACCCAAGTACTTTTTTTTAACCATCAAGTAGACAAAACTACAAGCCTCTAGATTGCTACACTCTAAACCAGACGCCCTTTTCCCCGTAAATTTCCCAGCAAAATTCTTCTTTATTTACTGTTTTCCCAGTAAAATTTACTCAACAATGGTAACATTTACAGAAACACTGTAAATTTTACTGAAAATACAGTAAATTTTCACTGGGAAATTACTGAATTTTTTCGCAGTATTTTATATGATTGCCATTTTCCAAAAAAAAATCTACTTGATTCTGAAACAATTTCGTCATTTTTTCACCGCAGTAAAGGTCATTTCGGTAAGTGAAGTGGTCTAAAAACACCGAGATCTCGGGTTCGATCCTCGACAGTGGTAAGAGATTTTTCAACACTACATTTTAAAGCACGTAAAATATTAATTACAAAAAAAATATTTAATAACAAATAAAAATTAATTAGGTTCGAAAACATAACAAAACTGTTACCAAAACATACATTCAAATGCATTTAAAACCCGCAAAAAGCGATTGAGAGGCTTTTAAAATTTTACTGTGATCCCAGTGAATTTTACTCGTTCCAGTTTTCCAGCATGAGTATTTTACCGGGGATACAATCAAAAATTTACTGGGAGGAATTGTAAAAATTTGCTGTACTTTATCGTGGTTGCTTTTTTACTGGATTCCCAATAAAATCTGGTTTAGAGTGTAGTGAAAAAATTGCCTCCCCCTCTTTCATTTTTAAACCCCTCTCCTGTTATCTTTTCAATAACTGAACAGATTTTAATAACTTTAATATTTCTAAGCAGTGTTTTTAATACTAGGTTAGGTTAGGTTGGAGTGGCTGTCAAAAAGGCACACTTTGCGAATCTTAACGATCCATTTCCCTATAACTCGAACCATTTGTTTTTAATACTAATAGAATATAAAACTTTTGTTACATTATTTATGAGCAATTTTTGCAGGAGCAGTAAAGACCTGAAATATCACTGTGCTGTGCTTAATCCCCATCTAAAATACAGGTAAATATTATCAATCTAATTAAGTTTAAAACTAAATCATAAAGAGTGAACACATCAATTTCTACTATGCAAGATTTATTATAAACCAAATGAAAACTTTTTAAATATACCAAACAATTTTCATGTTTATTATGAAAAATACACACGTGTAGGTAATCGGATTTTTTTATACGTTTTTTTTTCTTTTACTACATACAATTTTCAAAGAGTTCTATTAAGAAGAACTTAACAAAAACATATCAAAAACATGAAATCAAAATTTCACTAAAAAAAAACAGAAAAATAGCAAAAAGAATAAATTTTGAATATCATTAGGCCCTTCATTCATGTTGTTAATATGTAGTAGAGTAAAGTAGTTTATCTTGCACACTTTATAGTACAACGCACAATTCCTATTACAATTCAATGTACTTGTATTTATGTGTAGTTAATTTTCTCTATCAATACTTTAAAATCTTCTCTGTATTTTTGAAAAAAATGAAAAGTCTCTATAGAAAATGTTATTAATTGTTGAAAAACTACCCCTTTCCCTTTCATAATTTATGTCGCACCCTATTTTATCTTGTAGATTGCACGAATGTTGCCAATTTCCGTATATTAGTTGTACTTTTTGATTATTCGAGTGAATTTTTATTAATGAATACAAACGATTAATTTTTCAGATGGGGTGCACGGTCATGTGTAGATCGATATCGATATATTTGCCAACATAAAATGCCAACAGTCAGTGATAGGAGTCGTCAAAAGGTTTACAGCAAATGGAATGAAACGTTCCCAAATCAAATGGCCAATGAAGTTCTACTGGAAGTTGTCGATGAGAGGGAAGCTGGAGGAAGGTAAAAAGCGATTTTTAAAATCTTGTGTGAAAAATGTAAAAAAAAACATTGAACTAAGAACGATTTGCTTCTTGAAAATGGGTTGTAAATCCCAATGCTCAAATATCGCGATATTGGTATCAGGGTTGTTATTAGCTGCGTTCCCGATCCATGAAAAACCTACTGCGGAGTACTGCGGAACACTCGCATCTACACATCCTCTCATTCCGAATCTTAGGATTTGCTTGCAATCATCCAAAAGTGCGTTCCCGACAAAAATTACTGGCAAGTACTGCGCAGTAGTTTTTACATGAGTCGGGAACGCAGCTATTATATTCCCTCGCCCAAAAAAAAAACCCACTGGTTTTTTTAAAAGCCCACCCAAAAAACCCAAAAGAATTGCACTAAAACACCATTAAAAACCCCAATAAAATCTTAAAAAAAAACCCAATAAAACCCAGCAAAAAATATTTGGTTTTTATTGTCCATATTAGACAAAAATAAGTACATTTTAACACTCTAACTGCCACGTCACTCAAAAAGACCTGACACTGTACACAACGGCCACAATGAAAATTATTAAAGTGTTCGCTGCAACCACAACGAGATTTTGTAGTTGCACACATTTTATGGTAATAAAATAACATTTAGGAATAATTTTGTTTCAATTTTTTTTTCTCTTAGTTCCTTTTTGACTGGCAACTAAATATTCGAAAAAGGCTTAAAACTGTCGTGGCAGTTAGAGTGTTAAGTAAAAATTCCATCATTGGTTTTCATTAAATCTACTAGTGGGAAACTTGTTCTTGAGTGGTGTGTTTAATAATAATTCAGAAACTTTTTCGTAAGAAATTGTTATACCACGCGAATCTACTATTCGTTTTCGTGTCTATTACAAACAAATTTTAGCGTTTTTAGCGGCAGTTTAAAATTCTTTATTTTACAAAGTGATGTGGTTGCAAAGGATAGTTAAAAATTGAAAAATTTGTTATTATAATTTATGTTTTAAATAATTTTGATTTTTCTTAAGTATATTCAGGGTATTCATAGTCCTCTTTTAAATTGCGGGTAAATTTACCGCTCGGTAATTCAGTCAAATTTAACAGATTTTTACCGAGACGGTAACTTGGTTCATGTAAAAATGAATTACCGGATTCGGTAATTGTAGACATGCCCTGAGTCGTGTTTTCCGGCCCGGTTATTCGGTATCAAGAATCAAACGCGAGTGGCGCTAGTAATGTTTTTAGTTGTCAAATTTTCTCGCTGGTTTTTTGTTAATCTCATCGGACTGCAAATTTTTTCAATTTTGATAGCCGTTGCCACAATAGAAATTCAAAAGAATATATCAAACATATGGATTTAAAGGTATGTGACATATTTTACAATCAAATTCGCAGTTCATGATTTGGTCACGTATCAAATAAAAGCGCTGTTCTCAAATCTGTGCTGTGGGATGTTCACAGCAGAATATTTTCAGTCTTTTAATATTACCGAAAATACCGAATACCGAAAATTAAAAGAGGATTGTGAATACCCTGATTAATTATAGCTTTTACTATTTTATACGCAATAGAAAAATACAAGATATTTTTAATATTTGATGTTAGTGAAAATGTCTTTAAAAACCCAACAAAACCCAATAAAACCCAACAAAACCCAACAAAACCCAAAAAAACAATGAGTTGGGCTTTTTTTTTTTAAATCGGATTTTTCGCAACTCTGATTTAAAAATTCGTAAAAAAAATTTCCATGGTTAAAAAAAAATCCGAAATGTTTAGGGAAAAACTATTCTGCATAGCTGTTTTTTTTTTCTATTACTCGCCCAAAGACATAATCAAAAAAATCTCAACTTCTAGTGCACAAAAACTGAAGTGGTATTCCGAAACTTGTCTCAATTGTTTGTTTCGAGTTAGAAGGAAAAGCGATATTCGCTATCTCTGTTTCGCCCTGTCATTTATTTTGGTCGAAACAGAGACAGCGAATACTATTTTTTCTTTTAACTCGAAACAAGCGCTTGAAACAAATTACGGAATATCACTCCTGGTCTTCAACCAACTGAACTCAAAAATCATTCAAAACTACCTCGAATTTGATAAGGAGCAAAAAGTTCTTAGGCTTTAACCATAATATTTTATTGTTTTCAAAAAAAAAAAAACTATTTAAAAAAATAATAATTATTTCAAATTTAATATTTAATTAAAATCAATTAGAAAACATTTCGTAGAATGTTGAAAATTTTCACATTAAAGAAAATGTACTGATTTTTAGGATGTCCAAGTATCACAAGACGTCAAAAAACGGTCGTCGCGACGTAAATTTCCACCAATTTCGTGACTTTATGATCGCGGCGACCAATTTTTGCCCTGTTGTGTTACTAGAGTGGTTGTTACAGTTAAATTTAGTTACATTAACTAAAAGCCAATTTCAACAAATATTTTACACTTGTAAATAAATTACTGAAACATATGTAATTTCTGCAACTCTAATAAATCGGGTTGCAGAAATTTTATATGTTTCAGTAATTTTTAATAATTTTTAACAAATAACAACCATGTTATAAATTTTGACAATTTTTTTAATCCTAAGATTCAAAATATTTAACAAGATTTCTCGATTTAATAATATTAAATTTTTAAAACATTTTTAATCGAAATAAAGAAGACATAAGATAATTGTAATCAATAACCAAACGTACGCATTGGATTGCAAAATTCGCTTGTAAGTAGCATTTAATGCAAACAAAAAAAACTTTTTTTTCGTATAACATCGTAGTGGTTATATTGTCAAGGTCTTTTAGTATTACTCGTAGCTGAAACGGTTCGTCTTACCAAAAATTGGAAAATACAAAATTATATTCTGTTATTAACAAACTGTGTTGTGGAAAAAAAATCAATTGGCAAAATGTCCAAAATATTTAATGTTTGTCGAATTAATTCAAAAAAATAATCAAATTGAAAGCACAATTGTAGATTTTATTATAGCACAATATTTCATACTAATCTGAGGTTTAGAAATATGTAAATAACTTTTTTGGGTGCAAAAATGTACAATAAAAATACGGTGATAATTTTTTCACAAATATGAAGCGAATTGAAGTTAAACCAACACCAAAATTTCATAAAAGCCAACCGTAATTAATTTTATTCAACTGGACTTTCACAAACCTGATCAATTTTTATTGTGCATTTTTTGCTAAAATAAATTAAAATATGAAAAGAACAATAAAGAAATGATTTTCGTAAACGAAATTATGATCAAAAGATTTCTAGAAAAAAATGAAAAAAAAATGTTTAAAAAAATTATTTTTGACAGTTTTTTCTAAATTAGTAACAAAAAAAGACCCCACATTTTATGAAAATCATAAACAAGAATCATAGAAAAATACTTCAGGACATTTTTTTAAATAAAATATTTTATATCTTTAAGGACCCATCGCCGTGTGCGGCCAATTGGAGAGAATGCAACATACCCGGTAACACGTAGACGACCAGATGGTAAGCGACTAAGAAAGAGGCGTCCGAAACATCCACATCTTAACATAGTAACAGCACATGATGTCAATAATGGTCGTTTATCTGGTAATGATGTTCGCCAGAATCACGTGGCTTACGCGCCGGACACAAGGCACGATGTGCACAACGGTAACGGCAATGGATATTCAAATGGTAATGGATACAGTAATGGAAACGGATATCACAATGCTATCAATGGATACAGTAACGGGAACGGGTATCATAATGCTGTGAATGGTTATACTAACGGTTACAATAACAACGGTTACAATAATAATGGATATAGTAACGGTAATGGATATCCAAGCAGTAATGGAAGCGGTAATGGATACTCAAATGGAAATGCTTATCCTCACATATCCAACAATTATGTCCCACGGGACGAGCCTACTAGCGCGCCAAGAACAAAACCTCCGAGTCGGCGAAGACTACCACCACAACAAACGGACAGCGAGACCAACGAAACAATAGATCGCGGCCAGAAAACAGAAAAGTCGAAGGACCAACAAACGACTGATTTTGACCGGGAGATAGAACTTAAACGACGCAGAGAAATGCAGCGGAAACGCAAACAACAACAAGCGAAAAAGTTCAGGCAGGAACAGCGCGAGCGCGAGAGACAAGAAACTGCTGCTCGTCGACGAGAGAAGCAGGAATATGAGGAGCAGAAGCAAAAAACCTGGGAAGAGCAACAAGCAGCGAAACAGCGTGAATTAGCGGAACAGGAAGCAGCCGCTCGAAAGCATCAAATGGAAAAGGAGGCTATCAAACGCTTACAGCGAGAGAGGGAAGAAGAGGAAAGACGAAGGCAAATGGAAGAATACGAAGAAGCGCGGCGTAAGGAACAAGAGCAACTTGAAGAAATTCGACGAACTGCAGAACTTGAGAGGCAAAGACTTCACGAAATAGAAGAGCAGGAGAAATACTTGCAAGAAGCAGCGACCCAAGCGCAAAAATCCAGAGACGAAGCTGAGCGAAAAAGGAAGCTTCAGGAAATCGAAGACGCCAAACGGAAAGAACTTTCATTAAAAGAGCGAATTCGTCAAAAAGAAGAGGAAGAAGAGCGAATCGCTGAAGAAGAGCGAAAACAAGCGGAACATCACCGAAGAAGCGACGAGTTGGCTCGCATTGAAGAAGAGAAGCAACGTCGATTGGCGAAACAAAGAGAACGCGAAGAAGAACTGCGAAAACGTGAAGAAATTCTTCGCCAACAAGAAGAGGAAGAACAACACTTAGCGAGAGAACGCGAAGAGGAAGTTCGAAAAGCGCGTGAAGAGGAGGAACGTCTCGCCGAGGAGGATAGGCAAAAGAAGCTGGTGGAGGAGAAGAGAAAACAGGAAGAGCACGAAGTGAAAATGAGACAGAAAGAAGCAAGGAGACAGAAATACGTACAGGAAGAGAAGATTCAACGGCAAAAGGCGTTACGTGACAGACTTAGCCGTTTATCGCCTGAGGATCAAAAGAAGTTCTTTGAACTGAGAGCGGAACGAAAGAAAATGCGGGAGCAGGAAGCCCTTCGAAAATCCAATCCAGAGTCAGTAAATGACATCGAAGGCACCATTCCAGAGTAGGATAACTAAGATTGTATTTGTATGTGTATAAAATCAAATTTACAATAAATAATTGCAAGTATTTTCCCCCCACTCCACTCCTCCCGAAGTAAATACAATTAATAGTTGCACTGGCCTGTGTATTTTCGCTTAATTTTTAAATAAAAAAAAAAACTTTTTACTTGATTTCATTGTCATTTTAAAAAATTCTAAACCCAAGGTGTAAAAGAATTACGTCACCGATTTTTTATTTGTCGCCTAAAGTTATGCTAATTTCCTTGCATTTTTGTGATATGAGTTGAGATTAGGTAAAAACTTGGTCAAATTCTTACAAAAAGTTTTCATTTGTTGCAAAAATTCTTTAAACTTTTAAAATATTACACTAAATATTAGTTACCAGATAGCAATTGATTTCGAAACATTTTCTAGGCCAGGGTAACACGGGCTAGAAAGATTGCAAACATTGTAGAGCCAGTGGCAATATATATATAAAAAAAAACTATCTTTCGAAGTCGTTATTAATTTTCTCTTTCCTTTTTCTACTTTTTGTAAGATTAAAACAAAAGCTGAAGCTAGTGCTAAGTTTAGATATTAAGTTATTCTCTTCTAGTTACAATAAAATTAATTTCTTGTAAAAAATGAGAAAATCTAAATTATAGAAAAATCCCACAGATAAAATTAAATAACGCACATCAGTTGAAAAAAAAAATACATAAATATATAATGAGAAGTGAAAGAAAATTATTTAAAAAAAATATTTGAAAAACAAGTTTTATTTTGTAAAAGTTTTTGTGTTCTTATAAATTTTTAATTTAAGAAAATCTCAACATCTTTTGTAACCAAACAAATGTGAATTTATTTTACAAATTCGTGCTTTATCGATTGTTTCCTGTTAGTATTAGAAAAAAACTATTAAAATTATTTTTAGATTAGTGCTGTATTTATGTATTTTTTAATCGATATTTTCGAAAAAGAAAAACTTTCGGCTTAATAAGAAGAAATTAATCAACAGAATTAATGACTGTCTCCACAAGTACAGCATTTTTTATATCCAACATGTTTTGCTAAAAATTTTGAAAAAAAACACCAAACTTGAATTTGAAATTAACGTGAATAATGCTAAGGATTTTTTTTTTGTTTCAAACAACTTAATTTAAAAACGAAAAGGAAAATTATTTTGAGTCAACAAGTCATTAAAACTATACTAGATAAATAATAGTAAATGTTATTTTGGATTGCTTGTAATGTTTTAATTTTGAGTATTATACGAAAAATTAAGTCTCATTGTTTTTAATGCAATTTAAGTAAAATTATTTTAATTGATAACTAATTTTAATCAAATGATAAAAAAAAATGTGAAGATATTAAAAATTGTGTAATATACTGAAACAATATTAGTTGATTGTTCATTAACGAGACGATAGTTTAAGAAGATATTTTGGAATTTGTAAAAAACTGATCAAAAAAAACAACAACTTATTTACTTTTAACATTCACATGGAAAAATTTTATTAATAAAGATTGAAAGTTTTTGAGTTTTTCTCAAAATACCCTAGAGGACATCACACTTGATAATTCAATTCTAACATATCGAGGGAAATAATTTAAAAATCATAACGATTTAGTAAAATAATTTAAATGAAAAAACAATAGAAAAGCTCGTCACTAAACATTTCTAAAAATGCTGCGAGTTTTCCAGAAAATCATAGAAAGACACAATGGCGAAACTAGAATTTCACAAACAGTGCAAAAGCCTTATTGGTAATCGTCCTGTCAGAAGGCTGCGGAAGGAATTTAAGCAAGCCCTAGAATTTGAGCTGTTTTATGCTCAACGAAATTTCATATTCCTCGAATCGATTTGCCTCATGGACGTCCCAAGGTCCCAGAAGGGAGGAAGAAAAGGGCGTCCCGGCGACAATGCTTGTTGTCGCGGCGTACCGGACTAAATTTTTGTACCGGATTTTTTAAATTAGTGTGATATATTTTCAAACACTAGAAAAACGATCACTAAATATGAAAATCGTACTCAATTTCGGCTGGCTCCAAAGTACAATTTTTTCAACAATTTACCACACAATGTGCATAATCTCAAAACATAACAAAAGCTATAATTGCCAGTCTGGCAATTATTGAAAACCCGTATGGTGATATTCGTATCAAAATTCGAACAGTTGTATCAAAATTCCACTTCAAAGTCAAACTTTTCAATAAGATGTTTTAAAATTTATTTCAATCGGATTTTGATGTATGGTAGTGTTATGTAGAATCATATCCCAAATAACTTTTGTGCTTGCACTTTTTTGATAAGATGCATCATTTTTGAGATATCCGCAAAAAACGTTTTCGTTCGTATGATGGGGTGCCACCCCTAATGGTCCATTTTTGCCCATTAAGCCTAGACCCGTGTACTGGGCACTGAGTGCCCAGAACGATTTTTTGTGGTTATATTTTCCCATTGTATTTCTTACTTGTTTAACGAATAAACCACATTTTTATAATTATTAAACAAACAAGCCATACATTTTCTATTAAAATTACATCTGAGTGCCCAAGTACACAATATATGGAAGTTTTATAGTACACGGGTCTAGGGTTAACGAACTTAGCCATGCATTTTACAAAAAACGAATCTGTGTAAAATTTCAAGTCTCTAGCTCAATCCGTGCACCCGCAATCCGCATGATGACGGGATCTGGGCGTTACAAACGGTAAGGCAAAGATAATCCGAAATTAGAAGGCTATTTTCTTTTCTAATTTTCTATCCAATAGAAAAACTCGTACAGTAAATGGTTAAAAAGCTTAAAATATGTGAAACATTAAATTAGTCGTGATTTGAAATTTGAAGTGATTGTTTGAAGGGAAACTAAAAATAATGTGGTAAGTATTAAATGTAATTTAACTTTAATTTGTGGACCTAATCCTGTCTTACCCCACGGTGAGACGCGCGACTAGAAGTCGCATGCCGTATCTCATCTCAGGGAAATCGCTCGTGTAAACGCCAGTTGCATGCAAGCGGGGAAAATCGCAACTCAAGTCGTATGTAAAAACCTCATACAATCTGAGCTGCGACTGGAACTGCAAATGATTTGACATTTAAGGTTATGTCTAATTTCACAATGGCAGAAAATAAGTTGAGTAGAAGTGAAATTTTAAAATTAATAAATTTGTGCCGGGAAAGAGAGTGCCTCTGGAAGACTGCCTCGAAATTGTATCGTAGAAACGATCTCAAGAGGCAGGCGTATGAACAAATCGGCGCGGAATTGAAACTCACAAGCGAGGAAGTGAAGAAAAAGTTGAGAAATTTACGAACGACGTATGTTCACGAAAAAAAAGAAAATATATCCGAGTCGGAAGTCTGGAGCATCGACAGAAGATATTTATGAGCCTTCATAGTTTTTGGCAGACTTTTCTGCGATTTCTATCATTTTTATAGCTTACTGCGGCTAATAACTTTGTTTTTTTTCTTGCGTTTGACATTTTTCAACTGAAGTCACATGCAATGTCGCAAGACAGCAGAGCAAATCGCAACACCTGTCAAATTGAAAAACGTAGTAGGAGGGATAATCGCATGCGACTTCTAGTCGCACGTCTAACCGTGGGGTAACAGTGGCATAGCAAGTAACATAAGTTCGAAGCCAAATACCAAAATACGTTCAGAATTAAATTACTGGTAAATTTTAATTTATCAATAGAATTTCAAGATAATTTTTTGTTTACACACCCTCGCAACTTTTCCAAAATTTGGTTGCCGCCATTTTGTCTTTTAAATTTCGCGCACCACTGGAATCAACCGAATTATGATACCCCTAGGGATACGTATATGCTAGGTTGGGAAACACTGTTTCAATACTGTAAAAGCACCAAAAATTATTGTTAATAACTTCAATAAATAGCATTTAAAAAAACATAGAATGTCAAAAGAAAAATTAAGCAGTATCCCGATCCATGGAATTCTAAAAAAAACGACTTTTTAGGCGACTTAAAAAATGATAGTTTATCAAATATCTCAATATCTGTTAGAAATACGTAAAAAAAAGTTGTGTAGGAGAACCCGTTATGATTGGTAATGGTCCCGTTATATTTAACGTTACTTTTCCAAAAGTTGATTTTGACCAATTTCAAAGAAAAATTACAACTAGCGAGCTGAAAGCGTTCTCAAGTTATTTATGAGGCAGACCAACTGACAAATGCACGGATATACTCGTAATTTTTCCAGAAATGAATTTCGTATGGATCAGAAAATTTTTATCTGGTTTAGTGATAATTATTATGGACCAGCTTGCATATCCGCCATGGAGGAAGAGACAGCAGAACACTTTTTGTGCAATTGTCCTTACTTCCAAAACCGTAGGGAAAACACTCTAGGCAATCGTTTCCTTAACTCTCAAGACATTGGTAAAATTCCACTAAATCGATTAGCCAACTTTATCTGCGGTTCAAAAAGACTATTGTAATATGTATAGCCAGCCTACGCTAAATGCACAATGGACCCACAGCGTGGTCTAAGTGCATAAGGGATTAGTCTTGGACTACCATAAAACATAATCAATCAATCAATATCCGCCATTGCCAGATCAAAGTTTTTACCACAAGTTTTTTTGGACCGAAAAACCCAAGAATAGATGAAAACTTTGAAAAAAAGCCGGTATTCTTTCAGGACTCCCGTTTCGAATTTTGAAATTCTAACACCATATTCGTGATCACCGACCCCGAAAACACCCAAATGACATTGCTCAGCCTCCTAACGGGCAGGGTCCATCACAGAAATCCGTATTCTAAAACACCCTTAGGGGCAAAGTTTAGAAAAATCCCGTGTTTTCTTCTTTTTTTTTTAAGAAAAAAATTTGATAGCAAATATAAAAAAAACGTTTGGTTATAATATGGAGTTTTACGAGATTCCCTGTAAAATTTACTATTTTTTAGAGAATTTCGGTTGTAACATTGGTACATTGTTATGCACAAAATTCCAGGTTTTGCTATTACGACAGAATTATTTCCTTAAAGTTGAATTTAAACGAACGTTTTATGATTTCAATAAAACTAAACATCCTGATTTTTTTTTAAATTTGGTGGGCGTTAAGTTTTATTCAAATCATAAAACGTTTCTTTAAATTACTCCAAAAACTTGCTAATAACACAAACTTCACGTACCTTAATGTAGTCGCATAATCCATCGCCCTTCAGTTGCCCATCACGCTCTGCATACAATTTAACTTTGAATTTCTGCGACTGAGGATCCCTCATAATAAGACCACACTTAGACATCACTTCCACGAATTCCTCTTCCGTAATATCAAGTGGTAAATTATTCACATAAACTTTAGTATTTTGGTCTGGTGGCAAATCAAACCATTCTGGAAAAAAAAACAAATAATATGAGATTTTGAAGTTTACAGTTTGTTGGAAGAATCATTGAGTGATTCAACTACTTTTCGTGATTAACAAGCAACACAATGAACGAGGTGAAATTAAATACGAACGTGATTAAATGAACTATGCAGCATGATTAAATCAACTACCGACTCATTGTTGATTTAAAAAATTAAGAGATCACGAAAATTGTTGATTTTAACACAAACGTAGTTGATTTATATACGGATTCGTGATACATTGATCACGAGCATGTTAAATAGTGAAGCCATATTTCATACCCCTGTCCGAGCACCAATTCGCGCACGACTTGACGCCCGAGCTTCATTGTACCGAGTAAACCTATGAATCCGAAATGATTTAATAATTAAATACAAACAGTATACATTTTTCTGTCTGACCGACCAATTTTTGCTTTCCTTTATAATTCTTATGCAGGTTTGGACAATCGTGGTATGAGTACTCAAGTTGAGTTCTAGTCCCGCGTACACACCAGAGTTTGCACGGTGCAGTACAACTCGGCACCGGACAGTTTTAGTTGCTTAACCACCCCCCCCCCCCCCCCTCATTAACCGGTGACTAGTGCATTTCTGTATGATATTTGAGTGATTTGACGTCTTTTGCTTTCCCCTCCCCCTCACTTTTCCTTCCCATTCTCCAGTTCATAACAAAATTGACAACGAACGTGATTACCTATTGACAAGAAACGTGATCATTTAATCACGCAAAGTAGTTGAATTGGACAATGAAAATTGTGTCATTTTAATAAATGACAATGTTGTCTTGATTGAATTAATCACGAACGAAGTTGACGCAAAATCAACTAAGGTTCGTAGTTGATTTTACCAATGAATTATGAGATCTGAACTAATGATGGCAGAGATAAAATACTAAAACGTTAAAAATAATAAAAAAAAAAACAGAAAAAAAACATACTTGGTGGTTCAGCTGGCGCCTTCCGTTTAGTTCCCGCTACTAGTTTTTCATCCTTGTCTTCTTCGTTATCCTCCTCAACAACTTTACTGATCACTTTTTGTGCCACTGGAACGATTTCCGGTGGCTTAGCGGGGGCCACCGAAGTATTATCAATGAATCCATAACTCATCTGATAGCGAGCCATAAAATCATCATCGATCTTTGGGAACCATGCATTCTTCTCCGTATCCCAGAAATACTCAACGTTATCCTTATCACGGTATGTGTGAAGTCCGTCCTCGCTTGTATAAACTGTGTCTGTGGTTTGCAGCTTAGGAATCCATTGTTTTTTCTCCTCATCCCATTTGTAAAATTCGTTCTCGGTTTTACTCGACGCATCCTCCTTTGGAAGCCATTGATTGGTCTCGCTGCACCATCGGTAGTGCTCATTTTCATAAGGATTCTCGTCGGTTCTTTCGACATTTTCCACCGGCGTCCATTCGTTCTTCTCCGTTGACCATTTGTAACGATATTTGGTCTCTGGGTCCGTGTAAATCGCCTCCCCATCTTCGTTGTACGACACATGCTCAGCGTATTTATCATGATCCTTGGTTAAATTTTCCCGATTTTCATTTTCCGTATTCGCGCTCGTTTCACCCGTTTCTACTGATTTCGATTTTGACCCAGAATCTGATTCGGTGTTCTCTGTCGATGCTGTTTCCGGTTGATCACCACCTGACGTTATCCTTTCCGAAGGATTCTCACCCAGACTCAAAAGTTCCTTTTCACGATTTTCATTATTTGTATTTTCCGATGAACTCATAATCATGTTTACCGTAGAAGAACTGCCAGCCGCAGTTCCCGATGATAATCGATTTTCTTCGTCGTTCGGCACGGATGGATTGGAGTCCATCTATAAAGGTTCAAAAATTAAACGAAATCAAAGTATATAAAAATAATTTATCAACACAGAGTAATTAAGATATGCATCGGTAGAAAATAATTCCCAATAAGTTGAGCATTTGGGGCTAGAAAAAATCATTACGCATTTCACCTTGGCCCACGTTATTCGGCGACTTTCATAAAAACCCATAGTAATAACCACTAAGAACAAAACTGTTATCGAATGGACTGCCAACTTTTGGAGGGTTTGCTATATTGGAACCTCCCCAACGTGAAGAACCGAAATACACACCCCCGAATGACATAAAGACTTTTAACTGCTCACCGCACGCAATTTTCTACTTTCGTTTGATCATTTTTAGGGATGTTTTTTTTTTGTTCGGAGACCCACAGTAGTCGCCCGATTGAATTATGTTTTTAATGCCACCAGCCATCGTAATACCGACGAATTCGAGTCAATGAAAAATTAAGGGGTTTTTCCACAGACATAATAAAAAAGAAAATTCTAAGAAGAAACGCGTGAGAAACAAAACAAGGCCACCGTCTACAAGGCTAAAAATTTGAATATTTTTTTAGACATTTGTGGTCTGGCGGCCATCAACGGTTGCCAACTCTATTTCTATGATTAACAGAAATCGAAAGGAGGTTTACTCATGGAACAACTTCCGATACGAAAAGGTATTCCCACTCTCTAATTTCTTATCGAATTCTGTGCGTAAAATCCAAAATAATACAAAAATTCAGACGCTACTGTGATCAGACGATAGGCGGTTGGTGCAGGTGTGAGTTTGATTTTTTTAGGTCAATTTCGAGGACAACACTAAAAACTTTAACGCGAAATTCGTCCGTCATGGCGATTATTTCAATATTAGCGTACATTATTTCATTGCATTAAGAAAAGGTGCTGCGTATGCGGAAGTTATTTGTATTATTTGCACATTAGTTGCCTCAATTGCTTTCAATACCCTTTTAGTCTTTGTTTGGTAAAATATTCCACTTGAGGGCAGTTTTTTGTTGGGCTCACAAAAATAATTTCGCTTTCTCAGCTTGAGATATTTATAGTCTTTTAATCAATATTTTTGTAATTACGAAACGTGAAATGAAAAATAAATGTTGAGGTGAAAAAACATTAACTCTGTTGTTACCAATTTATTTCTGAACAAATAAAACACGTTACTTGGTTAGTTGGTATAATAATACTAGGTACAGGTTTCAAAATTTGTCACGCCGATACTTTGAGACTACAAAAACCTTTTTCTTTTGTCTACTTAAAAGCAATTACTGCTTGGTGATAACGTCATCATCATTGTAGACGGCTATGACGGACTCTTCTGTTGATGGATTGCCCAAAACCTTACAAATGTTTGAAAAATGGTGAGTGCGGGCAACGAGAAAGAAAATGCTTACATTATGAGCCAGAAATGTGATTTCGTAATTATTTTCTTAATGTAATTCTTATTGCGAATAAGAAGAGGAAGAGATTGCATCAAAACGAGTAATTGCGCCCTTCAAAATTGAGGTTTTCTAACAATTGTTCGTTTCTTTTGACTTTTGTGGTTCTAAGTAAATTGCGAACCACCGATGAATTACAATATTTATTAGGTTTTTCGTAGGATAAGTCGTGATAGCAGTTTAAAATGATGGTTTCGTTAGCATCAATCAGTAACTTTCACTTTATTTCTTTTACTATTTAAATGACAGCGTGGCGGTTCCGAACTTGGAATGCTCAACTTTTGGTTTACAGGCCAAACATTTTTATCGGAATCGGGGTTACAAAACAATTTTGTTCTCCGTTTTTGCACTCACAGTTCTAGGTCCAAATACATGGATTACGAACCATAGATAGGATTGTAACATTTGTGAGGTGCTGCTGCATACAGCAAAAGACTCGTTACCAATCCAGAACTGTGATAAATTGAATGGACTAGAAATGACCTTCCGGGCAGTCACGTCTCTACCACAAATTTTTCACCCTCACGAAAAACTAGCACAATAAAACTTTAGTATATTGAATATCGTTAAAAATCCTTTTCAGAAGCACGACCTTTGGCTTGGCAAAATCTCAATACCCTCTCGGTTTGCGGGTTTTACTGCAAATAATTCTTTAATACCAAAAACGCCTTGAAAAAAGTGAAAAAAAAATCTTCCATAAAGTTTGGGGCAATGTTTTACAATAGAGTCTTCAGTTCATATAATTTGCAAAAAGAAATGCCTAAAACTAGTAAGGGGCTGTCCATAAAATATGTCACGCTAATTTTCGTCTTTTTAAACCCTGCCCCCCCCCCCCCCCCCCCCCCTCACTCGTCACGTTTTTTTGCATAAAGTTTTGCACCGCCGCGTCACATTAACGAAGACCCCCCTTCTCCCTCTCGCACTTTATGGGCAACTCCGAAAATATTTTATTGCAAATTAGTAAAATTAATGTTTTTCCAAATAAATGTGGGGGTGTTTTAAATTGACAAATATGTAGAAACAAGGTATTAAACGAAAACATAATCTAAGGGGTCGTTTACATTTGACATTTTTTTACGCCGATGTTATTTTTTCACAAAAAATTCATATTGCACAACGTTTACATTACGACACAAAATTCCACAAAATTAATATTGCCACCAGTGGAGAGTGTCTAAAAAAATTTAATTGAATAAATTCAAAAGTCAAATCTCTATCTACTTTTTGAATTTCTTCGGAAATATAAGGCGATTAATTTAATACAAATTTTAACAACTTCACGAATTTATTTCACAATTTTATTCTAGAATTTGAAAAATCGCAAATGTAAAGGGTCACTAAGATTTTAGTCAATAGTTTATTGGATCTGCGCTACGACCCATTTTTTAATATAATGCAAAAAAAAGCTCTTCTAACTACTTCCTTTTGTCAAATTAACTCGTACTTTATTATTGAATTATTCATGAAAAAAAGAAAACCGTAAAGTTGAGAATTTCATTATTGCAATGGTAATGCAGTATTAATTAAATATTTATAAAAGTACAAAACTGCCTACTTATTCACGGAATTTCTATAATTTCAGAGGACAACTCCTACTGGAACTTTCATTCATTGCCTAGAAATAGTAGTTATTGACAGCGTGAGTCAACAAATCAATAACACAAACAGCCATTCAGTATTTCAACATATGTTATAATGTTTGTCATAGACACAACGACAGAACACAACATAATAATAATGAAAAAAAACGTATAAAAATAGATAATATTCCATAAGAAAACACATCTAAAACAATCGATTTTATTTTTATTGTCGACATGATTTTATTCGTTTAATTCGAACTTTTTTTCACATGCGAGAGCGTTAAGTATTTACCTGTCATTAGGTAGAGAAATTAATTACTTTTGTATCCAGACTTCGGTAATAAAATCTATCGTGGGGTATCACCATCAATTTTGTGTCACAATAATTGCATTTTAAAATAAAAATAAATAATCCAAAAAAAAATATGAAAATCAAAATAATTCACAAAAAATCCTGATTTTTTAAATCTAATATTTGTTGTAATATTGAAAATATCTGTCGTTTAAATCCTGGCTACAAAGCTTTTATCTGAAATGTTGATGGTGCCAAATCTGGCGAATATGATGGTTGCGGTAAGGATAAGGATACACGGATATAAGTTCAGTTCGGTCAGTATTTGGTGTTAAAGTTCTTTTTTCCTACTCATACAAGAAAAAAAGCATACATTTTCCTTGTCGTTGTGCTTTAAGAACGACTCCCCATGTAAATACTTAATAAAATATATTTTGTAACATATATTTCTATGTAATCTCCTAACCGATCAGCAAAACAGTTATCTATGCTACTATTAGAATCTCTAGAGCTGAAATGCCTATAAACATCGACATTTACCATTAGTGTTTAACCTTTTTTTGGTACATCCGTATGTACAGTGATTATTCATGAATTTAAACATGAGAATCGGTCATTACAGGACATCGGCCTCAGGTAGCTGAATATCCTGTTGGCTTCTGTAACATTGTTTTTATTCAATTCAAATTGCAGTCAATAAACTCAATAAAATGTAAACCGCCGTGTATAGGAAATTTGAAAAAATACCAACGTTTGGTTGCGTGAAATTTTTATACGAATACTTAATATTGGAATAAGTGAACCTACCCCTCTTTTTTCAGAATTTAATCCTTCCAACTTTTAGTCCAGTCCAGTTCAAGTGAGCACTACGTTGTATCCTTCGCGCTTAACCCGAAATAAAAACGGATAAAAAAATAGCAACTCGATGCGAATTATTGAAATTGTCTTTGGAACACTTTGAGCAAAAAAATAAGTTTTCCACTTGGCCTCAACTTGGACAACTACATTTACTTTGTGTAATTTTTCCACCTTTTCAGTCCTCCTTAGAGAATAAATTCTTCATTAAAAAGGGAAAGTTGAAGGAATCTCCACTTGATGTGAGGAGAAAAACTTATGAAATATTTGAGAACGAAAATCAGAAAGTTTTTTTTAAGAAACTTAAAAAACCGTTTCAGATCTCAATTTCTGATTATTTATGAACTTATTTATAATTTTTTTAACAACTTATACAAATTTTGTAACCTTACAGAAAGAACGATGCACGAAAATGCCCCTTGACTAACTTTTGGGTTTCACATTCGTTGTACCTGCGTTGGAAAGGTAATTTGCTACCTTTAAGTTTCATTGACATAAGGGGAACTGCAGGGGGATGATCAGCTGCCATCTTAGACGCAATGATTTTTCCATGCAGTTTTCGAAAATTTTTATGCCCCCGGGCTAATTTTTGAACCAGTTGGGGTTTCGCTTTCGTTGTATCTGCATTAGAAAGGTAATTTGCCAACTGGTGAAACCCCAACTGGTTCAAAAGTTAGCCCGGGGGCATAAAAACGTCGAATCCTGCATGGTTCTTTAATGGATCACGTTTCCATCTAAAATTCACTACTGATATACCTACAATAAAATCAAGCAAATTTTGAGGTGATTGGTACAGAGATGCAAACCAGTTTTTTGAACCGAACCAAAATCGTTGAAATTTGACCATTAACCGAACCACTGTGGGAAAAAAATATGGCCGAACCGAACCAAAACCAAACCAGATTTTAAAAAAGATGGCCGAACCGAACCAAAACCAAACCAGTTTTTAAATCAAATGCTGTGATCAAACCAATATCCAGAATTTTTTAATGGTTCCACGCGGGTCAAATTTGAATTTTTAGGGTCGAAAAATTCTTGTTATTTTTTATTTCCGTTCAGACTTGGAATGTTGTCACGCGGAATGTTTTTCGACCAGAAAAAGCCATGTGTAAGATCCGAAACTCAGTGAACCAAAACCAGAACCCAAACTAAGTTTTTGAAATTTGTGAAACCAAACCAAAAACCATATTTTGAAGTCTTCGGAACCAAAACCAGAAATCTAATTCATCCTTGAAGAAAAACCGAACCACACTCAAAAAATAGGTGTCAGGTGTAAATAGATGTATTTCCGGCAAAGCATTAAGTGAATTTTAAATATCAAATTTTCATTGTGCAAAAAGCGATATAAATATCAATTTAATTTAAATAAAGATACTCACATTGAAAAATTCATTCAACAGATTTACATAATTGCCTGTTTCGTCCTTCAAGAATAATTTTGACACCAAACAATGGAAAACTTGATTAAATTTCAAACAAAATTTCCCAGTGTACGTTTACCCACTATTCTACACAACAAGACATCAATTGTAACTTTAACCCAGTTATAATCACCATTCGGTTACTACTAGAATCCTAGCTGGAAACATTAAATATGCAAAATGGAAAAACACGAAAACTAGCCATACGAACAATTTCCATTACGTGTTTAGTAGTTTTCTAGTTTTTCCAATAAACAGAGAGTCCAGTGTTCGAGTGACCGGGTAACTGACCACAAGTCCAGTACATTTTTTACCGCGTTCGGGTTCGGTTTAACTCACAATTTAACTCCTCCAAAAGGATTTATAACCCATCCCCCCACTCGATCGAACGTGTTCTACTTTTGTGTATTCAGTGTGAATGTATTGCCATTCCACGGAACATTTCTAACGATGGATCAATTCGAAACGCAATAAAAAAAACGATATTTTTCGATTCAATAATTGAACACCTTTTGTGGATTAAAAAACCTGCGGACACAGAATGGATTTACCCGACACAGGAGCCGTTTTCACCCTTGGAAAATCTCATCTAACTGAAAACCATCAGAGTTACTTTTTTGTTAAGAATGACCCGGTCAAAAGGTTGATATCCGGCTGCAGTCAGAGCGCGGTTATTTGCGGTAGAATGCGATAAAAAAAATAAAACTAAAACCTCCATAAAAAGTCGGTTGAACTTTCGTTCGTTTTGAGGATCGTGCAATGAAGAAACTGAGGTGAAAGTTGCACTTCGAGGTGTCATTAAGGACTTTCGCCATGACCCTAAATCCTAAATGTAATAAAAATCCCACCGGTTTACTGGGAATAAAGAAAACTCAAACCAGAATTGCAGGAGAAAAATTCAAAAAAAAAATACTTCAACTTGCATGCGTTTGCGTAATTATCGCGTCGCGCGACTTTCACCCTTTTTCTTGGAAATTCCTTAAAACGAGACGAAATATCCCGACCGGGGTTTCTTTATCTAGAAAAATTTTTGCCCTGATTTTTCATTCTGTACTCGTTTTATTCCCAGAATCAGGACGACTGTTTGTTTGGGGTGAAAATCAATTCGGTCAGTTGGGCATCGACGGCAGTGGCGGCGAGAACGGCGAGGATGTCGTGACGAAACCGACCTGTGTGAAGGCACTTAAAGGACTCGGAATGAAAGTCATTGATGTAGCATTCGGAATGGGATGGTCTACAATACTAACACGTAATATGGTCGAAAAATGGTCAATTTTTTTTTTTATTAAATAAAATGAGGCGCATTTCCACTTTCGTTTTTTTACGGGACGTTCCAGAAGGACGCAATATAGATTAGACCCCGATTTCTCTCGATTCCTGATGCCCTCCCACATAATTCACAACCTTAACTCACTTTCGTCCCGTATAGTTTTCCGTCCTAGTAACTTTTTTTCTTTCTCCTATGACCTCTATTCCATTTAGTTTTTATGTCATTCGTCCTCCAGGAATGTCCTTTTTTGTCACTTTTGATATGTTTTTGTGGAGTTCTCACAAGACGACGAAAAAGAATAAGAAGAAGAACAAGCAACGACAATCGGTTTAAATTGAGATTTTCCAGATACCAATGATATATTCTTTACGGGACGGAATATTTTCAACCAAGTCAGTAATAAGGATAAGAATTTTATGAGCTCAAATATTGCCGGAGAGACTTTTCAAATAACGAGGCGACCTTTTCGATTGGACGAATTCACCGAATTGATTGACCAAAAAGCTGGTGAAAGTTTTCAAAGATTAGCAGCTGGAAATGATCATTTTGTTGTGCTGACATGTGAGTGATTTTTTACAGAAGTTTTTAGTGTTAGAAAGTAAAAAAAAATGAAGTCAAAAGATGGGTGCGAATAACAAAGAAAATTTGTAAACCTTTCTTTTATGAGAAAGTCTTATTAACACTTTATTATTCTAGAAACAGTAGGTTTTTTGTGAATCAATCGATTTTTTATTGAGAAACCAATGGGTTATAATCGTATTAAAAATGAAAATCCCGTCAAAGAATTCACTTTGAAGTCTGTAAACCATGTTTAGTAACCCTTATGCTGATAATAACTGATGAGAAATTAGCCCCAACATACAAAAAAATGTCAATCATTGACAGAACAATCGTTTGCTTGCTGCTAAATTTTATATTTCTTGTTGAACCAGAAAAATAATTCGTAATATCTATGAAACTTAAGAAAAGCTACAATTGCCAGGGGCCAATAGTCAAATACTCTATACAGATAAAACGTTTATTTGAAAAAATCCATTTGCATGGGAGAGGGGTAACGGAGCGGCGCGATTAAATTTTGATGTATGGAACAATTATGTAAAATGATATTCTAAACACATTTTGCCTTTATAAATTTTTCAATACGATTCACCGTTTTCGAGAAAACAGGAAAAAAAGTATTCAATTTGTATGGGGGAAGGAAGAAGGAATGGTCCAACTGGATTTTGATGTATAGATGAGATATGTAAAATCCTACTCACATTTCACCTTTATAAATTTTTCAATATGACTCACCGTTTTCGAGAAAATTGCAAAAAACTACTTCGTTTGTATGGGGAAGGGGGAAATGAATGGTTCAAGGACCATTAACGAGAAACGTGTAGCTCAATCCTTTCGAAAGTATGGTGATCACGGATAGCCAGACGGACAGACACAGACAGACGGGCAGACAGACAGACCGACGGGCAGACAGACAGACAGACGGACGGACATTCGGAAATCAAAATCTTTTATCATCCCTAACACCCTGGTGTAGTTCATTTTTGTCTCCGGTGAATGGTTCGATGCGACACAAACGATATACTGATTCTAATATACTTCTATAAGATATATCATATAGAGTATAAAAACTTAATAGTCTATGAAAATTTAGACGTGATTTGGAATCATTGAAGTGTGGTTTTAAGCCTATGACAAAAAATTAATTTTTTTTATGAAACAATTTTCATAGCATTTATGAAGTTTTTCATAAATATCATGAAGTTGTTAATGAAATTTATGACGTATTTTCATAAAATCTATGAAATCTACTCATAGAAATTATAAAAAAAATCATCAATCAATTGTCAAAAGTTATGAAATTTTCATCTTGGTTTTAGTTCTTCTCAGGGATGGGAAACGTTGTCGTAACGTAACGATTTTCCGGTTTTTTCATCAAAATTGCGTTAAAACGTTATAGAAATCTAATTCCGTTACAATAATGAAAGACGTAACGAAAACCGAAAAAAATTGATTTCGTTTTTTCGTTATTTATTTTTTGCTTTATTTTATTTTTAATTATTTTCTTTTTTTTTATTGCAAATTGCGCAGGAACATAGATTTTGTATAAGAAAGTCATGTGCCATTCACGTCAGTTTTTTTTATGAAGTGTTTTCGTGTTTACTTTAAAAAAAAGTGAATTGTTGTTGCTAGCATAACGAAATTGATTTATGTTGGAACTGCACGCAAACTACCTGTTATTTAGCGACAGACAGCTATTTTCCTCATTAAAAACAATTCGTGTATGGCATGCAGTAAAAAATTTGATTGCCACTTTTGGGGTGCACATAAAATTTTTTAAACGAATTTCATAAAAATAAATTTTTACAATATTTTTCATTCTTTTTTTTTTGTTTATTTGTACCGTAAAGAAAAAAGTTAGTGGTAATATGGTGTAGTGAGATAAGAAACACGTAAATAAGTGTTTAAGATTGCAAGATAAGTGAAAAACTAATTGATTTCAAAATATTTAAATTCAAACAAATGGCATTATGTTGTATTCGTTTTTTAAACCAGGATAACGAGGATGTAGAAAAATTTGAATTTTGCGTATGATGAAGACGAGAAAGAATAATTAGGTTTCAAATTTCTGCAGTTAATTTGATTTCTCACAAAATTTTCTAAAAAAAATTGTAACCAAAGTAGAGTTTGACTTCCTTATACGTAGTATAATAAAGTATTGCATTCATGAAATATTTCGACCTCTTAATTTTCCATAAAAACATTTCCCGAGCACTCCTGAGTCGATTGGAGCATTATTACGAAATGTCTTTCTGTCTATCAGTCTATCAGTCTATCAGTCTGTCAGTCTGTCAGTCTATCAGTCTATCAGTCTATCAGTCTATCAGTCTGTCAGTCTGTCGGTCTATCAGTCTATCAGTCTATCAGTCTGTCAATCTGTCAGTATGTGTCCAAGATTTCTCCAAAACTAATAGAGCTAAAGCCATGACATTTTTCAGGCATTTTTGGTCCTGGAATGGGACGATCCTACTTTTGGTGTAAATCCGTTAACCAGAAGTAACCAAAATGACGGTTTTTAAAAATCGGAGTTTCGTTTTTTTGGTTTTTACTCCGAAACTACGCGATTTTGAGTAGCTTCATTAACAACAAAAGTTGAAAATAATAAAATTTCCGATATTTTTGGGTTTTAACAGAATTGCGTATCTCAAGCCGTTATCGAGATATGCTTCTATTTAAAAAAAATCCGTTTTTTGCGATTCTTTCAAAAACTAACGAGTTTTTGGTGGTTCATATAAATTAAAGAAAATAATATTAGCCAAAATTTTGTTTTTCACTGTAGTCCGCCATCTTTTACCGTTATTGAGATATTTTTATAAAAAAAATAAAAAATAGATTTTTGCCGTGGTTTGCAAACTAACGATTTTTGGTGAAAAATAGTCAAAACAAAAACTAAAGATATTAAAATTCTCTACATTTTTGCCTTTCACCGTAAATCGATATCTTTTACCGTTATAGAGATATTTCAAATTTCGTAAAATAAGAATTCATATTAGTATAAATTGCGCAGAAACGTAGATTTTGTATAAGAAAGTGATGTGCTGTTCACATATGGTTTTTTTTTTTGCAAAACTCCTATTACCTTGAAACATGAGGAAGGTTGCTTCTACCACTTACAATTTTACTAATCACTACATCACTCTTTTAGATTATAACAAATAAGTTTGAAGAATTAAAACTTCCACTTATATTCAAGGTTTATTACAACCAATTTAGTAAAATACCCAAAAAAAATATATACAAAAAATGGCCCAGTTTCCAGTCACATAAATTTATGTTATTTTCTCCTTATCTAAAAAAGGTTACAAAAACGACCAAATTTCAATCAATGAAACCATCAAAAATACTAAAGCAGAAAGGAGTCAAAAATATCCGAAATTGAAACAACCTTCAAAGGACATGGAATTTGTCATGTCTTTATTCAAATTTATTACCACAGTCCGTGCATGTCATTCGTCCTACCTTCAGAAAAAATCACCCATAATTTTCATCGATCGAATGGGCTAGGCTGACTTTCAACCCCTTTTGGGGTTGATTCATGCTTTTGAAGTTATAATCGGGCGAGGCAAACATAATATTGAGGCCAATGACCGACCATAGAATGTTAATAAATCGTTTTGTCTCGATAAATCGTATATTAAATGCAGTGTGGGCTTAAATAAATAATTTTCAAAAAAAAAAAGTTATTGCTTTTAAAAAAAATGTGTGATTAATTTTACAGAAATGTAGGGCTATTCTGGAATTCGAAGTTAAAACGTCAAACCGAAATTAAAACGTTAAAAAATTGGTATTATGAAATTTGCATCGAGTAATTATACCTTTAAAACGTTATTAAATTATAGGCAAACGAACAGAAATGAAGCGCAGAGGATTCAAGAATATAAATTGAAGGCAAATCAAACAAACTTAACGATACTTCGGATTCCAGAATAGGCATGATTACTTTTTCCTTTAAACCAGTATTTCGAACACCAAACATTTTTAAGTACGGTTCAAACGCCGGATTGTATGGAAACTAGTATTTTACGAAAAAAAAAAAATTATAAGAAACCTACTTGCTCGATAGCGTAAAGAAATAGTAGAATATTTTGAAAAATTGGAGGAGACCCCATGAAAATCTGTCTATTGGTTTACGAGATAGCCGGTCAGGCGATCAGAGAGGAGAACTCCTGTTACAAACATGGTTTAAAACAGTGGCCATCAAAGTAACTGTCGTTACATTTACAATCAAAATTTATAACCACTACAAATTAAAATACAGTTCAATGAAACACAACCTTCCACGGCAATGGCTTGACACGACCTGATTTAAAATGAAATGCGTCATGCTAATAATGTACCGATTCCAACTCAAAGCACGATTCGTTTTATTCCTGCGATCCGAAGTTGCACACACAAGCATTACAGCACACAATAAAAGGTCGATTATAGTGGCTACGCTGTTAAAGCCAATCTGTGTGATGAGCCAGCCGAGCCACTAGCCTGGTTTAAAACATACATTAAAACATACGCGCCACCTCAACCAATCTAAAGCAATATGGTTAAATGTTCTCCATTGAGGGGGAACATACATCTTTGATAGCTATAACCGAACGCATATTTGTACCGTAGAATGGAATTCGAATGAACCAGTCGGGGTAACTTGAGATAAGGTTATAATGACTCTATTGCCAACTCTATCGTAATATCTGGATTTTTTTTGATACCAACGTCTTTTTTACATATTCCTCTATGCACGTGAATGGTTAGATTTAATTATTTTACAAAAGTATGTGTGCAAACCTCGCAGAAAAATGTTAGTGAAAATTCAGATATTTTATTTATTGTGAAAATCTCTCTATAGCGCTGTCGATAAACCTAGAATGTTGGCACCTCTTTAAACATCTTTCTATTCTAGATATTTGAAAAAAAAATTAAAAATGTTCAATTTTTCGAGATTTTTATTCATTAAAACATAAAAAATTATAATTATGGAGATTAATTTTTTTTTTAAACTGCTGGCTTTTTTATTTTTAGAGTAACTTTGGGCCATATGTCTTCCTCTTGTAACTTTAGATTCACTGAATCGATTTCGACCTGGTTTTTGCCATTCGGAAGGTTTCAGTGTCCAAAAATTTACCTTTCCCGGATTATTTAAATTCTCTATATTTCGTGAACCACTAAACCGATTTATATCCAATTTTTTATATCCAATATTACAACAAAATAATTTTCGTGCACAGGAATTTATCCCACCCCCTCGGAGTTTTTTGTATAAGGAAATATTTTATCGTACTATAAGTAAATGTTGCTTTTCATTTCATAATTGTCTTAGGCCCGATTTTTTCTCCAATTTCTCCGCGAATTTTATTCTTCTATCACAGAATAAATTCACTTAGCAAAAGTTGTCGACAATTGAATTTACTCTGTCGGTTTTTTTTTTTTTTTTTTTTTTTTGAGAAATCGCGAGTTTTTTATTCTTTCAGGAATAAATTTCTGTAAACGGTTGTGCAACATGAATTTGGTGTCGAATAATCCTTAAGGCATACCGATTTTTTTTCTAACTTTTTTTTCGTGCAAAAAAATTTTATGCAAGAAGCTTTAACCCAGCAACAACGGGCATGCAAGTAGTTTGACTGTAAATAAGAAATGGCAGTGTTTTTAGGCATATTTAATTAAATCTCGGGGTCGGAATTAGGGACATTAAACGAATTTGTGGTCATAATTCCGAACCCAAGATTTTTCATACTAAACTTTGTGGTATGTATTTTCATTTCCTAACTAAGAAGTATGTAAGGATAATGCAAGGTCCAGTAAGGATACCGTTATTGTTCTTTTCCTCAAATTTTCTGGGCAAAAAAATCTCATCTTTGGATTTTTGGGGTCGCTGAATCCGATTCTGGCATTAGGAAGGCTGTAAGGATAACGGAAGGCACTGTAAGGATAACGTGATTACCCTTTCTTCTCAAGTTTTCCGGAAAAATCTCTTCTGGGGGTTTTTGGGATCGCTGAATCTTCTGAATTCGATTCTAGCATTAGAAAGTCTGTAGGGATGACGGAAGATAATGTTAGTGCTCAAAAAAATTGTTTTTCCTTTTCAGTGCATTTTTTAAATAAAAGCTTTTTTAGTAAAACAAATTCTTTTACGCTGAAATTCGTTCTTTCAGAATTAGTCGCAATTTGGTATATTTGCGTTATTACATGATTACCCCTTGGCGATTGTAGCTTTCATGATGTCATAGCAGGCAAATTTCAGAACAATCGGTTCACTCATTCCTCATGAGAAAATAACAAATAGCTACCAACAATTTATAATACGTTCTGATATTATAAAATTTATTCAACTTCCCTAATAACATGAAAAACAAATCTTTCTTTTCAGCAATGGGACGACTTTTTGACTGGGGTTCGAATGTAGAAAACCAACTGGGCTTAGATGAGGACGTCATACCACAACCAGTCGAAATAATAATGGATTGCCAGATAATAGCATTTACATGTGGTCCATATTCCACAATTCTACTAACCGAAAAGGATCAACTCTTCCTAACTGGGCAACTAAATGAATTCCAATTTTTACGCTTCACGGAGCTCGTGTTCAGTTTACCACGCGAGAGGCTAATCTTTATGCAAATTTCCCAAGGAAATGAGATTTTTTTAGTTTCGGAGAATGGAAATATTTTCCAAAGCAACGAATCGCCACGAAATGAAAACATGACATTCCATAAATTCTACGATTACGGTGAGGATAATGGATTAGTTCTGAAACTGTTGAAGGGAAGGTCATTCTTTGCTGCTCTTACGAAGTCCAGGAAACTTTTCACCACCTTTTCAGAAAGTGGACATCATTTGAAGACTTTCCGCGAGATATCGAAGTTTAAGAATTTGAAAATCCTTGATTTTACAACTGGAGATGATCACATTTTGGTGCTGGGAGTGCCAAAGTCTACGAAAGTCACCGACAATGGAATGATTTTGAATCGAACGTTTTTGGTGACGCCAATGCCCGATATGAATGGGAATGCAGCCAGCAGGGGGAAGCTGACCAGTGGCGTTTTAAATGGGCACATCGAGGAGGAACCACTTGAGAGTCCCAGCAAAGAGGGTGTTTCAGAGATTTTCGATTTGGAATCTACAGTAAGGGAGTTTAAACCGATTGCTAAATTGGATTCAATGAAGGGGAAAATGAGGGAAGATTTCAAGGAAGTTAAGGAGGAAATCGAGGATGAGATAAAGGCAACTAATGACGCCATTAATGAAGATATCAAAGAAACTAAGGAGGATATCAAAAAAGTTGTTCATGAAATTAAGGAAATTCCTCATGAAGTGCTGAAGGAAGTCGACTCCAAGGGGGAGGATATCAAAAAAGTTGTTGATGAAATTAAGGAAATTCCTCATGAAGTGCTCAAGGAAGTGGACTCCAAGGGGGAGGAATTAAAAAAGGAAGCCAAGGACACTATGGAAAGGTTACTTTCTTCTACCTCGCACAACACTAAAAATGAAGATAAAGGACCTGTGATAAGTGAGAAATCGGGAGTTCAAACCGTGCTCAATGAAGACAATAAGGAAAATGCTGAAAAAACATTGGATTTAAATGAAAATTCTAAACATCTCAAAACACTAACCCCCGGCAAATTAGAAAAGCTGGAATTAAGGCATAATTCTGGCGCACCCAAGAGTGAAATACCTGTCAAAAGTGCAACCCCTGGACACGCAGAAACCACAGACAAGAAACTGGGCGACGAATTAGTGATTCCGACCCCGATGCACAGTGAAAGCAAAATTCCGACCACTACGATGCATAGTGAAAGTAAAATTTCAGGATTTGTTGCAGAAAATCCGCAAACCACTGGCGATAACCAAAATGTGTTGCCACGGACCACGAATGAAACCAAAACGCCTCACAAAAATTCAGAAAAGATTCCCTCACCCCCGGTTTTGATATCGAAAACCCCTGGAAAGAATTCAGCAAAGTCAATCAAATTCGACGAAATGTCGCTAAAGAGTGTAAAATCACAGGACAAACTTGTACGCCCGCAAACCCCTTACCCAGATGGGACTCCGCAGACAGTAAAGAAAATGCCCGGAACGGCGGCATCTGAAGAAAATTTAGACCAGGTATCGCCGAATTTAACAGACAGCCTGGAAAACATTGACGAATTAACATCACTGAAAAGTGCCTCAGACCGGAGGCCGAGTTTGAAGTACACGGACCGGGGTTTGCCCAAGGAAAAATTGGAGGAAATCAGTCGAAAAGCTGGACGCACGCCGTTTACCTCAACTATAAGACGTTTAGAGCTGGACGAAAATGACCCAAATATGGATGAGAAGTTGGAGATTGAAATTAAATCCGCGGCAGAGGATCTGGAAGAGAATGAGATTCGTTTTATCAACGATGGAGTGGATGTCACGGAAAATATCGAGACTGTGAAGAGTAAATTTGATAATTTCGAGGGTAAGAAGAAGGAACAGATTGAGAAAGTCCTGCTGGGCGAAGAACTGGATTCGATAAGCCAACGGGCGATGTCCGGGACAAAGAACATGATTCAGATTACCCAGGAAAATATTCTGCATACCGCTGATAGTGAGATCAACAGACAGGAAACAGCACTTCAGGATGACATTAAACAGAAGAGGGAGGACGACGAGCGGACTACGGCTTCGGTGAATTCCAATAAAACGAGTGGGAATCCATTTGAGACCGAAAGCAATTCCAGCGAACATTACCCACATTCTCCACATAGTAGAAAGCCATCTGCAGCCCCGAAAGTAGTGCCTGCTGAACCAAAGAAACGAAAAGTCCGAGCCTTCATCGATGACCTCAAGGCAAAGGGAAAGGAGATGTCCTGCAAAAGTGACAACTCCGTTCATGTTATTGAAGGTATACCACAATTTTCTTTAAAAAGTTTAAGTAATAGCTTATACTTCTTCCCCTCCAGATGGACAACCAAATCGTAAACTTTCCACAGCGGATGACCAAATCACTGTCGTCGCGGATGGTGCAGCAGAAGTGGGTGGAGAAGGTGGTGGCAACAAAACATCTAAAGTTTGCACAATTTTATAAGTTCGTTTGTTGGAATTAGAGGAGATTTCATTACATTTGTTTTGTCACGCTTATCAATTTATATCTGTTTACAGTATTTTTTAGTAAAGCAATAAAGAAATTAATTGGAAATTTGGAAATAAACTAAAAGATAACCTTACTTTTTATGGGTAGCGTTTAACTGATTTACAGGTGGAAATACCAACTGATAGCATTTATAATGGATACTACCTTTCTTTCCGACAATAAGACTTAACAAAAACACAATTATTCAAGAATTTCAAACGAATATCCACGATCGATAATTCCACGATAAACAAAACCGGCTGACATTGACAGTTGCCGCGTTACCAACCTGTGATTTGACATTCGTATTACGAAAAATAATGAAAGGAAATTTGCAAAGGAAAATTCATCTAAAAAAATCCCTTTGAAGAAAAACTCCTCAAAATTTTGAGAATTTCCGATTTTTGCCAGTTTATATAACATAAAATTAAAACGACATTTTATTCCAGTTAATTCGGTTTATTTTAAATCAGAAAACTCCCAACAATTCAATTTAATGTCCTTCAGTTTTGTGCAATTGATTTGTTTTCGATGGGAACTGGCAATGCCTAAAGTTGTTTGTGCCATAAAAATTTTTTTTTTTCTAACACAAATCCTCAAGAAAAATTAATTTAACAATTTATATAAACTGAAATGAATATTATAATTGTTATTTAATCGAGCAATTTGCTTTCCAAATTAAAATAATAAATAATAATATCTATAACGTATTATGCCCTCTACATAAGACTCGCTTTCGTTTGCCACAAATCTATAATTTCATTTTCAAACAGTCTGGCACCCCTAAAACAAACAAACTGTCAAAACGTAGTTGAATTCTGAATAAAATACGTATTTTTCCTGGAAAATTTCATCCGAAACCGACAAAAACCTCATCTTTAATCGGGAATATTATCCAGCAAGGTGTTTTCAACAGAATAACAGTAGGAACAAGGCTTGATGATTGTCAGATGTGAAGTGAAGTTTCTGGGATTGTGGCTGTTCTAGGGGTTTGTTTATTCTAAAACGCGTAGGTAAAAGATTTTTAGCTAATTTTCACTGAAAATGAAACACAATTGGACTTATTTATTAGATATTGGCGTAATAGTTATTAGCAGATAGTCTAAATATGTAAAAATTTGGTGAATTGTGAAAAATACTAACATAACCTCACATTTCACATGTCTCACCAAGAAAAGGTTTTTTTAATTGCGATTCTTGTTATTTTTTCAACGTTGTTCACAGATTAACACATTTTCTTGGTAAATATTCACCTAATTACTTCATTTGACTACTTGTTGTATAAATTTTCAATCTACTTCGTGATTATTTGACGGTGAATTGTTTTCGAACTATCCGGAGGTCTTTGAGCCGGGCTTGACGTCATTTCGTTCATACGCCAAAGACTTCCGCAAATAATTGGTTGCAGTTTTTCTGAAACTAAAGTTTTCTGGTTGCATTAAGTAATTTAGCTTTGATTCTGAAAATTAGAAAACAATTTTTTCAACTTTGAACTTTCCGTGCGTAATTGCAATGCGTTGGAATTTGTTTACTGGAAAGTTTACGTAATTTGTGTACTTTTAGAGTTCAAATTCTTTCTTGATTATTTTAAAATTCACTTTTATACCATATTTAATCTAAATTGATTGGTCAGACGAAAGTTTTATTCAACATCGACAGATTGTTACATGATTTAAATACAAGTTCGTAAAGTTCAAATTCAAACTATTTTTATATCGTAACTGTTTTTCTATATATTCTTCACCAGGATAAGGTACGGATAGAGGCTGCACCTTTCGGAAAAAAGCTGTGAAATTATTATTTTTAAAAAATCCAATATCCATTCCTGTGAAATTTTAGAACCCTTGAGCGAATAGGAAAAGAACAGCGGGAAGAATAAAAAGGATAAAATTTTGTTACGGATAGATGCCCCAGAAGGTATAAATAGATGCCCTTGGGCACAACGTATAAAAAAAAAATAAACATGATTTATTGGAGAAATAAATCTCTGAACACAATTTAAGGAGATTACAATGAAACACAACAAAATGAACGATATGGAAAATAGACGACCGAATACTTGAGCCGCTTCTTGACTGCATTGCCTTAGACTCTACTTGGTTAAAGCCTAAACCCCAATTACGCGTTCGTGCGTGCGGCACCCACGCGGTGAAGGTAAAAACTACGCCTTTATATGAGTAAATGTATAATTGCGCGTTGCTCAGACGCGTTGCCGCGTCCGTGCCGCGTAGAGTAGGCTCAGTTTCTACTTTTAGACGCGGTGACAACTACTAGATGCCAAAACAAAATCATGCCGCACGCACGAACGCGTAATTGGGGTTTAGGCTTAAGAGCATCATTCGCGATTTTTCTGTCCAAACTGCGAATGGCGGTAAAATGCTATATTTTAGCGTAAAATTGATTCTTTTACTGAAATTTCTATATGATATCCATCCACATTAAAACAGACCAAATGGAACGTCTATCCTCTGTGGACATCTATCTGTACCCAAAACTGGAGCTAGTATTCTCTGTGGACATCTATCTGTACCCAGAACTGAGGCATCTATTCGTGCTTTACCCTATAGCTAATTATTGTTTAAAAAAAGCTTTTATTGCTACCCTAGTTTTCATGTGGGTACCATAAGAAGTTCGTCTTGTAGATTAGCAGTCTCCTCTGAAACGAAGACTGCCAAATCTCTGGCTGCATAACAAGCCCATCTTTTAACCGTCTTCTGACCAACCAGGGCACCTAGATACCCAAACTGCGTTTAAATCTAAATCTTTTTTGTTTGTTAAAAATATTTTTTTACTTTTTTTTTTTTAAAAAAAATGATTTCTTTAGCCTTTTTGAAATAAAGCCCAAAACCTAATAATCGGTTATCCGGGAATCCAAGCAAAAAAACGTAAGAACGGATAAATATAGAGACTTACGGTAAAAAATTACATCGTAGGGATTTTTAAAAGCTTTTATTTAGCTCGCTATCTTGTCTGCCTGTCTGTTTGTTTGTTTGTTTGTTTGTTTGTCGGGGTCAAATCTTGCAATCAAATTTTGACCCACTTCCGGTCATCCGATTCACTTGAAATTTTGTACACTTATAAAAGTCCGATGACAATACAATATTTTCACTACTTCGTCCTTGTAAGGATAACGGAAGGTCCTGTAAGGATATCGTGATTATCCTTTTCTCCAAATTTTCCGAAAAAAATCTATTCTGGGGGTTTTTGGGGTCGCTGAATCCGAATCTGTCATTAAAAAGTCTCTAAGGATAACGGAATGTCCTGTAAGGATAACGTGATTATCCTTTTTCTCAATTGTTCCGGGAAAAAATATATTCTGCGGGTTTTGGGGTTCGCTGAATACGATTCTCAAGTTAAAAAGCCTGTAAGGACATCTCAAATGTAAAGCTATATATTCGAAGACTAAAAAGAAAATAAAAAAAAATTTTAAAAAAAGCTTTTATTAAAAAAAATGCACTAAAAAGAAAAAAATAATTTTCTGGACGCTGTGTATCACAAATATAAAAGCTTTTAAAAAGCGAGATAAAGCATAAAACAATAAAATAAACATTTATCTCGCTTTTTAAAAGCTTTTATATTTGTGATACACAGCGTCCAGAAAATTATTTTTTTCTTTTTAGTGCATTTTTTTTAATAAAAGCTTTTTTAAAAAATTTTTTTTTTATTTTTTATGATCTTCAGTTTAGATGTCTCCATGAAAATACCGTTAGTTTTCGAGATAATCGCAAAAAACTGAAATGTCGGTTTAAAAAACAGTTTGAGATACTTATATACGGTAAAGGCGAAAAATGTGGGAATTTTTCTGGTATTTGATTTTTGTGTGACACTAAAAATCGTGTAGTTTCATGAGTAAATTGCAAAAAAGCACAATTTGATCAAAATTTTGTTTTAGAAAAGCCGCCGTTTTGACCATTTCCAGATTTTCACCAAAAGTGAACAAGATTGGTTCATTTAATGACCAAATATGTGTGCAAAATTTTATGACTGAAGTAGTTTTGGAGAAAATTAATTTTCAGTGTTGAATTCAATTGTTTTCTTAAAGAAAATGAATTTTTCTATTTCATTTTTTAAAAAAAACCGCCATTTTCTCCACTTCTGGATAAAAAAATGTCTGAAAATTTCATATCGATCCATTCCTATTCGGTAAAGTTAGTACCCGAGTACCGTAGTTAGTAGATTACGTTAGAAAATCGTTTGCTGATTCAACTGCGTTTCGTGATTAATCAACAATTCAATGAACATGGTGAACTTAACTACGAACGTGATTAAATCAACTATAGAGCATGATTAAATTAACTAACGACTCATTATTGACTAAAATTTGTTTAGAAATCACGGAAATTCTTTGATTTTAACACAACAAAATTGTTGTAGGCATACAACTTTCGTGATTGATATATCATATCTCTTGTCGATTAATGACGAACGTGTTAAATAGTGAAGCGTTGTTTCATACTTTCATACACCCGTCCGCTCACCAATCGGCGCCCAGGCGCTTTCAGGCCCTAGCTTTTTTGTGTCGAGTAAAAATACGAATCAAAAATGGTTAAACACACAGTATAATCGTTCTAGTTGACTAAGCGCGGTATTACACATGGCAACTTTCGGGCTTACTTAAGCCGATTTTCGGGAGAAACGACTGAGGAGGGAAAAGTTGCCACTCGAAATCATGGCTTATCGACAATCTGCATACATGCAAATCGTGTGAACCGGTTTGGGAAAAGTAGTAGGCAGAAATCATTTTCATTCTGACCGTCAGCAGGTAAAGATCTTGGGAAGTATATGAGCAGCAGCAATTTCAATGGTTTGAGTCCACACACACACACACATGTAAACTTGTGTAGCATATGCAAACAAGATTGGCTTATTTAAGCCACAAATGTAAGCACATTGGCTTATTAAGCCCAAAAGTTGCCGGCTTAAATAAGCCAAATGTAATACCGGACTAACAAGCAAAGATTCTCAAGTGTCTCTCTCCGATTTAAATGATTTTTGGATATATTGTAGGGAGTCGAAAAATAAGAGACACGTATTTTTTTTATAGCGGCTAATTTCCATGTTTAGGGGAACGTTAAAATTGGCCTATTTTTTCGATTTTTAGCAAAAAAGCATAAAATAGACTACGTATCGATCCGAAATTTTACAGGGACGTGTAAAATGGTGATAGTAGATCCTGAAGAAAAAAGATTTCCACCCCCATCGAAATCATGGAAAGAAGTTGAATTAAATAATGAAAATTGTATCATTTTCATAAGATTACAAAAGTATCATTTTCATGTATCCTTGCTTGAATTAATCACAAACGAAGTTGACGCAAAATCAACTAAGCTTTGTAGTTGATTTTACCAATGAATTTCTCTCCGTGTAGAACTAAATCGCAAGAACCGACAAAAAAATGTCTAACTGAAGGGAAAAAGTCGGGCACGAAAGGGTTAAATTGATCATAATATTGCTTAAGACATGTTGGTAAAAACGTCTCACAATCGTTACTTAACAAAAACTGTTCCGTCCCAACACAATCGTAAAATAATCGTTAAGTTTTCTTGGAGAGATTGCCTTTTTTTTTAAAAATTATAGTTAGATGCTTTATACACAAAGTAAACAAATTTCTTAAAATTGATTTCATTTTTATTCCAGCTTGAAACAAGTATTAGAAATGGAATCGGACACTAAGAAAGCTGAAAAGTGAAGTAAAATAATTTTTAAGACAACTAAACGAAAATCTTCTTCCCTATGCCTGGGAAACAATCATTTCAACAAAGAGTCAATAGGAAGCCAACGAAAACGAGAGTAATATTTATTCATAAATTTTAATTAAGAAGCCTATGTCGCGTGCATTAAGCCGTTCATCAACAATGACTGTAGCAAATGGCAGCATCGATAAGCCATTCCAATGCAATATCTGTGAGCGGCGATTCCGTCAATTGAGCACACTAACGAATCATGTTAAAATTCACACCGGCGAGAAACCCTACAAATGCACGATATGTTCGAAAAATTTCCGCCAATCAAGCACACTAACGAATCATTTGAAAATCCATACCGGCGAGAAACCCTTCAATTGCACGTACTGCGGCAAGAGATTCCGCCAGCTTAGCACATTAACGAATCACCTGAAAATTCATACCGGCGAGAAACCATTCGAGTGTGTCGTCTGCCACAAGCAATTCCGCCAGTCCAGCACACTGAATAATCACATAAAGATCCATGTGTCCGATAAACTCTATTTGCCTTGCGAGATTAAGTCCGAGGACGAGGGATGATCAGAAACACCACCCGCACAGGATCAGCAAACTTCTTGCACATCTGCTTAACAACATGGAGGGGCACGAACGGTATATCAAAAATGCTGAGGTAGATTTCAGTTTCAACTGCAGTACGCCGTGATAAAAAAAAAACATTGAAAAAAAAACTCTCAATAGTTTAAAAAGTGTTGTGAAAAAAATCCCTCAGCAAAAGTAAAATTGATCCACTGTTCAAACCTCCATGATTTTTTTATTATTTTATTTTTTTTAGGTTTTAAGATACTATTTTGCTTTACAAAAACACATTTCTTTTCAAAAAGATACTTTGCTGGTTTTTTTTTAAATACTGAGATTTCAACAATTGGTTTTTACTCGATTTACGCACTGACTGCCAAATCTCGCATCTCAGCTCAACAGTATCGATGGCAGCCCATGTGTTAAAAATATTTATTATTATTTTATCCTTGGCATAACCTTTTTATTTTGCTAAAGCTTAATTGTTTAATAGATTTTAGAGATAATAATTTTTGTATTTTATTTCCAATTATCGCTTGGATATTTAGAAATTACGATTAATATTTTTTAGTATGCAAGAATGTTGAGAAAGAAAAACAAAAATAAAAACATTTGAGATAAAATTCTTATATAAATAAAATAAAGATGTTAATAGCCTTTTGTATATAATCTAAATGTAAAATTTGTGGTCGAGAAAATATTTTTCTTTTAATTTTGTTTTTCATTTTTGATAAATATGTAACTAACTTTTAAGATGAATATTTACAAGAAAAAAGAAATTCTTCCTGATTAAAATACGAAAAAAATCAAGAAAGAAAATTTAATAAAAATTATATTTTGAAAAGTAACAAAAAAAAATAGTAATACGAAATGCTAAAAATTTAGAAATGCCGTAGACGCAATTACAACTTTTTTTAAAACAAAATCATAAATGTATGTATTTTTAAAATGGTTATTATTCCAAATTCCCTCAGTCAATAAAAAATTGTTGTACCAAATTTGTTTTTTCCACTTAAACCGGGAAAATCTTTACATTATGGCGAATGTAATTAAAAAAAAAACCTTTTCAAAAAGAAAATAAATTTTAAAAAAAATTATAACAAACAACTTAAGCGAAAAATTAGTGTATTTGTCGTTTTACGCTAGTGTTTTAGAGATTAAAATATTTTATTTCACAAATAAATTCTCGTACAGCTCTAAAAATAAGCATTTAAATATGCATTCGGAAGTTATTTTGCCATAATCTTGAGTTGATAGTGAAAAAGAAAGTAAACACTAGATATTATTTAAGAGAAAATAATTAAATTAATTTAAAACAATAAACGGATGAGAATAAAATGTTGTAATAAAATTTAAAATTAAATAATAGTAAAAAAAAACGAAATACAAATGAGAAAATTATACTACAGGGCTACTATTATCTACATTAATGGATGATTGATCTTTGTAATTGTAATTGGGTATATATATATATATACATAAATATATATATTTAAAAGTGAAAATAAAATTTAAAAGAAAAACATTAAAAAAGTAAAGTGAAGTAAGAACATTCAATATGAAAATAGTAACTATTATAAATATATATAAAAATTAAATATGTTTGTAAGAAATTTAAAATTTAATGAGTTTTTATTTTATTCATCCAACTTTGGTCATTTTTAACCGACTTTCAAAATGGACAAGATTTTCAGTTCGACTTCATTGAATTTTTTTATCTATGTTCACGAATAACTTTTTACTGGGTTTCCCGATTTTGACATTCCAACGAAAAGTTAAGAAAGTTCCGCCCTTGTAGCCTTATTCCCTCATACTCTCTCTCGTGCTAGATTCTACATCGTTCAAATTATCGAGTCTAAATTTTTTGTCAAACCTGTGTCGTTTGTTAGCAAAACTCAACTTCACCTATTTAAAAAAAAATTGTCTTATGTGAATTTAAGTACGAACCAGTTTACAACCGTTTGAAAATCCACAAGTCAACCTGAGTTTCGCAACAACAATGCAACGCTTGACAGATGTTAAGCGCTGCTAAAGTTAAGCGGTAGCCACGATTACGAATTTATACCGTTTAGACCCGATTACGAATTTATATCGTCGATTAACCCTTTCAAGGGAGATGGTATAAAATATATACCACTTTTTCATTTAATTTTTAAAAGTTTTTAAAATATACAACTCTTTAGTGGTAAATAAATCATATTTTTATCAAATAAATTGTGTTGGTAAATAAATTGTACAAGTAGCTGGGTTATGTAGGTTATACGACGCAATCAGTCTCAGGCGAAAATTACTTAATTTTTAATACTCTTTACGTTCAATAAATAATCATAATGGAAATTGTAAAACAACCAAAAAAAAGCAATGCGCCGCAGGCCAAATATTTTTAAACATATGACCCATTTGTGAAATATCGTTGAAAAAATGCACAGCAGCAACAAAATGTAATTTACATAGTAATTTTACAGGTATGATGCAAATTTCAATGGTTCAGTGGTTTTTGGTTCGATTCAAAAAACCGGTTTGCATCTCTGGTATTCACTTCACCTCGTAAAACAGTTCCCAACTTTGCAAACTGAGTTTTTGGCAGTGTTGTGCCGGTTTTTTACGTAAAGTAATTTACCTAGTTTTTTACGCGTAAAAAACCTCAATTTTAACGTAAAAAACGTAAAAATTTGATGATAAAAAATCATCATTGATGATAAAAAATTTAATAAGTAGCCATTCACTAAATATAGTAATTATTCGTAAAAAAATCATCTTAGAACAATAAAAAGGTTAATAGTCTTCAGCAAACACAGAAAAGTATTCAAAAGCATTTACAAATTGCACTCTTGAAAGTGAAAAAGATTTTAAACTCGGAGTTCAAAAACTGTTTATATCCTTTTATTACATCACGTCCGCCTACTCATTTTAACGTTAATAAATGTGAATAATGTGGAGAGATTTGCGACATATGGGCTATTTTAAAGAAACATATTTGGACTAGTTCTTGCAGCAACAAGCGTAATTTTAAAGTTTGCATCAAAAAATCGTTTTTAAACACAAGGAGACTCATTCCGAAGGCCGGAAATTGAAACATAAAATGTATAGCAGAGCCTTGACAAGATCTGAAATTATATCGCAAAACGCCACAAGTTTCCTCCCGTCTTTCAACAGGATCATTAAAAAAATACAGCTGTAATTACAGTTTTTGAATTAGAGAGCCTATAATCTAGAGAGTGGACATCCGGACGTATAAAAATGGTCGAAAAACTGAAAAACCTTTGCGAAAATTTCGAAAAATTCACTCATTGTCACAAATAGTTACCAAAATAATTACAATCGGTTAATAAAAGTATAATATTCATGACTGAAGTGTTTAAAAAAATTAAAAAGTTGTGTCCAATTTAAAAAAAGGAAAAGAAATTCAAAAAACTGGAAAAAAGGAAAAGAAATTCTAAAAACTGGAAAAATTCCATTCAAACAACTGTTCTAATTTGAGTTAATAGACTGTCCTACTTAGTAGTCCTACTTAGTGTCCTACTTAGTAGTACAGTCTATTAAGTGCTGATGTCCACTCTCTATATTAAAGGATATCTAATCAAATGCTGAGAAAAACTTTAAAACAAACTGTAGGAAATGCGATGTCCCATTTTTTAGGTTTTTTACTATTTTTTACGTTTTTTACGTTTTTTTTACGTTTTTTACCAGTTTTTTACGTTTTTTACGTGAAAAATGTAAAAAACTGTTTTTTACGCCGTTTTGCCCAACACTGGTTTTTGGCCTTGTTCTTGGCCTAGTTTGTGGCATTTGCGACGGTCTTGCGAGGTGGAATGAATACCGCTACAAAGATCCCTATTCTTGATTATAAAAAAAGTGAAATTACATGAGAACAATAGAGTTTTGCACTTTACTTCGTAAAACCTTCGTAAGGATCGCAAACAGGGCCAAAACCTCAGTTTGCGACGGTTTCGCGAGATGAAGTCAATACCGCTAGTATTATTTTACTATCAATAGTGTTAACTTTATGGATTTTAATGTCACAAAGTAGAATTTTATATTTAAAAATTTTTCAAAAATCCCAGTCTATTTTAATACGTTTGCCGATCTCATAATTTCACGACCTCTACCAAACAAAAGTCAAGACATTTCAAAATTCCTATCTGGTAGTTCTTAACTAAATCAGTACGTCGGAAAATAGACCGTATGCGGTCCACCAATGGATTGCATCACTTGAGCGAAAAAAGGCAGTCTCGCACACGAAAATCTCTGTATTGTAGGTATTTTTTTCTTGTCCAAAAAAGTTTCTTTCAAAATCGTTCAATTGTAGGGATTCATCGAGAAAGTGAGAATTCAAGTTCCGAGCGATTGTTTAATTGGGGTGCCGAAAAAGTTAACGGGATTACTGGAACAGTTTCGTTTCTTTCTGGGTGCCTCCTTTTTTTTCAATTCCAAGAAAGTCGAAGAGCGTTTCACATTTCGTTTTTTTTTTCGTATCGAGTTTGTTGTTTGTTGGGCTGATCTGATCTACTGCTGGCTTTCCCTCGATTTTCTTTCTGACGGTTGGTGAAGGGGGCGCAACACAGTTTTTCGGCAGCAGTAGACGTGGAGGACGAGACGAAAGTGTGAGGTGAGTGCGTTTTTCAAATAAGAAATTCGAGTCTAATTAAGTTTTCCTTCTGCGCGCTTCTTTGCAATTGTTGTCGCCATCACCAGTGATTTTCATTTATCGCGGCGAATGAACGAATAACGGTTGTGCCCCAGCCACCATTGAATTTCCGCAGTGCATTTCGCTTCGATTCAATGGCATGCGAAATAAAATGTTATCTTACGGTTCATTTGCCCCAGCGGATGCCCAGAAACAATAACCGAAAGAGATCGTACGTTTGCCTTGTAGGGCACAAATACACAGGGCGCTCCCAGAGACTCATATCCATTCGCAGTGCGCTTTGTTGTTGGGTGCCCCAAAATCCCGTAGCGTCCACATATTTGCCGTCTCTTCAAGGTTGGTTACTTCACTTGGTGCCGGGGCGCCGGCGCAAGAGGACCATAAAACAGCTGCTTTTCTCTGTCCGAAGGTGGCGGCGGCGGCTGGTCCTTAAATTTACAGCATCGCAATTTTTGTTGTCAAAATAACGCATTACATCACATCATTGGCGTTTCGTGTCTCTTTTCCGTCTATCTGCCGCCCAAATGCCCGCTTCCGCTGCGCTTCCCGGCCCCAAAAAGCCAAACAATAGTCGGAGGGCGGTCCGCGCTTTCAGTGTGTCTTGATTTTACAGTTGCCATAAATTGAAGTTGCTTCTGTCTATGATTCCCCCCATCGTCAGCACCTCCTCCCGGCCCGCGTACTGTTTCTTAGCCAAATCGTGGCCAACAAACCGTTGAATTCAATTATTGCAATTTTTATTAGAAAACTCGACGAGTGGAAAAATTGTAGAGAAATTTCTGTTTGTGATTAATTCCACTGCATTCGAAATGATTCATTTTTTGTGATTATTTCGCTGTAAATTGCATTTTGCGGTGAGTTTCGAGTGCAGAAAGGCACAAAATCTCGTTTAATCGCTACCTGTTGGATTAGAAATTTACCTTCAGAGAAACAGTTTCCAAAAAATTTGATTTTCTTTATTCAACAATTGAAATTTTCTATTTTGTAATCCTTGAAATTCGGTTGATGCAATGCGGCTTTCATTTTTCGTCAGTACAAAGTCAAGGATTTCTTTACATTGATTTTTTTTTTGTGTTTAAATTTATTGACATTGTCGCAAAGTTATTCAAATGGTTTGCTAATGTTTATTGATATCGGTGCATACCGGTTGAGGTGATTTAAATGTGCCAATTATCTTAAATCGTACAAAATGTTCAAATATTTTCAATGTTTTAAAGAATTTACCGCGGTGCACTTTGCATTTTTTCTTAAAATGTAATTTTAATACAAATGGAAATGGTTTGTAACAAAGAGTTTTTTGTTAGTAAAATTTGATTCAACCAAATATGGTTTTTCCTATTACGTATATAAAAAGCTCAACTATCTACAAACCTTAAGGTATTTCCACCTTTCTGTTCCTTGTTAAGTTTAAGATCGACTTGGACAGTGTCAAGCAAATGTTCGTTATGTATCCCATATCAGGATTCATTTATTTGACTGGCCTGTCATTTAGATTTATTGATTTTCCGAAATAGCCATTTTGTCCTTTATTTCACTGCTCTGTCCTTTATTTCATTGCTCTGTCCTTTATTTGTCTTTTAAACTGTTTTCCAAAAAGTCTGAACGGTGTCACAAATTTCAATGCACTGCAGTGAACCACCAAAAATCCGTTATTATTCGAGATAACCGCAAAAAACTGATTTTTTTTAAATGACGGTATATCTCGATTCTGGGTTGAGATTACGAGTTGTAATAAAAGAGAAAAGTGTAGAAAATTTTACTGCCTTCAAGTTTTGTGATACATAGGACTTCTGAAAAACGTGTAGTTTCGCAATAAATCGCAAAAAACGAAATTGTGATTTTTAAAAAGCCGCCATTTTGCTTGCTTCTGATTAACGGATTTTCACCAAAAGTTGATAGGATCGTAAAATTCCAGGACAAAATGCCTGTAGAATTCCATGGCTCTAGCTCTATTAGTTTTTGAGAAATGTTGTATGCAGGCTGACAGACAGACTGACTGACAGACAGACAGACAGACAGACTGACTGACTGACTGACTGACTGACTGACAGACAGACTGACTGACTAACAGACTGACTGACAGACAGACAGACTGACTGACTGACTGACTGACAGACAGACAGACAGACTGACTTACTGACAGACAGACAGACTGACTGACAGACAGACTGACTGACAGACAGACTGACTGACAGACAGACTGACTGACTGACAGACAGACAGACAGACTGACTGACAGACTGACTGACTGACAGACAGACAGACTGACTGACAGACAGACTGACTGACTGACAGACAGACAGACTGACTGACAGACAGACAGACAGACTGACAGACAGACAGACTGACAGACAGACTGACTGACAGACAGACTGACTGACAGACAGATTGACTGACTGACAGACAGACTGACTGACAGCCAGACAGACTGACAGACAGACTGACTGACTGACTGACTGACTGACTGACTGACAGACAGACAGACTGACTGACTGACTGACTGACTGACTGACTGACTGACTGACTGACAGACAGACAGACTGACTGACTTACTGACAGACAGACAGACTGACTGACAGACAGACTGACTGACAGACAGACTGACTGACAGACAGACTGACTGACTGACAGACAGACTGACTGACAGACTGACTGACAGACAGACAGACTGACTGACAGACAGACTGACTGACAGACAGACAGACTGACTGACAGACAGACAGACTGACTGACAGACAGACTGACTGACAGACAGACTGACTGACAGACAGACTGACTGACAGACAGACAGACTGACAGACAGACTGACTGACAGACTGACTGACTGACTGATAGGCAAAAAGACATTTTTTTCAAGTTCACGAAAAAACAAGTTCGCCTTTGTTTCGAGTTCCCGAAAAACAAGTGAACTCTTCACTTTTCCTTTCTGTTAGCGAAGCAAAAGTGAATTCACTCAGGGTGAAATTTTGCCAAATTGTTAACTGGGGTGGCTTTGTGTAACTTATTTTTGATCGACTGACTAGTCGAAGGAAATCATAAGATCAACCAGTAAACCGGAAGCGGTTTTTGGCATTCGAAAGCTGTTTTAAAACATCTATCGATCGCGATTTTGGGGAAAAAACAACCGCTTTCGAGAAAAACGCAACAATGTTTTCCATTTATATGGCAATTCAGCGTAGTTCAAGTGGTAAAGTACTTGGCGCGTATTGCGGAGGTCGGTGGTTCAATTCCTGACTGTGGAGCACGCTGTGATTCAAGTCCACTCAATTTGCTTTACGAAATGAGTAGTGGTAGTTGCCGCTTGGTGTTAACGACATAATCGGTCTAGATTGCTATCACGGCTTCTGCTGTTGATGGGTTGCAACATAAAAACCTTACAAATGTTGTAATTCATCCATGGATCGCAATCCATGTAAAACTGCGAAACATGGAAGAAATTGTTATGAAACCTCAATTGAGAAGGCTAGATTGGCAATTATAGCTTTTGTTATGTTTATCAATTTTTTTTTAGAAAGTGAAGGGGTGACAAAAACAGGTTTGCTTGGAGACGGCCTTGGGTGGACAAATTTGCATTACGATCTATAACACACATATTATGGCTACTTTTATTTAAAAAGCGGATGCCCCAACTAGCAGCACAAATTTTACGAGCCAGATTAATGTGCTCTTAAGCGAGTTCCACTGTATCTATTTTTTCCAGAAACCATAGCGGACCGTATGTCCGGTATTACACTTGGCTTATTTAAGCCGGCAACTTTTGGGCTTAATAAGCCAATGTGCTTACATTTGTGGCTTAAATAAGCCAATATGCTACACAAGTTTACATGTGTGTGTGTGTGTGTGGACTCAAACCATTGAAATTGCTGCTGCTCATATACTTCCCAAGATCTTTACCTGCTGACGGTCAGAATGAAAAAGATTTCTGCCTACTACTTTTCCCAAACCGGTTCACACGATTTGCATGTATGCAGATTGTCGATAAGCCATGATTTCGAGTGGCAACTTTTCCCTCCGCAGTCGTTTCTCCCGAAAATCGGCTTAAGTAAGCCCGAAAGTTGCCGTGTGTAATACCGCGCTAAATGTCTCAAATTTCAAAGCCATCGGACAAAGTTTGTAGGCCCTAAAGTATCCACCGATTTTCAAGATTTGTTCTACCCAAAAACGATTAAAATTTGCACTTCCAGTACCTTTCTCTCTCATGCTCTGGCCATCATGGACAGGTTTTGGTATTTGGTCGCCGAAACATAATTTTGTCAAAATTCGTCACACAAATAAAAGCTATAGCCTCGCACATTTTATCGGCAGGCATAAAATTTATTTTTTTGTTCTTGCTTTATAATTTTTCTAAGTTTTCTATCAATAAAACTTAAAAATACTGCATTGGCGTAGAAATTGGGTAATAATTTTGTCTAAATTCTTTTAGGTCTACTTCTCTTCGTACATATGGTGAAATTAAAAGTGAAGAAGTCATTGAAAACCCCCCAATAAGGATAATTACGTTTACCCAAGGGCAATCTAAGCGAAACCAAACAAACTAAAAGAATTAAACAAAAAAATAAGAAAAGAAGAAACGAAGAAAGAAAAAAAAACATTTTTTTTTCGCCTAACGCGAAAGTATGAAATATTCGAATAGCAGTAATTCATCAACTTTATTTTGTGAGCAAGTTGGTACAGTAACATCATTATTTGAGAAATGGAACAATTGCGAGCGCACAGTAGTACTATATGCGCTATTGAAACGCATTACATTTACTAGCCTTAAGTTTCTTCAATTATCAATTGAATGTAATTTGACGCAAAACTTTAGTTTGCAGACGAAAACCGGTACCTTCGAGAAGAATGCCAATTGCCCAAGTTATTTACGTAAATTAATTGAAACATATAAAACATTTCCAAATTCGGATATCTCATCATTAACAAGCAAAGATTCTGCGCTCTATGAATCGGATTTATATTTATCTGAAATTGAAAAGATCTACGACAAAAAGGAGGATATCCTTGAAGATATATTAGTTTTATTGCAATTATTGCGGCCGGGTAACGACGCAGCTAAAGCCATTTACCTATCAATAATTCCATTGGCTGTTGAGGACACCGTACGGGAAATTGTTGGCACCGAAATTGTACAGCAAATCTTCTCATATCTGTTGATACATCCAGCCATCTCAAATGAGGATCGACGGTGAGTAATGAAGTTTTAATTTTGTTGATAGTAGTTGATGCAATTTTAATAAATTACAAAAATTTCATGCGTATTTTTTTGCTTTTCCAAAACAGATCCCTGAGTCAATGGCTACGCCATCTCGAAGATCACATTCATTCCACATTCAATTCCCAAGGAACCCAATCATTTTACACTTTACCGCATGCCAATGATAAAAACACAATGCACTCGAGCTCCAACACATCGACGTCATCGTTAAACACCTGCAATACAAACAATTGGCAAGCGATAGCACCGCCATCGCATTCATCGCATAAATCCCTATCGTCGTCATCATCGAATTCATCATCGGTGAATGCAGCTACGGCCACATCGTCATCCGCCAATAACCTAAATCTCGCCACATCGACAAATCCCCATGAATGGGATATCAATTTACTCCAGATCACACCGAATTTCTGCGATGAGCTGAAACTAACCGATCTTAATAACGCCACCGCTAGTCAAAATAGTTTAGGTCTAATTTACGATAGTGCTGTAGTCGCTAGTAGCCAATCAAACAGCAGCAGTGATGATCATCACGTCTCATTCTCGAAAAATGGCACGGAAATCGATTTCGATGAGGACATCAATGGCCAGTCAAATACTCAGATAGCATTCGATAGTCTTCTACCGTCGAGTGTCGGTGATCATCTCAATGTACCTTTAATGGATAGCTTCTGTCATTTGGATGGCGATAGTGGAGGTATTAAGACGCGTCGATCGAACAGCCTAACAACTCCCGTTACCGCCTCGAGTTGTGTAAATCCCTATACAGCCAATGCGTATTCGAATTCGAATGAAAATCTGGCACAATATGCGCAGAAACCACGCAGCTTCTCCCTATCGATGGAAACCCCACGAAACGCCCTCACGTCGAGTGGCTCTGATACCCGCCTCGATGATATGAAACCAAACTACCTAAAGTTCACAACGCACAACATTGGCATGTCGAATATCGCCCAATGGCTAAAGAGTTTGCGTCTGCACAAGTACGTCTGGCTATTCACCAACATGACATACGAACAGATGCTGGAAATCACCGAGGAGTACCTGCAAAATCTGGGTGTGACGAAGGGTGCCAGCCACAAGTTGGCTCTTTGCATTGAGAAGCTGAAGGATCGTTACGGTCACTTGGCTACGCTGGAGAAAGATTTGGCTGGATCGAAGATGACAATAACAGCGGTGCTAGAGGAACTTTCGAATATCGTTTTGACCCCAATGAAGCCGGTCGATGCGCTCAGCAAGGATAACGTTGCTGGGCAATTTCTTCGTGTTCTCGATTTAGGTATGTTGAGTTTTCAATTTACAATAAAATATTAGCTTCTTTTCTATTCTAACGTGTCGTTTTTTTTCTTGTTTCGGTGTTGTGTTTTCAGCATCCCAAACTGTAGCCAAAAAACCAGTCACTTCATCACAGGAGGAGGAGAGTGTGACGGCCATTCTGTGGATCTTAGACCGTTGTATACACAGTGAGGCGTTTGTCGCCCACACCAATCAGCTAAAGGAGCATAAATTCAAGCTGTCGAAGATCAAAATGCAATTTCCACAGAAAGGACACTACGGAAAGAATGGAAATGGTGCTGGTAATCTTAATAAACCCAGGCAAGTATTTTATGGAAATATTATCACAAATTAAATTTGACCATGTCGTGAATGTGATAAATTCTGTGAATGGTTTGGAAGTCAAATTGTCAACTAAGATTGAAAAACAAAAAATAATATTTTATTGAGAAATTTTAAAAAATTTCTTGAATTAATTTAATCAAAAACATAACAAAAGCTATAATTGCCAATCTGGCAATCATTGGAGACCCGTATGGTGATATTCGTATCAAAATTCGAACAGTTATACCAAAATTCCACTTTGAAGTCAAACTTTCCAATAAGATTTTTTAAAATTTATTCCAATCGGATTTTGATGTATGTGAGTTTTATGTAGAATAATATCCTAAATAACTTTTGTTCTTGGACTTTTTTGATAAGATGCACCGTTTTTGAGATATTCACAAAAACCGTTTTCGTTCGTATGGGGGGTACCCCCCCTAATGGTCCATTTTTGCCCATTAACGAACTTAGCCTCGCATTTTACGAAAAACGAATCTGCGCAAAATTTCAAGTCTCTAGCTCAATCCGTGCGCCCGCAATCCGCGCCACAGACGGCCAGACAGACAGACGGACAGACAGACAGACGGACGGACATGCAAAATTCAATTTTTTTTATCATTCTAAACACACTGGGGTAATTCATTTTTTTGTGTGATGACGGGATCTTGGCGTTACAAACGGTAAGGCAAAGTTAATATACCCTTTGGTTTCACCATACGGGTATAAACATCGCGAAACACAGCGCGACGAAATGAAACCTTTTTTACATAATTAAACCTCAAATGATGAACAATTGGGTATAGTTGAAAATTTTTGTACAAAACTATTTGAAAACTCGAGAATTAGTTGAGGTAGAAAGTTGAAATTTGGCACAGAACAGGATAAAAATTCCGTGAGGTCACAGGCGACTAACAACTTTCAAATTGACCGCTTCGCGACACATCAACCAGTCGCAGTTTGTCCTTCGGCCTCCCTGGGCTCTGGCCGCGCTTTAGATCTACCAAAAATTATGTATTATAGAGATCATTTTTTTCTAACAACTCAAATTAGTGCAAAACGAAGTTCAAAATAATCCCCCATCGTGACGTAAGAGCTGCCGGCTAGTCGGCAGTACACACCAGCAGCCGTGGTGATCCCCTATACATGTCGCTGCTTACATTCGCCCTTTGTTAAAACTAAGTTTTATTCTCGTTGAATTCTTATGCCGACCGCATGCATATCTGCTGCTTTGGGGGATTATTTTTCAAGTTTCGAGTTGTTAGAAAAAAAAACAGTTTTCTTATAATTTGTTTATGGATCTACTTATCTAAACTGGTAAAAATTGAATGACACAACAAAAAATTTGTTACACATAATAGAACTTTAAAATGAACAACACAGAAGGATGCGGCCCTGACCTAACCCCACACCATCGGTATGATGTTTGATTTTTCAAAAGTGCACAGCTTGTAGGGAAATTTCTGGGTAGATCATGCTCTGTCTATGCTGTCTACCTCGCTACTGAAAATTTCTAAGATTTAGTTCTGGTGTTGGTTTCCCAAATTTTCAAATGGATCGGTGGTTTTAGAATAGAAATGGAAGAATGATAAACGGATCGTTTGGAACATTAAAATCGTTTAACTTGACTGATTGACTGACTTATCAACGCCCAGCCCAAATCCCTGAAGCTAGAAACTTGAAATTTTCACAGTATGTCCCAACCATCATGTAGGCGCTTACTAAGGCGGGGTTTTTCGTAATTTTACTGCTAAGGGGATAAAGAGGGTTTGGGTGTGTTAAAACTTTGATTTTTGCTATGAATCCTGTTCATTAGGAGTCTGAAAAGTGTCACTCGGGGGCTCTCAGGGTCGCTGATCACGAATCTGGTCTTGTAATTTCAAAATTCACATCGGAAGGTCCTGTAAGGATAACACAAATATCCTTTTCCCCATTTTTCCCGGGGAAAAATGGCATTAGGACCCACTAATCACGAATCTGGTGTTAGGCTAATTCGCAACGGAGAGTCCTGCAAGGATAATATTTTTCTCAAAAGTTTTTAAGTTCTTTCCGTTTTTTTTTGGTATTCTTAAACTTATACAATCAACTTTAACCCAGCAACGGCGGGTATGCAAGCTACTCTATTATATAATAAGCTTGTGTGCCAAGTATTTTATGGAAATGTTGAATGGTTTGGAAGTTGAATTGAAAATTGAAAAGCAATACTAAGCTTGTGTGTCTGTCTGTCTGTTCGCTTAAAGCTCGAGAACCACTGAACCGATTTGGATGGAACCTTCAGGAGATCTTACTAGCGTCACTAATCGTGTATTAGGTTATGAGCTACCCCAAGATTTTTCGTCGCATCCCTGCTAATTCATGTACCATGATATCATTAACGACCACCAAGAAAAGGGGTTTGTATGCCATTATCAAATCTGAGGTTTGGCATGATTCTCTAATTTTCCGTTTAAGAGATTCAAGAATTCATCTATAACAGGTACAAATACAGATCGAATGGCCAATTATTATTTGGTTGTAATAAACTGGATATTTTTGGCTTTATTCGCTAAACATATTTATTGATCCTTAGACTTTTAATGGATAGTTTAGCGCGTGGCCGAAGGTTGACCAATGGATAAGAGTTTGACGAAGCCCCTTAGCAATATTAATATGATAACTTGATAACTCAAGAACGCGTTGAGCTAGCGACTTTTAATGTCCTCCTACCTGTCGCCCGGCTCTTTGTCACTACTAAATACTACTATTAACAAAATTTCAATGAATAATTTCAGATGGAATAACGGTAACAAAACTCATAAACCGGTGAACACGAATGGTGGTAATGGTGGCAATGTTATTACAAATGCAGAGAAATCACATCGAAAAAATTCCAACGGTATGCCAAATTTTAATCTAAATTCTTCGCAACAAACTTCCTCCTGTTCAGCAACAGCAACAAATAACCCCAACATCAATGTGGAGAATGAAAAATTTCATGGCACAAAATCAACATCTTTGCAGAGTCAACAACAACAACAACAGCAGCAGCCGCAACCACAGCAAATCGGTTTTTTCGCTCCGCCACATCAAAAGCAGCCACTAATCGTTTCCACAGTTCAAACAGCAGCTGCAGCGGCAGCAGTAGCTTCCACCGCAAATAGTTGCGCTAGCGGTAATGGAAGTTCAAGCAGTAGTATTACGAAGAGTAGCAGCACAACATTGACGTCCTGCGGTTCGCAATACAATAAGAGCTCATCCTATCCAAATTTTATAACGAATTCATCGAAGACAAGTGTTCAACAGCAATCGCAGCAGATACCAAATCAATCGCAATCGCAACAGGCATCAGCCCATCAACAGCAGCAGCAACAACAGCACCTTCAACAATCGGTCATTCAACAGCAGCAACAACAGCAACCGCACTATCGACACCATCGACATTCTTTAAATAATTTGATTGTACTCTCAGGGAATCCGCAACAGCAGCAGCATGTCACCTTCAAAACGGGAAAGCAAACACCAGCTGTTTTAAATCGAACTGGCAATTGTTTGGGTAATACCGCCACTATTCCAGCCAGTGATTTGATCAAAGGACGAACCAACAGCAATGGCAAACCAACAGTAGTGTCGGGATCAGCATCTGCATCCGCAGCGACAAGCCAAATATCTTTGATTCCCGCTACGACAAATTCAATTGAGATGGTAACATCTTCTGTATGCGGCCAAGCTGTTGCGGCCAACAAGCCCAATGGTAATGCGGGCGGTGGCAACAGCAATATTAGGGAAGGTAACACAAAAAATAATAGTAATATCGGTGATATAAACAGTAGCTTAGAGTTCTTGTGCCTACAGATGACTGAGCAGGCGATCAATTAATTTTTTTTTTCTGCGATTCAAACATTTCAATTCAAGATGATCGAAGAGAAAAAAATTTGTGTCTAATTTAAATGTGACTTGACAATGTTTAACAAAAAACAAATACATACATACATATATATTTTTATAATTTTCATGCCCCCTAGAGAACCCCCTTCAGAGGAATAAAGAATAATATATATTTTTTACATGCGAAAAAATTAAGTAGAAAGAAGTTTTTTTTAACACTAATTAATATTCTTATTGATATTTTTTTTGTAACAATTTTGGGGTGGCAACAAATGAAACGCTAAATGGGGGTGAAAAACAAAAAGCAAAAACAAATTGACGTCAGATATTCTCTTAAACGACAAGTTATACAAATCAGAATTCTGGAAATTCGATAGATTTTTTTTAAAGAATATATTAAATATTATTGCTTTAAATGTTTAATTAGAAAGAAAGTAACCTTGAAGCCCTGGACGGCAAACAGTTATTCTGTTAAACGCGTAGATAAAATATGATTGACTTTTCATTAATTCAATGTAGCAAATATTGTGATTTATTAAGAGTATTGATTTCAGATACACAATTGACAATTTTTAATTATAATGCTAATCTTTTTGTTTTTGGATATTTTAAAGTAAAAACAAGGTTTAAAATAGTTAAGTGAGTAACAAACAAGAAAAAAGCTAAATATTTATACAGTATAAACTCATGAAACAACACACATTTTTCTTCAGATTTATTAATTTGCTTAAATTATTATTGTATAAGCACTTTAGTTGTAGGTCAAAGAAGAAATGCAGAATGAGCAAATGATGATGATTAAATAATCGGAGTAAGATATATGTTTATACCTAAGGCAATACTGCTTAGAGACAGTGCCTAGAAACCAAAAAGTAAGAGGAAATCAACACAATATGATTTAAGTGTAATATTTTTAACGTTATAATGTTAGTATTTTTTTTTCTTGACGAAAACTAATTTTAATTTTTTTTTCTTTGGTATTGCCTAATTTTTAGTTTTTATGTTCGCAAGTTGTCGAATCGAAAAATGTAATAAAAAAAACTTTTGACCTGTTGAGTTTGTTGTACTCTTATAATTAAGATAATTGTTTGGATTTATTTATAATGTTTTTAAAAATTAAGGGAACGTTTTGAATGTTTACTTTTTTGAATGTTGGACAAAATAATTTACGTGCATTTTAAAGAGCAGCGCCATTAAACGAAATTTTTTTATCTACGCTTCTCAAATAGGATTTCAATTTTTGTTCCCCTGGGGCCCCAATGATGGAATCCGCCGCGAATCGCTTTTGGTGGTGGATTTGCAGTTTCGTATTATAGAATCCGCTTTCGCCTTATTCTTAAAAACGCCAGCGATTCAACGCAAAGCGTTTCTGTCAAATCCGACTGCTTTTGGGTGGAGGATTGTCGGCTATGGCAGATTTTTGGTTGAAATAGGTTTTTGTTGGATTGTGGCAGATTTGTAAAAAAAAGTAATTGTTTTGACATTTATTGCTGACAAAAATGAAAATTTTAGTGAATCCAGAAATTTTTTTATGGACAAGATCAAGCTGAAATGTACTACTCCATAACATCTTTGTGGTCTCAATGTCGAGACTTCTTCAGCTTCTTCTCTTGCCGTAGATTAAAAAAACACACACTGTCCATTTTTATTGTTGACAATACTTATTGCGACATTTTTTAGTGTTTGTTCAATTAAAATTACGCAAATGACAATTTTTTTCCGACTTAATTTTTCACAACTGGAAGTTTGATTGGAAAAATTGGAATTCCGACTGCGCATTTCATAATAGCCCAAAGCGCGGCTTTCGGCCATCCCCTTCGCTTTTCCAAATCCGATCCGCGGCAGATTCTATTATCGGAACCTCGGGGTAATTTTTGAATCAGAGCGTCTTTCACTTTGATTATGCATCCACACTGGAAACAACGGACATGAGCTTTCATCCAGTGGCGTAACTAGGGGGAGAATACTCCCGTAATGCGATAAGCCCCAGACGGAAATAGGGACGCCGAGAGTATAGCAATAAGCAGAAAATATTTTTCATTGGGCAAAATTGCTTCTCGTACCAGATTTACAAAAGAAAGCCTGGCTTCGAACTATTTGACCATCGCTTCAAGCGGAATTTTCAGACATTTGAAAATTCATTGCATCAAAACAAGAGCCCAGATAAAGAAGAAAAAAGCATGTAGTTACGCTTCTTTGGTAATTGTGAGTCTTTAAATTTAACTCTTGTTTATCTCTGTACTCAAAAATTTTCGCCTGTGGCGCAGTTTTTTGATAAAATTCCTACCTACAGTTCAAGTTTCTTGTAATTGTAAGAAGTGGCTTGAATTTATTTTCTACATTTGTAGAAGTGAAATTCAAGCCACTTCTTGCAATTGTACCTATTAGCGCCTTACAATTTTAGTATGATCTTTGCAGAGGACATGGGGAGTGAAAAGGTTAATTTTAAAAATCTATAAATCTTGTTTGAAATTGCATGAAACCACAGCTAAACGGAAAATTGCAAAAAGCTTCTATGCGCACTTGAATCGTTCGATTTTCTGAAAAGTGAACTCTGCGTTTCCAAAAGTTTCTAAAAAATCGATTTTTGTCGAGCCGGTTTCGATATAAAAATAAATAAATAACAAGTCTACAAAAAACATTGTTTTATTTTAGATTTTTGGAAATATAGTTTATTAAATATAATATGCTGTTTAAATTCTCTTGTATTCGCGCGTTGAGAATCTAAAGAAAAATTCTCAAAAAAATGTTTTTTTTTCTATGTTTCCCATTATAAAATTTTGTTTAGAATTAGTTAATATTTTATGTGGCTTTTAAAAATTTGTATTTAGTTTGTAAATTGATTTATTACTGATTTTTTCAACCGATACCAGGAATTTTATCGAGAAATTTGATCTTAAAAAATGATTAACCAAAAAGGAAATAAAATATTTATTCAACTTTAAAAAAAAAACAAATTCGTATTCATTACAGAAATATTTGTAGGTGCAAACAAGAAGAAATTTGTGAAGCTTTTTTTTTACTCTTCGACAAAAAGAAACGGAGAAAAAAATTATTGAAATTAAAAAAAAATTTTGCTGAATTGCACCGCGACAATGAGACTGATTAAAATTATTTAAAAGAAAACAAAAACAAAAAAATGATTGCTGAATGATTTAGATCTAAATGTAGGTAATAAATTCAAATAAAAATTATATATTTAAAAAAAGAGAAACTTTAAATAATTGTAATTTAAAAAAAATTTTAGATTCATTAAAAAAACTAAAAAAAAAAAATGATAATTGAAATTCGATAGAATTTTCACGTTACAAAAATGGTATTCAGATATTTCAGTAATTTTGTTGTTTTTTAATAAAATGAATGAAATTGGTAAAAAAAAACTAAAAAAAAATTAATGAAAATATTTATAAATTGTAGGGAAAATGATTTTCTCTTTGTAAATGAACAATTAATACATTTTACGAATAATAATGCTTTTAAAGATGATTATATATTAAAGAAGTATTTTTTCTTTAAGAATATAAATTAGAAAATTAATATGTAAAAATTTTTAAATTATTTAATTCTCAAAAAGAGGAAAAAAATAAATAAAATTATTTGAAATAGTTAAATGAGAGTTTTTCTTGTTATTTAAGTTGATGTTTTTTTTGCATAATCTTTAAATCTTTAAAAAAAAATTATTTATTACTAAAAGGAAATAATTTTTGGGCGCTCTGTTTTTATAAATTGCGTGTTGTTGTGAAAATATAAAGTGTGTAACGTTGCATTTGCTCTTGAATCTGTAATAGCGGTTTCATACTGTGCAACGCAGCACACTTTATATTTCCACAACAACACGAAATTTATAAAAACATTTTTTGTGAAACTTTAAACTTGTTTTTTACTTTAAAGTGCATTTTGAAAGTGTATAAGGTTATAAAACTTGTTTTTTAAAGTGTTTTTATTTTCAAATGTACCAAGTAGGGTGTCATTTGTCATGTTTTTGGCATGCTAAATCGATTAAAACAACCACACAAAATTTTGTTGCAATCGAATGCTGTGGTCACAAGAAAAAACTGCTTAAGTCGAAAAAGCGTGTTTTGAGTAATTTGGGTTTAAAGTTTTGATTACTTTCTGGAAAAAATTGGTTATTCTTTTAAACGAAAAATGTTTTCCAGTTTGAAGTAAACAAATTAAAGACTACTTTAAACTCAAAAGAATCTTAGAATCCAATTTGGTTAAAGTGTTATCATAAAAAAGGCGTTTCTTCCATATTATGAATAAGTTTTTCCAAAACCATAGTAAATCAAAACTGACTTAGGTTATATGGGTTTTGCTCTGCCATTCCTCAGTACAGCATGAAAACCTAACTTTGACAGAATATAGAACTGGATATGGAGAATTCAAATATTCACCAACCTTTAAAAGTACATAACTCGACTTAAGCGGTTTTTCCTTGTGACCACAGAATTATACGTTTGGATAATATGTCGATTTAAAAAGTGCGATTTTTCCAACTTTGAGTTTTTTTTTAAATGGAAATTTTATAACAGCCCATTCCTGACAGGTCCGGCTTAACAGGGTTGCAGGACTCATCGCCGGGTACTCAAAAATATTTATGAAGTTCGGGTTCCGCTAAGGTAAAGTCTTACCTAAGTTATTATCTACTTTTCACTTCCCTGTTTACATGTTTTTATACCCGTATGGTGAAACCAAACGGTATATTAAATTTCCCTTACCGTTTGTAACGCCAAGATCTCGTCGTCATACACAAAAATGAATTACACCATTTTTGTTTAGAATGATAAAAAAAATCGAATTTTGCATGTCCGTCCGTCCGTCTGTCCGTCCGTCAGACTTGAAATTTTACGCAGATTCGTTTTTCGTAAAATGCAAGGCTAAATTCGTTAATGGGCAAAAATGGACCATTAGGGGTGGTACCCCCCATACGAACGAAAACGTTTTTTTGCGAATATCTCAAAAACGGTGCATCTAATCAAAAAAGTGCAATAACAAAAGCTATTTAGGATATGATTCTACATGAAACTCCCATACATCAAAATCCAATTCCGATTTATTTTAATCGATTTAGCATGCCAAAAAAAAGTAACAAATGACACCCCCCTCTTGGTATATTTGGGTGGAAAAACAATTTCTCGAAGACGCACCTCCCACCCCACCCAAAAAACCATTTTCCGCTACTTCAATTTTTATGGGCTCTTTAGATCAGTGGTTTTTAACCGGTGCTCCGCGAAATATTAGTGTGAGCTCGGTTTGTCGACATTAACCAATATAAAAACTAAGAAACGCACAAGACTTACTAATTTAGACGAAGAATTGAGAGTATCTATATCAAATACTAGCTTGCATACCCGTCGTTGCCGGGTTAAGTTTTTTCAAATTTTTTTTTTATAGTCTATGTTGGAGCTAAACTTCAGGCCAATCGGCTCGGTAATTTCCCCGCGAAAGGGTAACATAGAGGAAGAGCTAAATTTCAAGATCACTTTACCCCCTCCCCTTAGTCCCCCCACCTCTCGGGCTACTTTTTAATGGGTCTATGTTGGGGCTGGACCCCCGACGAACATCTATGCCAAATTTCAGGCCAATCGGTTCAGTAGTTGCCCCGCGAAAGAGTAACATAGCGCAAAAACTAAGTTTCGAAATCACTTTATCCCCTCCCCTAACTCCCCCCACCCCTCGCTCTACTTTTCCGTATGCCTATGTTGGAACCAGAACTACCACAGACACTCATCCCAAATTTCAAGTCAATCGGTTCAGCCGTTTTTGCGTGAAAGAGGAACAGACAGACACCAACTCATTTTTATATACAGTAGAATCCCGATAATTCGTACCCCGATAATTCGTATATCCCGCTAATTCGTATGAATTTGCTGGTCCTTTGAAAAAAATCCCGATAATTCGTACCCCGATAATTCGTACCCCGATAATTCGTATATCCCGCTAATTCGTATGAATTTGCTGGTCCCTTGAAATACGAATTATCGGGATTCTACTGTATTAGTATGATTAGACCTAATATCGCTGAAATCTGCAAAAACCGACAAGCTCAGGTATCACATTAAATGATTTTCGCCTCAAATAAATTTCTGTTATTTTTAAGTGTTATGTAATAATCAGTTTAATTTTTAATAAAAGTTATGTCTGTTGGTTTTTTGACTCTTTGATTTTTGTGCTCCGCGAATTTTTCTTCTGATCAAAAGTGCTCCCTGACTTTAAAAAACTTAAGAATCACTGCTTTAGATTCTTAAATGCTAGGTCAAATAATCAAAATTTCACGTGATGTGAAATTTTTTTTAAACACATTTTTTGGACCATTTTTCCTGTAATATATAGGATATTTGGAAAACAATTTTCCTATTTGATTTATGAAGGAAATTTATTTTTCTCCCTGCGTACGGGACACTTAGCTACTTAGCACCATAAATATTGCTAAGATAAAAAAATCTCGATAACTACTAATTATTCTAATAGTAAAACAAAATTTTTTATTTGATTTTGGTGGTAATTTTAATGTTTACCCCATATATCAGTACCACTCATAACTTAATGACTTTATGCCCAAATACATATATATTTCGGTCTATATTTAATACATATTCTTTACACCTTGGGTAAACAAAGTACTATATTAGTACTGCCTATATTAATTTCAGTGCGTGACACTTTAGAATATTTAAATGAAACTATTGTTTTTTGTTGTTATGGTCTACAGAGAAAATCGTATATTTTAACAATATTTCTGTAGTATATAAGGCATTTGAGAATAAGATCTTCAGTATTCAGTATCTTGTAAGAACTGACATTTCCAAGACTGTTGTCCAGGATTTAATTTCAAAAATGAATCTTAAATCCATTAAACCTCGTCCTAGTATTCGAAGTGCTACTAATCCAGACTCAAGAGAAATAAATAAACCCAATAATGGATCTTCAATATTAAAATTGGTGGGTGAGAATTTTGTCGATTTTTGCAATGTGACCAGTTTACATGGATGCCAGTTTATATTCGATGAAGATGAGACTACTTCTAGTACTCGGTAAACTTACAGCGATTTTATATCTTACAAATTTGAATTTAATCGTAATGAAAATTGTATCTAGGAAAATTTGGCGTGTTTTAAATTCAATATTTTGGATAACAATCGTGTTACTTGGTGCAATATTTGCGACATTTCTCATGTTTCTAATTTGGTCGAGATTTCAAAATCTTCCGACGGTGACCACGATTGAGACCAACAATTATCCGATTTGGAAAGTACCGTTTCCGGCAGTTACCATTTGTAATGTAAATCCCATCTATAAACCGTCTATTGATAAAATTGGCAAAGAATTGTAAGATTCTATTAGTTACCTTGATATAAAATCGAGTATTAAAAATTCGTTAAAAATTTCTTCAAGGATAAATCAAGGTTTTGAAGAAGCAATTGTGAATGAGTTCTTTCGGAGTTTAACAGTTTTAATCACTTTTCGTTCGGCACCAAATCAATATTTGCGACTTTTCTCAACTTTAGAAAGTATGGGATACACTACTGAAAAACTTATGTACGAAATTAGTCAGCCATGCAATCAATTGCTACGGAATTGTATGTGGATAGGTAAAACTTTGCCGTGTGATAAATTATTTAGCACGATTAAAAGTGGCGAAGGATTTTGCTGTGCATTCAACTATAAACCTTTTTCAAAAACTTCTACAGAGTAAGTTGAGAGTGTTTAAAAAATACGTTGGTAAAAGAATTTAGTTTTGATTTCCTTGCAAGCTTTCCAGTTTAAACTAAAATATATGTATATGATGTGAAAACCAGAAATTTTTTTTAACAAACGTTTTATTTGAAAAAAGGCACTAAAAAGGAAAAAAAATCTTTTTGGGACTGCGTGTCACAAATAAAAGCGAGATAAAAAAGAATAAAAAAAACACGACCCAAGAATTGTAGTGCATTTTTTTAAATAAAAGATTTTTTTAAACTGTTTTTATTGATATTTATTTAGGAGCGAAGAGGGCACCCGGGTTTCAGGATCTGGAGAGGATGTCGGCCTTCGCGTTTTAATTAATGTGGAGGAATATAATTACACATCTGCAATGAAAATGTTTTATGGGGCTGATATTTTAATCCATGATACCGAAGACTATCCCCAAATTCAGTTTTCAACGATTGCTGCGGAACCGGAAAAGGAAATCGCCATCGCTATAACACCATCAATAGTCGCTGCCGATGATAGTCTTCGAACACTGCCACTTAAAAAGCGAAATTGTTTGTTTGATGATGAGGTAAGAATTATAATAAATGGTGGCCTTTGAAAAATTCATTCACACAAGAGGTCATGAAGCGGACGCCGCGACTAAAAATGTTGGTCCAAGTAACAGAAGAAGGCGTGGAGTAGACGCCGCGACCAAAAGACGCAAGTTTAGGACGTGGCGCCCACTTAGCCAACCTTTTCTGTTCTATCCCTTTGAGAATTTCAAGGAATAGAGAAAAATGTGTAATAAATATTTCTAGAAACAACTTAAAACCAGCAACAAGTACAGTTTTCAGGCGTGCATGACCGAATGTAGAGCCGATACAATTTTGCAACGGTGTGACTGTATACCGTATTTTTTTCCGGAAATATGTAGGTTTTCTTTTCATGTCATTATGGTATTTCCTAATGTGATTATATATATATTTTTGGATAGATGATAATAGTACAAGAACAATCCGGCAATGTACCCTTCATGACGCAGAGTGCTTAAGGGACAGTAAATGTAATTTTTTTAACATTTACGTTCCTCAATTTTTATTTGTTTCAAAATATTTTATTGAATTTTTAAAGATATTCTATCAGCTTTAAAGCCACCTACTGATATAAAGGATTATTTTAACATGTCTTTGGATGGAATGGTGTGTGAATGTTATCCAAGCTGCACGGAACGGACTTATGATTCTCAGACATATACAGCTAAAAGAGAGACTTCACCCATTGGACATTCATCTTTGTGAGTTTTGAAACTCAACCCTTTTTAAAAGCTTTTATTTAGCCCGCTTTTTTGTCGGTCAGGGTCAAATCTTGTAATCTAATTTCCATCTACTTCCACTCATCCAATTGGCCTGAAATTTTGTCACATATACGTAAAGCCGATTACCATACAATAGTTTTACCACTTACAAGGTTTGACCTTGTAAGGATAACGAAAGGTTCTGTAAGGATAACGTTATCTTTTTCCTCAAATTTTCCGGGAAAAAATCTTATCTTGTGGTCGCTGAATGGGTCGTTCGAACGAATAGTCCTGCAGAATGCGGTCGCGCCGTTGGTTAGTCGCTAGCGACCGCAGGGTAGCAGCACTGACCCGACATATTTTATTATAGAAACCCAATGTGTTTCGAGCGGCTTTGCACCCACTTTCAGGCATTTCAGCACAATAAGAGTAAAGAGAAGTTGGACGGGGGATCCAACAGAATGTTTAATTTTTAAAATTTAAGAAACCAGAACCTGAATCAAATTTTCAAATTTTAGGAACCAACCCAAAAAACCTAAAATCCATGCACCCTTGAATCAAAACCGAACCACGTCTCTGCTCGTCGAAAATGAAAGGTTTTCAAGATTTAAAAAAAATGTTTTTTTCCTTCCAGTCCTGGTGTTAACATGAAAAATTTGACGTTGGTAAAAGTATATTTTCGGGATTTATTTTGCATAAAATATCGTCGTGATATTTATTTAACTTGGGACGGGGTTCTTGGTAATTAATATATAGTAAAATATTCTCAATTTTTTGTGTTAGAAAATATTTTTTTTAGCAAATTTTGGAGGACTTTTTGGATTATGTTTGGGAGGATCTGTCATCAGCTTAATGGAAATTGTGTATTTTTCGACTGTAAAAATGTACAAGAAAATCAGATTTGCTAGAGCTCAAAAAGATGTTAAGATGATTAACGTCACCAACCGAGAATTTATGATTAATTCCAGCGTTTTAATGGCTTCAAATAAATTTGATTGTCCAAACTATGAAAATGCAATCAAATCGTAAAGAAATTTAAAAAAAAAATGTGTTTATGAATGTTTATTAAGATTGTCTTTGTGGAATTATTTAGTAGAATAAAGTTTGTTTCAGATGTTTGGACATGGCGTGTTTTATTAATTAGAAATTCATATTTTATGAGTAAAAACTGAAAATTGTCGAATATTTTTTTAATCCTTATTTTTTTATTATTATTTATTTGTTTTTTTTTCATTATTTATTTAAAAATTAGGGTCCGCCCTACGATTGGTAACCGCAATCTTGGCAGGAACTTCGTAAGGTCACTGGCGACTGTCAATTCGACGACTTTTCATGCTGATCGCTTCACTTAGCGTTCTAGTACATATAGGGTAAAATACCTAGATCTGAGCCCCCTTAAGCCTTTTTTCACTTCATACCATATTTTCTTTGTCTTCCGTATACTTTCTGAGAAACTTATACTTACTGGTCGAAAGTATGGAATGTTTAAATTAAATTAACATATACATATTCCTCAACAATTTGGATAAAAAAAAGAATTTCCACATTTACACATGTGCCGGGGCTCAGATCTGGATACTTTACCCTATATACAGGGTGACCCTGTTTAAAAATATCAATAACTTTTTCGTTTATACTATTTTTTTTTTATTTTTTAAGAAAATATAATTAGTAGAGATTTTTTACAACTAAGTATGAAACATAAGAAAACCTACAATTGCCAGGTAACGTCTGTCTGTATGTCCGGACTTGGCTCGAAAACCACTGGACCGATTTTGATGCAGGTTCTTCCTATATGTTGCTTAGACCTCTGATCAAGTTATAGGCTATGTATTGTTTTGCTACAGTCCGCCGTATCCCCCCCCCCCACAATCAGTATCCCCACCACAAACTTGTGTTTAAGTTAATCAACAGAATAACTCGTAGACCACTGGACCGAATTAGCTGAAAATTTACACCGGGTTACTATATACTTATATAAATTATTGATTAGCTTTGCGGTTGACAGATATTCTTCTCCCCTCTGACTCCCTATCTCTTAACACGTTAGCTGCCAAAGCCTTTTCAGGATTTTGATCGTGCAGTGCCAACGTCTTTTCACGATTTTGGTCACCTGAGGCCAACTTTTTTTTGTTATTTTTTGTTTCTTTGTGCCTAAAAATCATTTTTGACTACTCGCGACTTTATTATTGGCCCTAATTTTGCAGTTATAACGGTTTTTTTGTGTTCGTGCGACATGGCCTGGGAGAACATAAAACATCCTGTGGGCCACGTCGCACGAAAATGTGCGACGCGGCCTCAGGGTAACATTTGGGTGTCGCACGAAAACGTGCGACATGGCAGCCAACGTGTTAAACTACTGATAGGATTTTGATGCGGTTTTCACTAGTGGAAATTTGACTCTTTGTCCACGTCTGGTCTAAAATATCTCGCGTACAAGTTGTGTATAACTGTATTATAGAGCTCTATATGGGTGTTTACACGTCTCTAGGGAAATTTTTCTCAAACTTTCACCCATTTTCTCTACACATGTCTTAAATGTTAATTTATTTTTGTTTGTTGGAATAAAAATGAATTAAATACAGCTAAATATATTTTAAGTCACTCGAGGGGTTCGCATAAATTTCCGCAGTGAACCCTGCATAAAGGTTGAAGGATAAATAAAAATACTAAGCGAATAAAGACAAAAAACCAATTTATTACAACTAATAAAAAATTGGCCATTCGATATATATTTGTATCTGTTACACACGAAGCTTTCTGGAACCTTTCATCCTAATCGGGTCAGTGGTTCTCAAGTTAGAGGCTAACAAACAGAAAAACAGAAAGCAATATCCTATGCCAGCACTGTCTTACCAGTAAAACTGGTAAACCAGACCTGGATTTTAGTAGGCAATTGTGCTGGTAGAAAAGAAATAAAAGTCAATGTCGTTCCTGTGTAAGTTACCAAATTTCATCAAAATCTATAGAGCCGTTTCCGAGAAAAAATATACTTGAAAACATACAATTATTGTTTGGTTTATATTACAGGATAGTATAGGATAGAATAGTTAGAATTTTGAAAGTTATTGTATTAAGATAAATAGACACTTAATATGACATTGAACTAACATAGTCATTAGGATATTTTCTTCGACTTAATGGAATCTAAATATTTATTGAAGTATATATATATTAACTTTACAATTAGATTGTAATTGGAGTTAAACTCAATTTCTAGTTCAATTATCAAGGCCACGTCGTTAGGAAAACATATAAATATTTTTTTCTTATTTTGTAATTATAGAAAAAGTGAATTGCCTGAGGTTTCAATCTTAGTCAGCTACAATCTAAAAACATTAAAACATTTTATCCTCACGAAAATCTAATTTATTTTTGTAGATTCTAATTGATTTTCAAGGTTAATGTAGTATCTACCCTTTAAAAATCTCGACTACTTAGAGTTAAGTGTTTTCCATGCTTTTAAAGAAGCATAATTAAATTTAGCTCATTTTTTCGAAAAGCAATTTTGGGGAAATATTTTTTATTACCACAATATTTATTAAAAGTACGTCGAGCTGTAAAGAGTGTTTTTAATTGTATTTGGATTTTTAAAAAAATGAATTATTCTAACCAACTGAAAACAATTCATGGACGCCCGCCTATTCACAAGGATATCACCAAAAATGAGAAAAAAATTTTAAACAATTTCTTTTTTACCGCAATGGTGGAAAATTTTATGGAATTTAGTAGGAAGACCAGTTGGCATGGATTTCGACATATCTTTAAGGAAAAGGAACCAAATGAATCGAAATGGTGGTAAGAAAAAATGTTTTGCATCTCACGATTTGTAGACCTCGGTTTCAAGGGGTTAAAGTAGCTGTTATCGTCGTAAAATAGTATTTTTTGTTAAAGTTCTGTAAACAACAACAAAATGCACGATAACATTATTTGCTACTTTAACACACTTTATTATGGTATTAACCGCTTGGTGTAAAATATTAAGTTTGGGTGAATATTTGTAATTAGCAAAAACATACCTAATGAGCTTAGCAATTCGTTCATATTTGATAGTTTTTAATTAATTGTATATTAATATGTAGTGCTTAGTGTTTTAAGTGATTTTGGTGATTAGTGAAAATAATTAGAGTAATTTCCGAAAAGAAAAGACGGATCAAGTGAAAAATTGTAAGTAATATCTATATATCTTTCCGATTTTACTACAGCCGCGAAAAAGTGGGTTCACGGTTTAGAGCAAAACTTCAACAAATTTTACAACGATAACAGTCATTTTAACAGAAAATGTGAATACCAGAAGTCAGATTTTATTCCTTTTATGACACAAATTTCTCTGAGTGTAGAATAAGGACTTTTCTCGGAATTATCTCGGTTGGAAAATTTTTTCGCTTTCTGCAAAACTTCAGGTCTTTGAATTTTCTGTTTAATTTCCAGGAAATGCTGGAGAATTTTTAATCTATGCCTTTGGACAGCTGCAATTGCTTGCCTAATATTTTTCGATATATATATGATGCTCCTAGTGTGGCGGAGATACCGGAAGCTTCCCACAATAACTACAGTGGAGTCGAATAATTACCCCATTTATAATGTTCCGTTCCCAGGAGTAACAATTTGTAACGTAAATGTCGTCTATAAACCACACACCGAAAATATAACCATAGAATTGTTAGTAAATGATGTTTTTTTTTTAATTCACTATAAATTGAAACAATTTTAGAGTGAATCGTGGTTTTGACAAAGAAACCGTGGTGAGTTTTTTCCAAAGCTTGGCACGACTTATAAATTTTCGTTATATGCAACAAGGATATCTTCAAATATTCGCTGTCCTAGAAGAGATGGGCTACACTACGGATAGTTTGATGATGCAACTTCAACATCCGTGCGAGAAACTTTTACGTCATTGTGATTGGATGAGACGGCGTGTACCATGCGAATCAATGTTTAAAATATCTAAAACTGAAAGGGGATTGTGTTGTTCATTTAATTACAGACAAGAGTAAGTTTTCAGAAAAAAATCGATCTTTTCAACGCGAATTTTCAAAATTAATTTTTTCATGAAATTAAGTATTTCGGAAAATCAACTAGTAAAAATGGCAGGCTCGGGAGAAGATGTTGGCCTTCGAGTCCTAGTAAATGTCGAGACTCACAATTACTCAGCTCCCTTAAAACTTCTTTATGGTGTTGACATACTGATTCATGATTCCAAGGATTATCCACAAATGCAACAAGCAACAGTTGTTGGTCAGCCGGAAATGGAAATTTCACTAGCCGTGATACCAAGGATTATAGTAGCGGACACTGCAATTCGACCGCTGGGTGTTAAACAGCGTAATTGTTTATTTAAGGATGAAGTAATTGAGTACCTTTTTTTTTCATTTGATATTATAAATACCTATTGCAATAATTATGGGTATTCATGGAATCAGATAAAAATTCCAATAATTGGCGTACGCAGGAATCGAGCGCCATAATTTATTTTGGAGCCAGTCCGGGACAAGATGAGTAACCAAATCTATATAGAAAATAAAACTTGATTTAGATTAAAACCAAGGGAAAAAATCAATAATTTTTATGTAAATCGACATTCTGAATGTTGTCCCACGTGTTAGTGCGGTATTACACTTGGCTTATTTAAGCCGGCAACTTTTGGGCTTAAAGAGCCTGTTCACATTGGTTGAAATAGTCCGCCTAAATAGGACGGATGAAATATTGCTCGTGTTTAGATTGAGACTATTTGAACCAGTAGCTTTGAGCAATCAGACTGGCGTGAAACATTTGGGAAATGGAACTTTTCTAAAGAATTGCAAGTAATACGTGGCTTCCTTTTGCTCTGCGACGTGTTGCATCGGAGCCGACCGAAACAATAATGACAATGGAACAATTCAGTGTGGCAGCCAACCAATCAGAGCACGACAGGCGGAACTCTGAGAACGGGGATTTTGGTTTTGAGGATGATTTTCCTATCAGCAGTCCCACTTCCTCACCTTGCCCTTATGTTGCCAGTTTCTGTCCTATTTAGGCGGACTATTTCAACCAATGTGAACAGGCTCATAACTCATGATTTCGAGTAGCAACTTTTCCCTTCCATCTCCGCAGTCGTTTGTCCCGAAAATCGGCTTAAGTAAGCCCGAAAGTTGCCATGTGTAATACCGCGCTTAGGCCTAACTAGGCCTGTGCTTTTGTTGTGGAGGCTTTTGGTATGTGTCAGGTTGAGCAATAAGGTGCGTGTCAGTCATGGTTTCATAATGAAAACTTTTGCTGGGTTACGAGGGTCGAATAAAAGATTTCCCATACAAATTTTGACAGTTCATTTACGAGGTGGTAAACTTACGTGGATTATGACGCATTTCCGAGATTCCATGAATACCCGTATTATATTTAGTAAAATCTTTCAATAGTAATTTTATGTGTTTTTATTCAGAAAAAATTAAGAATCTCTCGAGTTTATACATTTGAATCTTGCATGGTTGAATGCCGAGAGAAAACCATTTTGAAACTTTGTAATTGTGTGCCCTTCTTTATGCCAGATTTACGTAAGCTAAACAATATTAAAAAATGTTTAGTTTTGAAGAGAGTTTTTTTTATATTTTCACTACAAAAGGATATTCTATGGACGATTTCGCTGAACGTACGTGCAATCTGCGCGATGCCAAATGTTTGAGCGATAATAAACGTAAGTGATTTACAGTTAAGTTTCGGTTTATGAACTCATTCGGATAGTAAAGGCTGTTTATAAACCGAATCATTATTTTCCAATATTTTACGACGCATCTTTGAAACTTGTATACAGAACTGTTTCGGCGTCTGTTAAATACATTTTTTTCAGATATTTTCGGGGGACTTAAGCCTCCTGAAGATGTAGATGTCCGCGATTATTTTAACAAATCTCTGGAAGGTATGGAATGTGAATGCTTGCCAAATTGTGAGGAATTGGAATATGATGTTGAAGCCTTTGTTACTAAAAGGAACACCGAACGCATCGGAATATCCACATTGTTAGTATTTTTAATGTATTTAGGTTGAGATTTTGTTTTAAAGAACAAAACATTTTTATTGCGTTCCATAATTTTTTTTCCAATTTTATTCAATTTCTGTTGTTGCTGAATAGGGCTATTTATAAAATACATTACGATAATTTTCCATTTTTCGACCTCCTCCCCGCTATCCCCTCGTTTCACGGTATTTTTATACCGCCACACTCCAACAAACCAATCTTCACCCTAAAAATATGAAGTATTTTATTGCCAGATCCTTAACATAAAGTTTAATAAACATTTCTTCTCTTCAGTGGCGATGATGTTGACATGACCAATCTAACAATGATCAAAGTGTTTTTCCAAGATCTATCCTGCATTAAATATCGTCGTGATGTCTACATGAGCTGGGATGGACTTTTAGGTATTTTTTTCTAAAATTTTCAACAAAATTCATTAAACATTTATAAATTTCTTATTTAAAACAGCATCTTTTGGTGGAATATTCGGTTTATGTCTGGGTGGATCAGTTGTCAGTATAATTGAATTTCTTTATTTCGCCATCATAAAATTTTATCCCAAACTTGGTGTGAATAAAAAGAAAATTGAAGAGCACCAAAGGATTATATCAGCTCAAAATTATTTTGCTCGAATGGGAACTTTGCAGATGGTCTCGAACGCCAGACCCAAAATAGGCCGAAATTCAAATTTCATGCGGTAAAAATCTGAAGAAAATATTATGGAAAATTCTTTATTCACTCACGGTTTGTCTGAATTTTTAAATATTTTGACGTGAATCACATTTATTAAATCATTGTAGAAAATATTGCAAATAAAAATTATAATGAATTTATAGTGACACTGTAGTAGTTTCTGTGAAATAAAAACCAATAGGTTTCTAGGCGTCTATTTCATACGCAGGGCAAATTTCCGGGCATTTCATATTTCCACATGGCACAGAATAATTTGATTTTACAGCCCAATATAACTATTATCAAGGCCCTGTTATACCAATCACTAAAAAATTAAAAAAAATAATTTTAAAAACAGCAGGGCAACGAGTTTGTTATTTTCTCATCAAAACCCACTGTTTTTGATTGACCTGCAAGCAGCATGGCAAAACTTGCCCTGCGTATGAAATAGACGTGGTTTCTAGAGTCTTTCTTTCCTAATTTTTTCTTTCTTAATTTCTCTCGAGAGCCCTTTATTTCTCAAGAATTTTTCTTTCTATCGAGAGCTCTTTCTAGAGTTTTTTTTTTCAGGAGTGTGGAGCCGAAGTTGGACTCGCAGAGTGGAGTTATTAGTTTTTACTCGGTGTCGGAGCCGGAGTCGTTATAAAAGCCACGACTTCGACACAGACAAAAAAAAATTTGAACAATAAAAATTTCTTGTGAAAACATTGCGAATTTGGGTTGATTTTTAAGAGCTTTTATTTAGCTTGTTTATCTGTTTGTGTGTCTGTTTGATTGCTTGATTGTTTGTTTGTCAGGGTCAGATCTTGTGATCTAATTTTGACCCACTTCCAGTCATCCGAATTATTTGAAATTTTGCACACCAACGTAACTCTGGTGACAATACCATATGGTCACTACTTCGTCCTGGTAAGCCTTACAGGATCTTCCCTTATCCTTAACGTAATAATCCTTTTCTCAAATTTTCCGGAAAAAAAATCTCATCTGGTGGTTTTTGGGATCGCTGAATCCGAGTCCAAGGCCGAATCTAACTTTAACTTCAAAAATATTCTATTAAGACACAAAATTGAAAAAAAGTATTTACTAACAAAAAAATCAAAAATTTCCGGTGTCGGAGTCAGAGTTACGACTTTTTCAAAACCTGTGGTTTTTCCTTTTATCGAAAAAAGAAAAACTTCTCTCATTTCTTGAGTTTCTATTTGGCGAGAAATTTCGTTTGGGTGAAAGATGTCTCACTTATCTCTATACGATTAAATGTAACAATTTTTACGTGTAGATTAAGATTTTATTCGCATAGTATATATACATATATAATTATAATTATAAAAATTAACATTAAAATGACATTATAGTTATTTATATCTACTTAGAATATTAAAAAAAAACTGGCTAAAATTACTATTTCTAATGCCCTTCACCAATACCCAATTATTTTTACTCTTGAAACCCAATTAAAATTTATGTTTTTAATGTCCCCAAATAAAGTTTCATGTCTTAAATTTAATATCTTTAGCACCTATTTTAAATTTAAGACTAAAACGATTTTGTTTGAAACAATTTCTTAAATGCACATTTTTCGGATTCAAAAATTAATGCAATTAAAAACTAAATGATAAAATTATTTACAATACTAATTCGTACATACTATCAATATGTGTAGCTTTAAGAAAATAATTAAAATTTAAAAAAATGATGGAGGGATAGTTTTTTTCAGTCAGATTGCTTTCCTTTCGAAAAATATATTTTTAAAACGCCATCCATTTTAATCTATTTGTCCTTTATGATTGATATATGCATCGTAGAGACTTGATTCCTTTTTCCTGTAGCGAAGTTTTGCGCATGCCACCATTAATAGGGCAGTCAGGATGCAGATTAAAATTGAGAATCCCGCAGCAACTGCGGATAGTACGGTCGTCTTCATACATGTTTCAGTGTGAGCTTGTTGTCCTGAGGAAAAATTACTTATTCAAAATGGACCTTAAATTAATTGGGATTAATAGTAGATCATACGTGTGGGATTGATTTCGTCCTCGTCACCTTCACCCTCCTGCAGCACTCTTAGCGATTGGAATAAATTGATGTTATCAGACAAGGGAATCTCTCCAGCTTCCTTGGTTGCATCGGTGGTACTGACATCCGTTTCAGTTTTATTGGAAAGATCTCGTTTTGAGACTCCTTTAAGATTTCTCCAATGACATGGTTGACTCTGGAAAAATGAAGAAAAATCGTGCAATTTTATATTTTTATTTTTCGGAAATCAGAAAACTTACTGGACACCGTCCATGGCACATTCTAACGTCGCACTCAATGTAAAGTGCTGGGGATCCAGTGAATCGGAATGTTTTCATATACGCGTAGACTTGCGTTTCATATACACCTGAATCTGACCATGTACCACGGAATCTTGATATCAACTTATCGTCAACTGGACATCCGTATTCGTCAATTAATTGTATCCGTTTATTGGCTCCATTGTGAGCGTAGCAATCATTTACCACGATATCGAAGCCGTCTGGAAAATGTGAAAAAGGATTTAAAGATTTTTCATTAAATTCATCATGGATCTTAGGTAGGGTGACCATACTTTTTTTTAGAAATAATTAAAAAACGCTGAGAAAAGGCCACACACTGAGAAAAAATAGTAAATCTAATTATTTTATAATGGGGAATCGGAATTATAAAGAAAATAATTAATATCAACCACAAAAATAATCAAAATCAACTACTTTTATAAATAATTAAATTAACTACTTAGTAGTAAATAAAATTTTGTGGTTAAATTGACAGTTATATAGTTGAAATTTACTATTTTAGTTGTTTGAATCCCCATTATAAAATAGCTAGATTTACTATTTTTTTCTCTGTTCCAAATCATACTAATATATAAAAACTAGCTTGCATACCCGTCGTTGCCGGGTCAAGTTTTTTTCAAATTTTTATTTTTTTATTTTGATGGTCTATGTTGGAGCTAAACTTTAGGCCAATCGGCTCGGTAGTTTCCCCGCGAAAGAGTAACATAGCGCAAAAACTAAGTTTCGAAATCACTTTACCCCCTCTCCTTACTTCCCCCACCTCTCGGGCTACTTTTTAATGGGTCTATGTTAGGGCTGGACCTCCGACGAACATCTATGCCAAATTTTCAGGGCAATCGGTTCAGTAGTTTCCCCGCGAAAAAGTAACATAGAGGGAAAACTAAGTTTCGAAATCACTTTACCCCCTCCCCTTACTCCCCCCACCCCTCACGCTACTTTTCCGTATGCCTATGTTGGAACCAGAACTACCACAGACACTCATGCCAAATTTCAAGTCAATCGGTTCAGCCCTTTTTCGTGAAAGAGGAACAGACAGACAGACAGACAGACAGACAGACAGACAGACAGACAGACACCGACTCATTTTTACTTTCTTCTACGGATAAAGTATTGTTAAATATTAGTATGATGATGACACTGTTTCAAAGTGTGATTGGTAATAAATCTCACCGTATTTGCTTCGCATGTAAATGATGAGCGTTAAGGGATCTCCAACTCTAACTGGACCAGTAACTCTTGATCCGGAAACTCCGTATCCGTTTCGTATTTCCATATAACATTCCGGTGGGCTTAATGTAAATACTACTGGATTTCCAGTTGCAACTCTATAAGAATAGATATTAATATTACTTCTTTTTATTTGGGTTGGAAAAATGTTTATATCAAAATACAAAAAATTGCTTAAAAAATCATAATTTGACTATGATAAAAGAAATACTTCAGACATATTTATAAAAGAAATACTAACTCCACATCAAGAAAAGGGAACGTCACTGTCTTCCAGAAATCATATCCATATTCACAGGTCACCTTAAAATGCTCATCAAATTCTTCCTCAATCAGGGGGTTGTATTGGACCGTAATCGTATTCCACATAAAATTCTTCTAGACCAAAGAATTTATAAGAAATCTAAAATATTTTGACTTAAATTACAAAATGTTACCGTAGGATTTTTTCGGTTATCATCATGAAGAGCATTTTTGCCGAGTGTTCCGCAGCGATTTAGCTGAATGAAAAATTCATAGTAATCTCGGCCAGAGCCATTTATGTACATGCAGTCAGGATCATAAGCATAACCTTGAAAGTTCAAAATAGTTAAATTAGCAAATATTCATACAAATTTGTATGAAATCGTCGGACACAAAAATGAACCACACCAGGGTGTTTGGGACGACAAAAGATTTTGATTTTCTCATGCCCGAACATTTGTCTGTCCATCAGTCTGTCTGTCTGTCCATGAACACCATAACTTCCGAAAAGATTGAGCTATAGACTTAAAAATTTAGTATTCAAGTTTTTAGCTCAATCTTTTCGGAAGTTATGGTGTTCACGGACAGTCAAACGGATTAAGGCTCCTGACAATTGTAGCTTTTCTTATGCTTAATGTGAAAATTAGACACAATTTACAGGATTTGTAATAAAAAATTCATATAACTTGAAAAAATAATAAAAATAATAAAAAAATCATATAACTTGAAAATCGCAATTCCATATTAAGCTCATTGTGGGTTTTTGAGCTACCGAAAACTTACTGTCCAACCACACTCTTCCCAACGTAGATGAACCACACTAAATTTTTCGAATTTCAATATTTCTATTTATCCGGCTAATATTTCCAGTTTACGATATTGTAAACATTTTGTATATTGCATATTTTAGGCAAAACTTTCCTCTATTGCATATTTTAAAATTTATAATACTTTTTCAAATATATCGAGAATCGTTAAAGATACGTAAAAACCTTTAAAGGAAAAAATACGGGAAATGTTATTTTCTTCGAATTTAGTTATATGCATTTTTCCTCAAAACAGCATAGTTTCCGAGAAATTTTCAAAAAGCTGTATTTTGTCAAAAAATTGTATTTTTTCAATAAATTGTATGAGAGGTACCCGTTATGGCTACTTTTCCAAAAATTGAGGGAAAACTACGAATTTCGTAAAACTCATTTACAAAAAAGTTCAAGTCGCTAGCTCAACCCGTTCTCGAATTATTTAAGATATATGTATAAGACGGACAGACCGACAGACAGATGCACGGACACCCTCGTAATTTCGCCTAAAACGGAATTCGTACTGATCAGAAAGTTTCTATCTGCCCCCGTTCTCGAATCTGTTGCCGTCACGAATACAATACTTTCCCCTGTATAGCAGAGGAAAGTAAATATCACGTCATCTTTAGAGGAACAACTCTTTGTATGCGTTAAGTACATCTCATCAATCTTGTAGACATTAATTTATCAATTATTCTTAATCTCATTAAAGGACTGTACAATTCGTTCAATTCTACATGTAAGTTTCCAGTGAGGCATTGAAATTACTGAACCGATTGATAATTAATATGACATGTGGTAATTTTAACTCAATTCTGCAAAATCTTTCCTAAGCACCACCTTCCGTGGCAAATTTAACATTGTGGTGTCTTTATTTGTGCTGCTGATGATGCACTTTTAAAGTGCCGATAAAAATCATTTGACCATCACCTGAATTGTGATGGCCTGTTCCCCACCGACAATAATTTCGTTTTGGTATTGCAAGAAATTTCACCTTCGCGTAGTTCAAGGAAATCATAAACTTTGGACAATTTTGTTATTCAGAACTAGAGGTATGAAAACATAATCAAGGAAAACCGCGGACAATATACAATCATAATCGAATAACATTCATAATGGAATTCTTCTGGTATTGCAATTACCTGCTGAATATAAAAGGCCAGTAAATGATCCATTAAATCCAATCCGTATCTTCATATAATCATCCTGACATTCAGCTTCGATATCTGCAAGAAATGTTTTAACTTAATTAAAATTTGCAAACTGATTATGGGTGAGTTTGGAAGCATAATAAAATTCTAATCTTCCACTTTTTAAAATTTTGTTGTGATATTACGTTGAACTCGTGTATTATTGAATCGAAGCCTTTTATGGTAATCTCGATCCCATGGATCCGGTCTCCAGGCGTCCAACTCAATTGGTCCGGTATTATATCCTCCAGTCCCAGTTCCACTTGGCAGAATTGAACCTGAACCTGAACCAGTAGGCGAGGGTGGTCTACCATTTCGATAGGATGTTACAGGAACATACCCTGATGAATCTGACACATATACGACCTAAAACAAATTTTAACAGTTCTTTTTAGAAAATGTTAATCAATAGAGGTTATCTGAAACAATTCTTAAATTCAAGTCTTAAAAATTTTCTTGATCTTCGTTTATTTTGGCTCAAATTGAGATTTCAAACAAGTTTTTTTCCTGTCTTGCAGTACATATACTTTTAAATCGAATGCCAAAGTTGCAGCATTTGTAAGGTATTATAACCTATCAATAGCAAAAGCTGGGAAAGGTGAGAATATACAAACTTCTACATACAAAAATTTGAAATGTTATTTTTCGTGTTTTTATTAAAAAAGTATACTTGAAGCAATTTTTCCTGGGCCGGGGTGGGGTCAAACGTTTTTTTTATGGGTAGAGCTCGTGTCCATGAAACTAGAGTAAATTACCTTTCCAACGAAGGTACAAGGAATATGAGGAATTTGTAACCCCAACTGGTTCAAAAGTTAGCTCAGGAGCATACAAAACGTCGAATCCTGCATTGTTCTTAATAGAATATACGCCGGTGGTTGTGTTGCCTTTTTTAGGTCATCGATGTGAAAAATACCGTACACATCCCAAAAAAAATAATGCCTATAATTTTGTTGGCCGACGGACCCACCTTGGCCTTCTTAGGCTTTGATTCGCCAGGAGAAGACCACTGTTTCGACTGCTCCTTGTGCTTTGGTGTGTTGTGATGGATCCAAGTTTCGCCCACGGTTACGAAACAGTGCAAAAAATTCTTCTTATCGCGGTTGCACATCGCCAAACACTCCTTTGAAGTTGCGTTTGTTGTCAACAGAGAGCAAGCGCAGCACCCATCTGGCAGCGAGCTTCATCATTTCCACTCGTTCACGTGAGATGCCCACATCCTCAACAATCTTGTGCCCGTTTTTTTGGAAATAAATTCATATTAAATTTTCTGTGTGTAGTCATAAAAACTCTGTACAGCGAAAAAAAGGATTTTTGAACTGGATATGGAATAATAACTTAAGGGCGAATTCGATTGGCCTGTTCTTATTGTTCGAGAATAGAGTAGGACATGCTATAAATCTGTAAATCGAATTCGCCATAAAATTTTATATATTTTAGATTTATTACACAATTTTGCGGAGGAATAAAAATTTACGAAGCAGAAAAAGTGAACACAAATTGCTGTTTAAAATTAGATACTAATGCAAAACTGCTCTACATAAATATCTTTGCACCCCACCCCCCTGCCATTACCTCTCACCGCCCCTCCAAACCGAGTCAGACCAATCAACCTCAAAATTTTTAACACCATGCATAGAACGTCATATATTTTACACTGAGAGTTGCGTAATATTGGAATTTTTGCAGCGAATTTCAGAAAATACGAGCAAAAGCCACCCAAAAAGACGAAGAAAAATATTTTGGTGTGAATTCAGGCACAAGGAGTTCAGCGAAGCAAAAAACTATTTGAAGACAAGGTAAACGGATTCATTGCAATTGTTTAACATATTTTTACCGCCATATGGGTAACAGTAACGACCGTCTTCATTTATGGAAGTCCATAGACACAGCATAAAACTAGCATACATAGGCCTATACATCAATAAAAATCATGTAGAAAATTTGCGGCAGTCACAATTCAACTCTTTACAACTGAAACAGTTGGGCGCAGGGAAAAGAAGTCCATTGTGTGCTTCTAAAAGGCAGTAGAGTATGACCAGCTGATGGTGTTGCGTATGTTGTCTGTTTAGTGGGGCAAAGGGGGAGAAATAGGTGGAAAATGTTGCATGGTGTTTCAAGAATGACTTCTTTTTGGATGTATTTAATTTCAGGCGCTAGTGTACATTCCATCTGGCTGTGTGAAATATCGCGAATTGTGGCATATTTATAACAGGTAACCGCGTTTTACCTATGCATATGAGTACGTCAAAAATTAAAACCGAAATGGTTCAGCTTCTTAACTATAAGAAGCATCTAAGATGTAGCGTGGCGTTAAAGAGGAGAAAAATAGAGGATGGCAGATGCCACTATGCTATGCAGTTTTTATATATAGGGTGACCATACGTCGTGGATTATGGCATATTGACCCGACGTCCCGGAAACGCACATTTTGTCTCGGATTTATAGAAAGAACGATTACTAAATATGCAATGGGGATGGCTCCAAATTACTTTTTTTCGCCTGCGGCGTATTTTTCAACGATATTTGTTTTCCTCTGCTATAGAGGGAAATTATTATATCCATGACGAAGACTGACAAGAAAACGCTGGCAGATAGAAACTTTCTGATCAGTACGAAAACCTTTTCAGGCAAAATTATGAGGATGTCAGTGCAACTGTCTGTCGGTCGGACCGTTTTATGTATCTTAAATAACTCGAGCTAGTGACTTGACTTTTAAAAAAAAAATAAGTTTCACAAAAAATGTAGTTTTCTGTAAACTTGTGAAAAAGTAACGGTAGGTATAACGGATATCGCAATACTATTTTTCTTAAATACAGTTCTTTGAGAAGTTCTTGAAGACTCTGCGCTTTTGGGACAAGAGAGATATAACCAAATTTAAAGGATATCCAACTTTCCACATTTTTTTTGCTTTAACGGTATTTATGTATTTCTAACGGTCCTCAGTAATTTAAAAAAAAATTAAGAGTTTTTAAAATTTCTTGAAAACTGTGCGATTTTTGCAATTTTCTCGAAAACGGTGAGTCATATTGAAAAATCTATAAAGGTAAAATGTGTTTAGAATAGGATTTTACATAACTTATCCATACATCAAAATCCAGTTGGACCATTTTTTTACCCCTCCCCGATAGAGATTGAATACTTTATTTTTCTATTATCTCGAAAACGGTGAGTCGTATTGAAAATATTTTAAAGGTAAAATCTGTTTAGAGCATGATTTTACATAACCGTTCCATATATCAAAATCCAATCGGACCACTTCTTTCCCTCTCTCCTATACAAATGAATTTTTTAAAATAAACATTCTGTCATCATCTGTCATCATATGATGACTGTCATCATATTTTACGATTGACCCTGACATTGTAGGTTTTATTATGTTTTTCCTTGGTTTTCGTCCAAATCATTTCTTTGACTGTATAAAATTTGTTGTTACATTGATGTTCCGTTTCAGCCGGTCCCGTGTCCCTGGTTGATCCAAAATAAATATGGTCACCCTACTTATAGAGTAACTTGCAGGCAAGGAAAACCTTGGATGGCCAGTTAGTATAAAGACTAAACCCATGAGTCTCTGAGGCATCTTCCTCACCTGATGATTACCAAACACTTTATAATCTCGCCGATGATCTTGTGGTATGAAAAATGAACCTCTCAGGTTTCGGTAGAACCACTTTGCAGAATTGTGTAACAATTTTAGGAATTAAAAATGCCTACTAAAATCAAATCTATGATGGAAATTTGTTTTCACATAATTCATCAACATGCGAGCTATATGGTGAATCTATATGCTGCACATTTGCCGCAAGTTCAGAAGCACCATGTCTGGTGGCTACTAAAGCATACCGAAGCATATTATAATTATAATTAAACTAGAAACAGTGGCAATAGAAATAATAATAAAAATGGAAACGATGAGGCGTTTAGGCATTAAAAAAATTAGCTTCGAAGGACGACGACACTTTGGAGGAGAAATTTCGCAATCTTCACTTACCGATTCACGTTCGCTTCCTTCATGGGAGAGCGCCTCACGCGAACGATTATGCGATTGAGCTTCTTTAATAGCCATTGTCTTCTGAAATTTAAAAAGAAAAGAAACAAATTAAATTAGAATAAATGCTGGCGCTAATGTTTAAAAAAATAAAACAACTATTCAATAAATAATAAATAATTTTTCGTTTTGAAATTCTTATTCAAGCAAGATGTGCAGAACCGTTAAAATAACACACATGAGTCTGTTTCGTTACACCTGATTTTGCTGGTTAAATTTCGTGTTAAGGTTGACGATTTTTTTCTATTGTTTTTTTCAGTGTTATTGAACTTGACATCTGCACAAAACAAGTGGTATTTTTTGAAGTAAATTATGGTTTCGATTTTTTTTTATGTAGAAATTGCTAATAACAATAGTTCATATAAGTGGGTTATGCGTGTTCTATGGTTTGTGACAAATTGGCTAATGTTATGTTGATGAGGTGATGGATGGAATTGTCGGTGGGAAAATTAGTAATTTCCTAACGTAAAATCGGAATTATTAAAGTTTTATGTTACTTTTTGATGCTTCCGAAAATATAATTACAAGTTGGCATGTGGTGTCTATAATTATTGCAAACTGTTCGTTGGTTGGACAAAAATAAGGAAGTGTCAAAAACGAAAATTGTTGAGATTTGAAATTTCCTTTTCAGGTTGATTGAACTGGAAAAGGTTTTTCATTCAGTATGAATTGGTTGCCATAGTAAAATAATTTGAATACGGAAAAGTTTTTATAGATTTATGAAAAATCAAGTTTATACCTTGATTTAGATTTTACAGGAAAATTACTGTAGTAGCCTTGATATTTATGCGAAATGCAACTGTAAAAAATTTCAAGTCTCTAGCTCAATCCTTTCGAAAATTGTGGTGTTCGCGAACAGATAGACATACAGGCGGAATTTTTGTGTAGGTCGAGTTATTTAGGAGTTGCATATAAGGCAATTAAGTCGAAAAAGAGAAATTTCCATTATCCTTTTAATCCTTTTTGGGGGAAAAAAATTCTGTTAGTATTTTAAATGATACCGGAGCTCGGTACCTTTAAAATACGCTAAAAACCATCCTTCTATGATGAAAATATAAGTTTCTGTGAATTCTTGAATTATAAATCCCCGAAAAGTTTAAAGTTTCCATTCCCAAAAAAATTTACGTCGTAGCAGTGTTTTACCTTTCAGAATCCATTAACAGAATGTCAATAACAGATTTTTTTTTAAATTAATTGATGGCAAGAAATCACAACTGAAATTAATGACGCGTGCCGAAAATTTGTTTTCGAAATTAAAGTTTTTTGAATTGCTTGATGTGATATAAATTGCCATTTCGACAATAATTTTTGAAGAGAAAATATGGGACAGCACAAGAAAGTTACTGCTTTCTTAGCATTTGCGTTACTTGTAAATCAGGTAAAATAATAAAACATCTAGAGAAAAATCTGTGGTTATTTGCCAAAACTTGATAAATAAATTTTTTGAATTTTTATCCAAACAATTTAAAAAATTATATAAAATATGACATGACAAAACTGTTCTCTTGCTGATTATTTTAAAGTTTAAATTAACTTTAAAAATAAATGTTTAATTAACGAACAAATTAAAAATTTCATCGTATCGTGTTTTTATGACATTTTGTAATTGCTTCGTCGGAAATTTGAAAAATGCATTAATCAAGTTTTGGCAAATTACCACAGAAATTATCTTAAACCAAAACATATTGAAACATTTCAGGTATTTTCATCACTTTCGGTAGATAGAATCGAATTAACTTTTGATTCTGGTATTGTGAATGCAAATGTAACCAAAATAAATAACAATACAATCGAAGCATATGTTTTTGTTAAGATGCAATTGGAAGAAGTATTTCTTAATTTCAATCTAAAACGCATTCAAAATAACCAAACTTACACAATTATGCAAAGGAAGATAAGTTATTGTGAAATGGTAACAAAAATTGGATCGAATGCATTGTTGAAACTGGTCGCAGACAAAGTGTATAAATCCCCTGGAAATAATGTACCAAAAACTTGCCCAATTCTAAAAGGACTCTATTGGATTAAAAACTATGAATTGTCACTTGAAGTTCCTTCGATTTCTCACAAAAACTCCCAAGTGATCTTCGATGTATTGTTTGAGATGAAAAATTCCGTCAATACTTTTAATAGTGTTTTACGTTTTATCATTTTTGAGTGTCAAAGATTTAATTGAAATTTTTGTGATTTTTTAAATTTGGGGAATACTTAATAAAACTTTGTTACTTAAACCTGGTTTTTTTATTTAAAAAAAAACATCAACAAATAAATTAATTTTTTTTTAAACAAGCTTCTAAATTGTAGGGTAGACCCGGCTGAGTTGGCGAACTTTTTTTCAACTCGCTATAGCTCAGGCATACAAGCAAATTTTTTAGGTCTAATTAAGCAGATGGAAAGCTTATGGAAATAGCTAACTTTTGTGGAAGAAAATTTTTTGGTATAGCTTCATGGGAAGGAACGAAATCGATTTTTCAGTTCGCCAACTTACGCCCCAGTTTTCAAATTGCCAGCGTAAGTTGGTGAGCTTTCTAAAATTTTTAAATGATTTAAACCAATGGTTTTTTAGTGAAAAAAACTTATTTATTTTAAATAAAAAGGATTAATAACGAAGTGGGAAACATAAAAAAATTAAAAAAAATTCAAAATTAAGCATCCAAGTCTTCATTTTCGTCCTCCTTCAATATTATCAAGCAGCTTCGATTTGTTCAATATTATGCCCACCTTTGTTACTTATTCTTTTGTGTTTACCCATTATTTTGCTAAAAATTAATAAAAAACAATAAAAAATTCATGAAAAAAGAGAAAAAATGAAAAACCTTAGTTCGCCAACTTACGCTGAAATGTATTCGCTTACGCTTTGTGTACTTTTTGCAAAAATGTGCAAAAAATTGTAGAAATATGTCAATTTAAAAAAAAAAATTTATATTTATATTCAAATTTAATAGTCAATCATTGATTTTGCATAAAAAAATTATAGAAACATTTATTTTTTACCATAAAAAAAATTAGAAATATTTGCCCTGAAAAATTTACTTTTAACAAAAAAAAAGTGCTTCCGCCATTAAATCATTAAACAAATGTTATTTTAATGCGAAAATTTTATAACAGTTTTGGAATGTCAGTATTACCAACATATCAAAACCACAAGTCTGTACGACCATTATTTCATGAGATAATGACAGTTCGCCAACTTACGCTGTTCGCCAACTAACCCGGGTCTACCCTACTAAAAAGTAAAAAAAAAATACGTAAGAATTCAAAAATAAAAGCAAGATAGGAGAGTTGGAAGTTTTTGCGTATTAACTTTTCTTGTTTTTATTTTTGAGGCCAAACCCTTGTGTACATTTTTAAAACCTGAAATATCTCGATAATGGTAAAAGATATCCATTTACGGTAAAAGTCTAAAATGTAGAAAATTTTAGTGTCCTTTAACTATTTTTTTTTTCGAAAAACTGTTAGTTTGCAAGCAATTTTTTTATCTTTTAATGAACTTATCTAAATAACGGTAAAAGACAGTGAAAGACAAAATTGTGGAAAAAAATATTCTCTTCAGTTCATCTCATATATTGAACTCCTTCCCCTCTCTACCATCCAAATGAATTTTTTTATTAAAAATGTTGTCTATTCTCATATAGAGTATTTGATGATTGGTCACTGGCAATTGCAGTTTTTCTTGTGTTTTTTTACTGATTTAATTCGTATAAATTTCTCTTGATAATTAGTCAAATGACAAATATACCTGTCAAATGGCTTTATTAAATCATCATACTAATATATAAAAATGAGTTGGTGTCTGTCTGTCTGTCTGTCTGTCTGTCTGTTCCTCTTTCACACAAAAACGGCTGAACCGATTGACTTGAAATTTGGCATGAGTGTCTGTGGTAGTTCTGGTTCCAACATAGGCATACGTGAGGGGTGGGGGAGCAAGAGAGGGGGTAAAGTGATTTCGAAACTTAGTTTTTGCGCTATGTTACCCTTTCGCGGGGAAACTACCAAGCCGATTGGCCTGAAGTTTAGCTCCAACATAGACCATCAAAAAAAATTTTTTTTTTTTGAAAAAACTTAACCCGGCAAAGACGGGTATGCAAGCTAGTATTTAAATATAAATACTTGGGTTCCTACAAAATAATGAACATTTAGTGCTTTCAGAAGCTTATCTATATCTCAATTTTTTTTATGTTTTTTAAAATGGCAAAAATATTTACTTGGGCTATAATTTTTTTAGAAATCGCGGATTTTTTTAAACATTTATTAAAATTGAGCAATTTACATCATTAAGTTGATAAAATCCCATCCGGTGAAACAATTTTTTAACATTACTGAGACATCTTCTCGGGCTATGGTTCATTTTCTATTTTAATCACATTTTTCTATGAATAAGGTTTTTTTTTGTCTCAATTGTAGTGTTCAAAAGTGTAACTATGACGAAATTAGTAACTTTGACTCAAATTCTAATTCTGCTGAGATTTTCTAATGAGGTTTTAAAATATATTTAAAAAAAATTATAATTGATTTAAATTTTAGAGCATTTTTAAAGGGACTTACATCAATTGTTCTGAAAAAACTGGACATGAATTTCGATACCGGTTTTCTAATCGCGAATGGATCGATAACAAAATGGAACACAATAAATTTAAATGCTACAATATTCGTCCAAATTCCTGAAATATTTGTGAATTTTAAAATCCAGAAAGTTATCAAAAATAATCAGTCGCAGACATTTATGCAGAGGAGATTTGATTTTTGCTCTTTGGACGAAGTAGTAAAACAGAATCAGGCAATAAAAATCATTACAGATCGTCTGTTTAAATCCCCAAATATGAAAGTTCCATTTAAGTGTCCCATTGAACCGGGAAATTACTGGATCAAAAATTATACCATGGCACTTCAATTTGTATCAGCTTTTCAAGATTCTGCTAACTTTGTAAAAACTTATGCAGCCGAAATAAAAAATTCGGCTAATAATTTTATTGAAATTGCTAGGATGTCCATATATGAATGTCATACATTAAACGAAAAATTTTGTAAAGATTTTGTGAAATTTAAAAATTAAACTATGAACAAAACAAACAATTAGAGGCTTTTTAATTTTATACTTTTTATGATATATGTGTTATGGATGATCAAAAATGTTGATTTCCGCATGCCCGCCCATCTGTCGGTCTGTCTGTCCGTCCGTCTGTCCGTCTGTCCGTCTGTCCGTCTGTCCGTCTGTCCGTCTGTCCGCCTGTCTGTCCGTCTGTCCGTCTGTCTGTCTGTCTGTCTGTCTGTCTGTCCGTCTGTCTGTCCGTCTGTCTGTCCGTCTGTCTGTCCGTCTGTCTGTCCGTCTGTCTGTCCGTCTGTCTGTCCGTCTGTCTGTCCGTCTGTCTGTCCGTCTGTCTGTCCGTCTGTCTGTCCGTCTGTCTGTCCGTCTGTCTGTCCGTCTGTCTGTCCGTCTGTCTGTCCGTCTGTCTGTCCGTCTGTCCGTCTGTCTGTCCGTCTGTCTGTCCGTCTGTCTGTCCGTCTGTCTGTCCGTCTGTCTGTCCATCTGTCTGTCCGTCTGTCTGTCCATCTGTCTGTCCGTCTGTCTGTCCATCTGTCTGTCCGTCTGTCTGTCTGTCCGTCTGTCTGTCCGTCTGTCTGTCTGTGGCGCGGATTGCGGGCGCACGGATTGAGCTAGAGACTTGAAATTTTGCGCAGATCCGTTTTTCGTAAAATGCGAGGCTAAATTCGTTAATGGGCAAAAACGGACCATTAGTTCGTACTCCCCCATACGAACGAAAAGGTTTTTTGTAAATATCTCAAAAACGGTGCATCTTATCAAAAAAGTGCAAAAACAAAAGTTATTTAGGATTAGGATGATTCTACATAAAACTCCCATACATCAAAATCCGATTGTAATAAATTTTAAAAAATCTTATTGGAAAATTTGACTTCAAATTGGAATTTTGGTACAACTGTTCGAATTTTGATACGAATATCACCATACGGGTTTCCAATAATTGCCAGATAGGCAATTATAGCTTTTGTTATGTTTTTAATTAACAAAACTTTTGTACGATATTTTTTTCCTTTTCATTTTTTTTATTGATTCTTTAACTTAAGAATCACTATTTTAGTCTTTTTGTTTTTATTAGTATTTTATTTTTTTTAAGTTTTACTAATTTTTTTATAGAATAAAATTTGAATTACGTTACATAACGAAATGTACTTTTTTTCGTTTTCCATCCCTGATCATATCTCAAAAACTGGCATTAAGGGATTTTCGGGGTCTTTGATCACAAATCTGAATTTTAAAATTCGAAACGGAAGGTCCTTTAAAAAGGATAAGTTATATTTCGTTTTTTTTTGGGGCAAACAAACTTTTGCAAAGAACTGACACCCGGCAACGATGGGTATGCAAGCTATGGAGTATAAAAACCTACATTTAATTTGAGGTTTTTCAAAGACTTTGTGTATTTGTATAATAATTTGGGGGAAAAAATGTGATGCGTATCTAAAGTGAACGCAATGCGTTACGTTCATATGTGAATTTAATTAATTTTGTTATTTTATTTAATCATATTTTTTTTTATTTTTTTGTCCCTGAATTTTAAACCAGTTACTTCAACATTGTGGTGTTTTAAATTTACGTATTTTTAACTAAAAAAGATTTTTTTTTAAAGAAATTACCTTAAGTTTAGCTTCAGCTAAAGTGTTAGCCCTTTTCGAAACTTTTGGGATTTGTGTGACAGGAACATAGATTTTCGTCGATGTCGACGATAAGGCGGCTGTACTACTAGAACTACTACTCGATGTTACACTGCTACTTTGACCAACGACACTATATTCGGTCGAAGCATCTATCGGATCCGCCAGACATCCTTTAATCAAAATCTGCAATAGAAAAAGAACGTGAAAGACCTATGAAAAGAAAAACAGTGAGAAATATTGTAAAACTCATAGCACTCATAAGTTAAGCATATGGAAATTGATTTTTTTTTTCGTTGTTTTTCTGCGTTTTTCAATTACGAAATGTTCCAGACGAAACGCACAGAAGCGGTAATTCACCATCTGATTTGCATTTCCGCATGTGGAAATAAACGTTTTTCTGTATTTAGTCTATCTGAATCTGTATCTTTTTTCCCAATGGCTGGTAATAATGTTGGTGAGGTTCGTTAGAAGCGGCGCGGCGTAGATTTACCTGACTATTAGATACTTTATCCACTTGTTAGAAAGATCTTCTTTGGATGAACTCGCATAGAAAAGCAACATCGCCTCGATCGTTCAATTGTGCAGATATCTTTGTTCCGATACTCTCACGTCTGATCAGATACTTTTTCCATTTTTTATACGATACTTCAATGACCACTTGTGGTGTTGTGTGGTAAAAAAATGGTTTCTGGACGCAGTAGCAAAAAGGTAACAATAAGAAATTCGAGATTTCAGTGGAGTTACATGTAAGAAGTGAATTTGATATCATAGTATAGTTAAACACGGATAGCAGTCCAGAATGGCAGGAAGCTGTGATACGAAACCCAAACAATTGCGATTTGTAACTTTTGATGGAATTAATTGCAGAAATATTGGTTCATCTTCTTGACAGTGGGATCTCATTTTACAACTTCACAAAGAGTCATAAATGCATACCGCGAAGGGAACCCGAGTTTTGATGTTATCCTCATGCTAGCGCTCATGTACGAGTAGGTACTAATGGTTGTACTATTTTTGCTGTACTAGCACTCGGCAAATTCTTGAAGCTTCCAATGGGATTTGTTTTGTTTTCAAGAAAAAAAAAACACATCTAAGGAAAATTTCATGGAATTTAAATTCATATAAAGCAAAATACCTGAGCTATAAGTAAGATGACGAAAACGATTGAAGATGATGTTAATCCTAATGTTGTTCGTGGCGTTTTAGACGAATACAGAATTCTTTTTGATACTTTTCCTATTGACGATAATGAAAACTGAAATGAAGATTTAGATGTTGAAGATCGGTGTAATGATGATGTGAAAGACGGTAATAATGATGTTGAATATGTTGAGGCTGCTGTTGATGAAGACCGCAATGATGATGATGGCATCTTGTGACGAAATCTGCAAAGGAAGAGAATTCCATGGTAGGTTAGTAGCTTCCGATGGAATCTTCTAAATTAATTCATAATTCTTGCGTTATCGGCATGTTAAATGTTGAAGTTGCGCATTAGCTTTGGGTGTTTTGGATTTATACAAGTTTTTATACTCTATATAGGAATCATATATAGTAGTATATTAGATTTAGTATACCGTTTGTAACACATCGAACCAGTCGTTGGACACAAAAACGAATTACACCAGGGTGTTTGATATGACAAAAAGTGTTGATTTCCGCATGTCCGTCCGTCTGTCTGTCTATCTGTCCGTGACTACCGTAATTTTAGAAAGGTTTGAGCTAGAGGCTTGAAATTTATTACAGTTGCGTTTCTCGTAAATAGCAATGGTAATTTCTTGTACAAGCAAAATCAGACTGTTCCTTCCCTCCTGCACTATGCAGTTTTTTGAGATTTTCTCGAAAATGGTGAGTCACATGGAAAAGTGTATAAAGGTAAAATGTGTTTAGAATATGATTTTACATAACTTATCCATGCATCAAAATCCAGTTTGAACCACCCGTTTCCTGCTCTCGGATACAAATGAATTTTTCAAAATAAACATTTTTTCTAGTATTTGACGATTGGCCCCTGGAAATTGTCGCTTTTCTTATGTTAACCCTTTCGGTATTTTGATGCCATATGGCATCATGCTAAAAAATTTGAATTGTCTTATTATTTATTTATTTTCAACACTCTATTCTCATTCAGTGCACCATTAAGTGCATTTGCGACCCAATTTTGATTTTTTGAGTAAAAAGCTGGACCACAGTGGACGTATTTGAAAAAAAAATAAAATTTTTAATTTTTTTTTTAAATTTTTTTTTTGTTTTAAATCAATACTAATAGCTTAAACATTATTAATTTGTATATAGAATATTTTTAAAACCCATAGAAAAAAACATGTACCGAAAGGGTTAAGAATTGGTTTTAAATTAATTCAAAAAAATTTTTGTGTCTTCATATAAGTAGTTAGTAATCGGATTTATCATCTAGAAAATAAGTTTCTACAAATCAGTAGGGAAATTTTTTTTCTTTCTTGAATTTCCCTTTTGCCGTGGAAAATCTTTAAACAAAAATTATTTTTGTGTGAAAAAAAGGGATAGCAAAAATCAATGTTTTATAACACCAACCCCTTACCCACCCTTGTTTATCCCCTTAGGTTCTTAGTGAACACCTATGAGGTAAGACGGATCTATGTACAAAATTTCATTGCAATCGGTTTGGTGGTTCGGGAGATACTGTGATGAGTGAGTGGAATTTGGACTTTATATTATATACACGGAGAAAAAAATTATGATTCCCCCAATCATAAAATGCAGCCAGCATAATTATGTTTGGGGGTTTCTTATTACAATTATGTTTGGCTGAAATTTCCCCTAGAGGAAATTTTTGCCATTACAATTATGTTTGCCGACACTGTGGTTCCAACCACATTATGCTTAAAACTGACAGGAGAAATCATGATATTTTGATTACAATATGTTTGGTTGTACAACAATGTTTTTAAATTCACCAACCATATTATGTTTGGGGCAACCAAAATATGTTTGGATTCCCAAATTTTTTTGCCGTTTGTCCAATCATAATATGTTTGGGGCGAACATAATATGGTTGGTTTATAATTACAATTATGATGAATATAAGCAAATACTGCTTATATCAATCATAATTATAATTCCTGTAAAACAATTTTAAAGTATAACTGGATGTTTTCACATCCGTAAAACCCCATCCATTGACCTTTGGTCAAGCATGTTTTGCAGCCTTTTTCTAACAGGACTTGATATTTTTCATCTTGACTTGAGTATTTATACGACCATGCTACAAATCTCATGCGAATTATACGCGAAGAGAAGAATTTGAACATAATATGTTTAATTTGAAACAGATATGATCAGAGGCATCATATTTTTAATTCGGCCGATTCAAGATTTCCCCACTTATCGTGTTTGTCAATCATAATTATGTTGAAACGCGGAATTTACAACAATATGTTGACATGCAAACATATTTTTATTCCTCCCAATCAAAATATTATTGTCCTCCCAGTTACATTATAATTTTCCAAAATTTCCCTCGTCGGGGAACATAATTATGATTGGAAAACTAAACATAATACTAATTGGAAGTCATCGTCTGATAACATTTTGATTCGTCTGATTATATTTTGATTCCTCCAATAATTCTTATAGTACTCCCAATGATATTCAACCATAATTTTTTTCTCCGTGTAGATTCAAGAACGTAGATTTTGTATAAGAAAGTCATGTGTTGTTCACATCAGGTATTTTTTTATTTCTTTGTCTGATCTCGACTTTCCTTCTAACCGTTTAAAAGTTACGAATGTGAGTTACGAATGTGAGTTACGAATGCGAAAGACATATCGACAATACGCAGTCTATTTCATACGAAGGGTAATTTTGCAGGGCGGATTTAACAGTTTAAGATAAATTTGGCAAAATCTGAAGTGGACTTATTATGACGAGCTTCATTTTTTAAAAGGAAAATCTCAGTTGAAAAATAATTAGAAAAATAACTAGTGTTCTTTTGTTGGTAACTGATTTTTCAATTGGAACTTTCCTGTGTAAAAGTGAGGCTCGTTATAGTTTTACGATAATTCAAAGACTATTATTTAAAATATTTAAAAGGCAAAACTTGCCCTGCGTCTGAAATAGACGCCACAATACCGTGCACTCTCTCCGTGAATAAGATTTTAAGGGCTTGTCCATAAAATGCGTTACACTAATTTTACGCTTTCCGGGTACCTCCCTCGTCTTACTTCGAGGGTTTTTGTACGGAGTTTTATATCGGCGCCACACTACAGTAGACCCCCCTTTGCGGAAAACTGTGACGTATTTTATGGACGATCCAAAATTCTCCATGAAAAACAAAAAGAGAATTTTCAGAGTTTTTAGCAAATATTTTTGAAAAAGTAAAACCCTTTTTAAATTTAAATTGATTCTTCGGCAGAAGAAATATTTGAATTAAAAAAAAACAATAGTTTTAAAATATAATTACAATAATGTTGAAAAGTGGCCTTGAGAGGTGTTCAATGGCTATTCTTCAAGGTAAGATAAAACCAAAACATTGAATTCTTTTGTACAGTCTATTATTATTAGTTGCTTGAATTTTATTACATCTTGAATTTTATTTATCATCAGATGTGTATGTACTTGCGATAGAAGATCAAGATTAGTTTGAGGTTTGTGGGAAATTGAATTTCATACTGATGTGGATCACAGGTAAAACTGTAAAGCCCTTTGTTCAACGAGTATCTTGTCAGCTGTTTATGATCAGATCGCCTTTGTAAGAACAGCAATTTACACAAAAAGACAATTTGCAATCTTTGTAACATTGCATTTTACAACACGTAATCCACGAGTGACGATGCCTACCTCGTCTTGTGCATCTCACACGATCAGTTAGTCGCATGTTTCCACAATTGAGTATTATTCAATTGGATTTTTGTTTAGGTAAATGGGAAAACCGTGAATATTTTACACCTGAGGCAGGTTCCATTATCCGGTGGTAAGTTTCTTACGATTTGTGCAATTCTGTGGCGTCTTTTATACGTTCTGATAAGTTCGGGATCCGATTAATGTTGTACGAGAATAAATGTCGGAAGTAGTGGCAAGTATTTTTGCCACGAAATCCGTTCTGTCGTGGTCTCGATCTTTACTATCGAAATGTATTTTGATGACCATCGACAGAATGGTCACAGAAGTTTTGTAGCTTCAGTTGAATTCAATTAGGGTTTAATTGAGTTGACCCCATAAATTTACTGAATACCCGTAGATACTTAAAGAGATTTTTAATTCAACCGATGTTAAGTGGATGTTTGTTTCAAACGTAACAGCTTGGAATTGTAGTTTTTGCAGGAAATTAGCGAAAAGTATTCAGTTACGTAATTATTTCATTTTGTTGGTATTTTAAGGTATTGAGGGCTGTTTCTTTTGAATAATTTGAAAAAAATATTTTTTTCAAAATTTTCATGAAATTTAAATTCAAAAATTTAATTAAAAAACAGATCTTTTTTATTAAATAGTTTAAATTTATTACAATTCTGGATAAAAGAAAAATGAGGAAATTTTGATTGACATCACGGCACGTAGATGGGTCTACATGGCGGGTATAAATCTGTATTCTAAAATCAATCCAAAGTCTGCTTGATTTTAGTTAAGTATGGTGATCATACGTCCTGGAATGGGCTAAACAGTTCCGGCGTCTCAGAAACTAAACTAATGTCCCGAAATTATGCAATTTAGGGTTATAATTTATCAAACAATAGAAAAAAGGATCACTAAATATTCCAAAGTTACTTTACTTGTGTTGGAGGTTGCTTTAAATCACTTTTTTTTTGCCTGCGGCCACAAACAGCGTGTGTATCTCAAAAGATTTTGCCTCTGGCGCGTTTCTCTATATTGATATGCTTAAAATTTATGTTGCAATTATTTCGCTCTTTACATTGTGATTATTTCGGTCTTTACATTCTACTTAATCCGCTTTTATCGTGCTCTTTACTTTGCGAACGTAAAGAGCGCGAATAGTGAAGTTAATTTTTAACTTGGGACTCTATAGCTGTTTCTTTAATTAACATTCTATTTAAAAAAATCTTTCTTGTGGCGCACATTTTTTTTGTAGATTTTCTCTGACGTCAGAAAAACGGCGGGAACGCGTTTTCCTTCAAATAAATTTTCTTGAAATTTTCTTAAAATTTTCTTAAAATTTATTTTGGGTCATTTTTAAGTAAACTTAATTTTGTCAAACAGCAACAACACAAGTCACCTGATTAATTAAAATCTTACAAAAACCGTTACTGACATTTATCTATTTTTAAACATTGTTGTTCAATGTTTACATTCATCCATTCTCATAATAATGCCGACGCAAGTAAGAGCAGACATTTTCCTGGGGGCAGATATAACCATTATACCGAAACTATGAAAATGTGGAAAATGTATCTTTGATTGTTCTTCTGTAGACTCACAACTCTACCACCTTCTAAACTACTCATGAGGCATAATTATAACAATCGTCTAACTACGCATAATTAAAATCGTAACTACAACTGAAAGACTAAAATCCCACAGTATTCAAATTCTATAAACTTCATGATACCAACACTAAAGAGGAAGAAACCTCCAGTGACATGTAGTCAGAATTTAATGGTTTTTCAGTGTTCTAAGAATTACAGGAGTAATTTTCATTACTTCTTAAGGAACGGACGACAATCGGAAGAAGCTAAGACCTGAAAGCACGTGGACATTTAAAATTTATCTGCCACCGTAATTATTTTTATGAGATCTACTTAATTCAATCTGAAGTTGTAATTAATGTCATCTGAGAAGTTCTTTCTGATCTAAATTCATCGGCCCATGGTAAAAACCATCAGAAATCTGTGTCTGTGTCTAAATAACAACCACATGTTGAAGATCATCTATGGAAGATCTCAGGTTATGTCATACACATATCCAAGTTCGGTTATATTTAATATAATTACAGGTAAATTGGGCGCCAGTCATTAGAAAGGTGCTTGAACTTGGCATTTCCAGGTGATTTTTGAATCTGAGAGACAATAATTGTCATTTCAACAATTTACCCGTAAATTGAACATGTCATAGTCTGTCATGCAAATTATTATGGGATCTTACAATCCATTCAAGATTTTTGCCATTTTCCAAGATTCTACTACACCTTCATTCAATCGTTCAGGTAGTTTTTCAGTTAGTTACGAATTAAGTTGTCACCGGTTTCTTAGATATTTTTTCGGACTGCAATACGATCCGTTGTGGCCGTTGTTTTAATTAGTTAAACAAGCCACACAAAAGAATTTCCCAAAATAACAATAACAGCGATAGTAATAGATGAAAAATTAAATTTAAAAAAAAACCTACTCTTAGACAAGCAAACATGCGGTAAAAATGTGTTCGTTACCAGGTGTGACACGATCAAAAACGGAAACTGCAATTTTTACATCTTTGATCTTGGTACCGTTGCGTTGGGGTCCCATCGTATATGTCTAGACGTAAATGAGATTTTAACAAGTTCTCGCAAATTACATAATAAAATTTTCATCTTGTTTAGCGGATTTAAAATTGGACAAGCGAAGAAGCTGTACATCAGTGTTTGGAAAAATTTGTGAAAAATTCAATTTTCTAGAGACAAAAAGAAAAGACCTTTTAGAAGATATTTAGATAATTGGTTTTTCCAAGAGTCATTAAAATGTGAAATGTTTCAAAAGAAATTGCTTAATAAAATCCAAATTTTGAAGATTTGAGATCTCAAAAGATTAGGAAAATGTCAAAATTAAATTACAGGCTTTCGGATTTAGTCAAGAGAATTAATTGTTTTTGGATGTTAAAGACAGAAGAAACTATGAATTAAAGATTTAAGAACGTTTTGTTCAAGCTTTTGTACTTTTTTTCCAAGAGTTAGAAGAAATGTGAGCAATTGTTTTATCCAATTAAGTTGTTTAAGAGTTTTTTAAAGTTCAGTTTAGTTATGTAGTCCGTTTTTATTGCAATATATAATTTGTTAAATGAGGCGTTAAAAGCTAGTGTGGACCAACCCACATGTCGAAATCGTGAATTTTTTTGTGTTTGAATCACTATTGCGAGTGAGTTTTTAGACAAAAATGTTTGGATGCACCAAAAAACGTTTCAACATTGAGTAATAAAGTCCACAGATTTTTTTTTCCAAAAATTTTCAGTCAATAATAGTACAGAGTGGAAAAGCTTCAAAAACTCGATTATGTGGGTTGGTCCACTCTAGCTTTTAACGCCTCAGATCAGGTATTTGAATATGTCGTCACCCCAGAGCAGGACTAGACTAAAGCCCTATACAGACTAACGATTACGATTGAAACTTCTCGACCAATGAGATCGAAGCTTCCAACGATAGGGAAATGAAAGCTTTAGTATCATCGGTCGAGGAAGCTGAATCGTAATCGTAATCGTAATCGTAATCGTAATCGTAATCGTAATCGTAATCGTAATCGTAATCGTAATCGTAATCGTAATCGTAATCGTAATCGTAATCGTAATCGTAATCGTAATCGTAATCGTAATCGTAATCGTAATCGTAATCGTAATCGTAATCGTAATCGTAATCGTAATCATAATCGCAATCGTTAGTCTGATTTGGGCTTAAGTCCAAATCTGTTAAAATTAGTTTTATGTGTTGTGGGGTGACCATATATCCCGGAATAGTCGGGACAGTCTCGGATTTAGACATGTTGTCCATGCGTCCCGGAATTTTGCAGTAATTTCTTAGTCACTAAAAAATGACCTTGAAACCCAAATAATTTCGCCTGCGGTGCAGTTTTCTCAGAAATTACTGCTTCTAGTGCATTTTTCTTTAAAAAATTGCCTGTAAGCATTTTACCAAATGGTTTTCAACGGTATTTAGAACGTTTGATTTTTAAAGTATTTCTTAATGCACAATCAAAATTGAAACAAATCCTTTTTCTCTGATCAGACTTTCAAAATTTTCACGATTAATTCAAAATTTTCGATTACCTCGAAAACGGTCAATTTTTCCAAAATTGCGTTCCATAGGGTTCTGTGGGACCATAGCAGCTTTCGAATGCGAAAAACCTCGTCAAAAGCGCATAAGGTTTACTGATAAAAGTCGATCTTCTAATTTTTGTTACATGCATAAGAAAGTACACACAATACACACACACACACCCACACACACACACACATACAGACATGTTGCGGACTCATCGAACTGAGTCGATGGGTATATGTCCCGGGGGCGTGCGGGGCTCCGTTATGATTTTGATTTTTGGATTGATTTTAATACATATTTTATATGTAAGAAAGGTAGAAACAAAAAAAGATCTACACTACTCAATTACATATTAATGTGCATATGTGAAAAATACCTGAGAAAAATTTCGCCTTTAATCTTTTCTCTATTATTCAATCATTAAAAAATTGTTCATGTCGCAATTCGCGGTTAGCAGTTAAAAGCAGTCTAGACTTTAATTCGATTTTGATTCATCAAAAGAAGATGATTATTTCTTGAAACTCATTCGAAAAAGTAAATTTCTCACTTGATCACAGTAATTTTGGTTAACAATAATCCAATTCAAACAAATAATTCCAACCATGTAAATACAATAGTAATAATAATAATAATATATAAAATAATTTTATTGTTGCAAGATGAGCGTCCTTGAACGGAACAAATCGGATTGTATCTTAAATCAATAAAAGTATTGACCATAATGTAATATCTATCGCAATTATCAGAGATACGTGCATCTGATTTGAAAATGAAACTCTCCGAAGATACAGAAGACGAGAAAAACCTTCGACTGGGATGTTTTTTTTTTTGCATTTCGTATCTGCTGATGCTTCATACTTGCTTTAAAGATGCAAAAAAACCACAAAATGATTTTATTTTAGGAATTCCCTTGTCTTAGCAAGATGCATGCTTCTCACATTCATCCATTACACGAGGAATCCGAGAAATTCAACCAATAAACCGAAAAAAAAACGTGAAATGAATGAAAATCACTGGATTTTTTTGTTTTGTTTAAGGGAACTTTTCTATAAGTACTCGCAAGATATCTGCAAGTAGATAAAGTTGATCACAATTTGTGGCGCTACCCTTTGGCTGCTATCCAAACGTCAAATTATTATCTGTTCGCGCATCCTACTCGTAAATAACCCAGTAAACAAGATCACGATCGGAATTATGCAAAAAAAAAGTCTATATGGTAGATGGGAGAAAAAATTATAATAGGCGATGTTGATCTTAAGCGAAAATGAAGATTTATAGAAGAATAATGTAACGGATCTAGTGCTTTTCTCTAACGAAATCTGTTCTATCAGCGGGACCATCTAATCTTTCGCTACTCTTCATTTCCTCAGCTCAATCCATAAATGGAAGATTTATCCCAGACTTCACAGTTTTTCCGGGCTAAAAATTTCCGCTTGCTGTTCTCCCGACCTATACTATATTAATCTCATGTGGCATAAAGGGTACTACGATTTTTATGATAGTTACGAGGCATTTCTGGAATGTGTGAAAATGCCATGAATTAACATTGTTCTTATGATTTTTATTGTCAATTTTGACCCAGTAAGGAGCAGAATATTCTTATTCAATTTTGAGCACGATGTGCAGCTGCTGTTTAACTCGGATTTAACAGAGCAAAAAATAATCATTTTAAATGTGAATTAGAAACCGTAAATTCTATTGTCTGTCAAATTAAATCTTTTAGGTAAACCTTATTTGACTGAAACGTGAACTTTCAAGTTACTAAATGAATTTGAAACAGATTTTTGACCCGATAAGATATTTTTCTCATGTCACAATTTTAATTACAGAAAATACGTTTGACAAATAATATTGCGTTTATTCAAAAATTCTAATAGAATAATGAAAAAAAGCTTGAAACTATTTTTGAATTTAACGTAAAGATAATCAAAGAAATTCCGATTGAATTTTTATGTGAGATTGAATTTTATGGCAGAGTTATGTATTGTAGAATAATACTCTAAACACTTTTTGTCTAACCAAGGGTTTTGAAAAGATGGACCGTTTTCGAAAAGATTCTAAAAAAAATTCCGATTTGAATAGGGCAGTGGAAAGTGGTGATTCAATTTTTGTCATTTTCAGATGGGGTTTAACTTGTGGTTTTTCAAAAAAAAACTGATAATAAAAAAACTGTCTTGAAGGTACCCTTTATGGTTAACGTTACTTTTCCAAAAGTGGACAAAAAACTACGATTTTCATGAAACTCATTTCCAAAAAAAAAATCAATTTTCAAGTCGCTAGCTCAACGCGTTCTCAAGATATTTAAGATACGTAAAACGGACAGATCAACAGATAGACCGACAGACGGATACACGGACATTCTCATAATTTTGCATTCTACTTGCCCCCGTTTTCGAGTCGGTCTGTTTCATGAATACAATACTTTCCCTCTATAGTAGAAAAAACCCAAATTAGTGATTCTTAAGTTAAAAACATAATAAAAGCTATAATTGCCAACCTGCAATTATTGAAAACCCGTATGGTGATATTCGTATCAAAATTCGAACAGTTGTCTTAAAATTCCACTTTGAAGTCAAATTTTTCAATAAGATTTTTTTAAATTTATTCCAATCGGATTTTGATGTATGGATGTAGAATCATATCCTAAATAACTTTTGTTCTTGGACTTTTTTAATAAGATACACCGTTTTTGAGATATTTGCAAAAAACGATTTCGTTCGTATGGGGGGTACCACCTCTAATGGTCCATTAACGAACTTAGCCTCGCATTTTACGAAAAACGGATCTGCGCAAAATTTCAAGTCTCTAGCTCAATCCGTGCGTCCGCAATCCGCGCCACAGACGGACAGACAGACGGACGGACGGACGGACGGACATGGGAAATTCAATTTTTTTTATTGAATAAATTGGTTTCAGCATACGGGTATAAAAATTTTCGTAGAAAAGTTTTGTTCATTTAAAAAAGAACTACAATCAAAAACGATATTGAATTTTAGTATGTATTTGGTGAACGTTTTTTTTTATTTATGATTTTCGTGTTCTGTTTGTTTTGCAGACTTCTTGGTCAAATTTTAGTATGATTTTGACGTCGCAGCGTCGGATTTTGTTTTGGCCAGATTCACTCTACTTCTGGAGATAGGAAAAATAAAATATTTTCCATAGCAAAATAAAGTTCCATAAAATATTTTTTTATTCATATCTCTAGAAGTATAGTGAATTTGGCCAAAACAAAGTCCCAATTAGAATAAAAATATCATTAAAAATATCACTCCAATATTTTTAATGATATTTTCTGCAGGTGCCAGCTCTATGGGGTTATAGACGATGAACTTTTGTCGAAAATTTCATAAAAAAAATAATACAAAATAATAAAATAAGGTAAAAATAAATACATCATTTTGTTACGTTTTTCGTTATTATAACGGAATTAAATTTCTTTAGCGTTATAATATAATTTTGAAAAAACAGTCGGAAAATCATTTAGTTACTTCGTTACGTTACGATAACGTTTCCCATCACTAAATAAATCATGTAAATAAAGTTGAACAAAAAATCTATCTTTTTTTAAAATTGTTTTTATGTGAAATTTTTACCAAAGACGCTATCAAATAATCACCAGCTTTAATCAATGTTTCAATTGCCACTTATATCACAACAAGTTTTTCAATATTTATCCCTATCAACAAAAAAAGAACAGATAAAATAGCGAATTATTTCATTTCGTTGAGAAATAACCTTTACGGTTTCCATAATCGAGAGGAAAATTACCCTCGCATCAAACATAGAAGAACATTTTAAGTATTTGCATGCCAGGTATCATTAATCTTAAGACCGGTGTAACATAATTTGACATATCAGTACCAAAAATTTGCCGGTTACCTTGTCGTTGATTTTGTTTTTCTACCTACAGTTAAAATTCTTTTTTCCCGTAATTCTCAAGAATCATGCGTGGAACTAATTTGGCCATGCCCAAAACAGATTTACCTCTTCTAACAGTGTTTTTTGATTTTCTTTTTGCTTTACATTTTTTTTTGTCCACCTTGACATCTAAGACCAATTTTGTATATCAATTTGACATATTGTTGTCGTGTTGTATTACAATTTTGATATAGTGACCCGTTGTAACCACTGACACAATTTTTATGGAATCAAAGAACCATAGAAAATCAGTCAATTTTCCTTAAAACAAATTATATATGCGTAATTGGACAGGTGTAAAATGCGAAAATAAATTTTAGAGATTTGTTCCTCTCACCTTTATTAATTATAAAAACAATTTGAAGCGTTAAAAAATTCTTAATTTTCACTAAATGTTGAAAAAAATTTCCAATTCGTATTGACAGACAAAAACAAAAACTCTTGAAAATTCAGAGGGTAACAAACTCAAGCCAATCTTGAAAATTGTTTTACGGTTAGAAAATTTAATAACTCACTTATGGTTCTCGTCAACCATACCAGAAGGTAAATTATTTTATTATCTAACTGGCATCACTTTCCTTGTATACTAAAATTACGAAATAAATTGAACTTGAAAGATGTTCACATGACGCGATTGCAATTCTTATGATTTTTTATGCTTCTACCGGCAATAAAATAACTTTTTACGAATTATGAAACATTTTTAATTACGCAGCGAAACAAATCAATTTATTCTAAAGGTTTGTAAAAATGACAGACATTAAATCAATTACTATTACTTTGTAAATTTAATTCATGTATTATCATGCCTCTAGTTTTAGAATCATTTTAAACACTTATGTGTGTAATTGCATAACTGACATTTATTCATCTTAAGATAATTTTTTTTGTAATTATTACGATCTATTGTTTAAAATTATTGATACTTAAATGCGATAATTTCCGTCACAAACAATAGAGGATCCTAATCAGATTAAAATAATTGATTTAATAGCGGAAGAATTTATTCATTGAGCTGACCTACTCTTTTTTATCAAAAGTATATTGTTTGATTTTAAAACTTTAATTATGATTTAATAATTTTTTCCGTGCAACCAAAATCTTGTCAAATTCATATAAATGAATAAAGGGTTCCTCGCTTAACTCTTTTGTATAACAAAAAAAACTTTTGCCAAGTTTTAGTGAATATTCAAGATCAATAATCAACTTTTTGCAAACAATATGTTAAATTATGAGAAATTTATGGTTTTATAATGATATTTGGAAAATGATAATAGATTTGGTACGAAAACTTGTGAACAAATGTTTTTTTTGCCAATCCGAGACACAATGAATATGGTTGCGGTGGTGCGGTGGGGGCGAGTGGGGGGTGGTTATTGGAAGGTGGCTGAAACGAAACATTAACCAAATAACAAATTTCATACAGAAAATAAAGCTTGATTTGGATTAAAACCGAGGAAAACAGTTAATAAATAAATAATTTTTTAAACAGAATGTGGCACAATTATTTAAATCAAGAGCTATACAGTTTCAAGCGAAAAGAAACTTAAATAAGGAAAAATGTCGAATCATTAATTATGCGTTTTACATATTTTTGCAATATAGTGTACCAAAAACGGTACATTTTCAGGGAAACTTTTTCATTAAGTATGAAAGTATGAATGCGGCACAAGACCTGGATCGGGCCCGGCTCTCCAATACAAACGGATTTTTACTTTCCTCTGCTATAGAGGGGAAGTATTGTATTCAGGATGTAGACAGACAGCGAGATCGGGGGCATATAGAAACTTTATGATCAGTACGAAATCCTTTTTAGGCAAAATTATGAGCATGTCCGTGCATCCGTCTGTCTCTCTGTCGGTATATCTGTCTATTGGTCTGTCTGTTGGTCTGTCTGTCGGTCGGTCGGTCTGTCTGTCTGTTGGTCTGTCTGTTAGTCTGTCTGTTAGTCTGTCTGTCTGTCTATCTGTCGGTCTATCTTTCTGTTGGTCTGTCTGTCTATCGGTCGGTCTGTCTGTCGGTCGGTCTGTCTGTCTGTCGGTCTACTCGTTTTAAGTATCTTAAATAATTCGAAAACGCGTTGAGCTGGCGACGTGAAATTTTTTGAAAATAAGGTTTACGAAAATCGTAGTTTTTTATCAACTTTTGGAAAAGTAACATCGGTTATAAGGGGTGGCTTCCACGGAAGTTTTTTTAAATACATTATTCGAACATCAAACTTCTATTTAACCATTCTTTCATTTCTTCGTCATATAAACATTTACAATTTTGCGCGACATTCCCCCAAAAATACTTGAATTTCAAAATTTTCAAATTACAGAAAATATTAAGAAATCGCAACCGTACACGAAAAGAAATCCAAAAACTAATGTATGAGACAGTGGACTCTTCTGCAATGATTCCTTAAAAATGAGGAATCATTCTTAAAATTTTGGGGAAATTTCCTATTTTTGGCATGGACTCCCATTTTATGCACCAAAAATTGTCTTGTTTATTACTACCTCTTGTCCGATTATTTCTCTCCGTGTATTAAAAATTACTGTATTGCATAACATACATTGTTGAGCCTTTTAGGCAAATGTTTTTCTGTTAGAAAAACGAGCATGACATTTTTTTATTCCCATACAGTTTGAAAATACTACCAAAATGTGAAAATATTTTTTTATTGCTTTTTATTAGTTAGTTGTAAATAAAAACATACCTGATAACCTCTTTTAAATCCATGATGTTACATGAATTCAACAAAATGCGTGTCCTAAAAAGTTTAAGAGACCGCAACAGAATCTCATAAAATTGTAATTACGGCAGTTAGATATATGTGTGGAAGACTGCCTTGCAAGACGAAAAGATGTTCGCACTTTTGATTTTGTACTTTTTATTTTAATTTTTTCTATTTACAATTTTATTTTGCTTTGATTTAATAATTTTTCTTTTAATTTTTTTAGTATAGTTATGAGCACAAATCTTGAAAGCAACACAATTTTTCTTGCATGTTTTGTTAACAATATTTGTGTCGCAATTTTAATCTTAATGCTCAATAGCAGGTGATATTAACAGTTAGAAAAGAACATAGAAAAATATGCTTCTCTTATGAATTTCGGTCTTTGTCACTTCATACAAACAAAACTTTAGACTTGAGTGTTCAAACAAATTTTCCCGATGAAAAATCACGACCAAAAATTTGTTTTAAAGTTTACGCAAAATGATACAAAAATGTTGAAAAAAAACCAACTACGAATATGATTGTACTTTCGTTCACTTACGGTCTAGTACACATTTAATAATAGTTAACAATTTGGCGCCAAAAAAACGCACATATTCAGCACATCTTCGGTTAAATAACTGACCGCATTTCGGTATGTGTTTAAATTCTTTTTTTTTTGTTTGTTAATTAAAAACCATGAAAAAGAAGAAAGATAAGTAATATATATCTTTTTTCCAAACAAAACGGAAAAAAAGAAAGACGGCCTTCACAAAACACTGACCACCACTAAAGAGTTACAATGGGCCACACATTGGATAATACTCTGTGCTCCACTTTTGATTTTCTTATAGCTTCAATAAATACAAAAAGACGGCATGCGATGTAACGATTTTCACTTTTTAAAATAATTTATTCCACACTAGCACTACTGGTCAAAGTTTTCCAATTTTCCACTAACTTCACTCGAACCAATGATTTTCAATGCACGAAATTGTCCAAAGAGCCGCCTTTTCTCAGATAAATCTTGAAAGATGACTTCAGGTCCTTTATCGAATTTTAAAAATTTTAAAAAAGCAACTATAATTCCATAATGCTTAAAAATCTTTTTTGATTGTTAATAATATTTTTTTTATTTTCTACGTTAGTTAAATTTTTTTTTGGATCGAACTACGAGCAATGCTGAAGTAGGTGTGAAGCGAACCGCAGAACAATACAATTTATATAAAGGTGTGATTATAATAGTTACGTGCAACGGTTGCCTATCTATCTGCACGGTTACAAGAGAGCAGCTAGAGGCTTCTTCTTCATATCATCTATACTTGAGGCCTCCAGAAGACTAAGAATATTGTTGGTATTTTGCAGATTTTCCAAGAGAAGAAGATGATGATGATTTTATACGTGGCGCGGAGTGAAAAATCTTTATGCGAAAATTCGAAAAAGAAAAAAAAACAAAAGATTTTTCTCTTAAGGCTTCAGCAAATTTACCTCTGGTGCCGAAAAACCCTTTTTTCTAGTTCGCTTCTTCGGTTATTTCTTAGATATCTTAGCGACTACACGAATATTGCCTACTGTTATAGATACAGATTCGGAGTAGATCTGATTTGAAGTCTGTAGACTATAGAGGCAGTTCAGTGGCACTAAACTATATGAAAAATAAATGTATCCAGTCTTATTACAACTAGAATTATGATTTTTTACTAAAAAAAAATCCAGATAAAAGATTCGATTGCCGATATTCGAGTATATCACAAACACAGCCCTGTTGTTCTGTCTTTTATAAATTTTAAATGATACAATTATTTTAATGGTGGTATAAATTAATTGGTATTTAAAAGGGTTAAATGTTAATAGAGGGGTCGATTCTGTTGCCTTGTTTTAGAAGAATCCAAAAGCCAATTGGTAAATTTGTTAGCGTTAATAAATTTGTAACTGATAACATTTTATTGCAATCTTTATGGTTTTTTTTGGAGCGATAATAAATACGATGGGTGGATAAAATTCTTTACAACAACACGTTGGAAACTTTCAATGCTATCTGATTCAGACAAGTTTTCGAGAACGCAAGACAAAAAATCGGGGTTCGATGGAAGAGTCGTAGAAAATTCACAAAAATTGTTAATAAAAATTTTCTAAAATTATTAGACATTTTTAAATATAAATTACTTTTCTGGGGATTACTTTCTAATGGGGTTTCCACATATTTTTTATACCCTTATGGTGAAACCAAAGGGTATATTAACTTTGCCTTACCGTTTGTAACGCCAAGATCCCGTCATCACACACAAAAATGAATTACACCAGTGTGTTAGGAATGACAAAGGATTTTGATTTCCGCATGTCCGTCCGTCTGTCCGTCTGTCCGTCCGTCTGTCCGTCCGTCTGTCCGTCCGTCTGTGGCGGGCGCACGGATTGAGCTAGAGACTTGAAATTTTGCGCAGATCCGTTTTTCGTAAAATGCGAGGCTAAATTTGTTAATGGGCAAAAATGGACTATTAGGGGGGGTACCCCCCATACGAACGAACGAAAACGGTTTTTGTGAATATCTCAAAAACGGTGCATCTTATCAAAAAAGTCCAAGAACAAAAGTTATTTAGGATATGATTCTACATAAAACTCCCATACATCAAAATCCGATTGGAATAAATTTTAAAAATTCTTATTGGAAAGTTTGACTTCAAAGTGGAATTTTGGTACAACTGTTCGAATTTTGATACGAATATCACCATACGGGTCTCCAATGATTGCCAGATAGGCGATTATAGCTTTTGTTATGTTTTTTTGCTAAAAAGGAACATTAAAAAATTTTTTTTTTGCAAGTTTTTTTTTTCAAAAATGCACTAAAAACAAAAAAAAAACAATTTTTTGGTACTGTGTATCAGAAATGAAAGCGAGATAAATATCTTTATTTTATTTTTCATGCTTTTATCTCGCTTTCATTTCTGATACACAAAAAAAATATTTTTCCTTGTTAGTGCATTTTTTTAAATAAAATCTTTTTAAAAAAAGTAATTTTTATTTTATGCTTTTTAGTTATTTTATATTGGATTAGTATGACTATGACTTCTGTCTTTGGCCAAGCCTGTTCATACTTTTTAGTCTTCGAATATATAACCTTGCTTTTGAGATATTCTTATGGACTTTTTGACTCTAGAATCGGATTCATTGACTCCAAAAACTCCCAGATGACATTTTTTAAGGAAAATTTTAGGAAAAGGATAATCACGTTATCCTTACAAGACCTTTCCTTGTCCTTACAAGGACGAAGTAGTGAAAATATTGTATCGTGTTCGGACTTACGTATGTGTGAAAAAATTTCAAGTCAATCGGATGAGTGAAAGTGAGTCTGAATTTGGAAGATTTGACCCTGACAGACGGGCAGACACGAAGGCAAGATAAATAAAAGTTTAAAAAAAATGAAAAAATAGCCGTTAGGAAAATGGCGATATAGGATTTTTGTGGATAGGGGGAGTTGAAGTTATGCCACTGAGATTTATTATCTTCGACAAACCGTATACTATGTTAAGAACATGTTTTCTAGCTCATGAAAACCATATTGCAGTAGGTTAAATGATTTAAATCCAAGGAGTGGAAAAAAGAGGAAGAAAGGGAAATAAAATTAATATTTTTTCTTTGGAAATTACAGTATAACTCTTAAAATTAATTAAAATTTGGTTAGACAAACGCAATCAAAAAAAAAATAAAAGCAATAAAAAAAAATTATGGGTAGGCTGGCGGACCATATTTTTTTTGGGGCCAGTCTAAATATATTTTCCCCAAAATGACATCTAGAATATTCGTACAGTAGAATCCCGATAATTCGTACCCCGATAATTCGTATATCCCGCTAATTCGTATGAATTTGGTGGTCCCTTGAAAAAAATTCCGGTTAATTCATACCCCGCTAATTCGAATATCCCGATACTTCGTATTTTTACGTTGGTCCCTTGAAATACGAATTATCGGGATTCTACTGTATTTGCTTTTTAATATTTTTAAGAAGATAACATCAACACTTCTAAAAATTGTTGGGGATAGTGTTTTGTATGTCTACGATAATCGGTTTTTCTGAAGCAGTTCTAAAAAAGTGGCCAATTCTTAAAAGCTGAAATTTTAACGTATCTGGCATACTGACCCAAAGATAACTCACAGAAAAAATATTCAGTGAAAGAAAGACTCACCGGAAAAATTAACAAAAAAAAAAAACTCGCCGAATGGAAAACTTGTGTTGTGTGTGAGAAAGAGGGAGGTGGTGGATTGAGAGATTAATTTTTTCTTTCGGTGAGTTTGAATTTTGGTGAGTTTGAATTTCGGTGAGTTTGATTTCGGTGAGTTTGAATTTTGGTGAGTTTGAATTTCGGTGAGTTTGAATTTCGGTGAGTTTGAATTTCGGTTAATTTTCTTTTGGTGAGCTTGGACGTGGATTCGGTAAGTTTCCTTTTGGTGGGCAAAATTTAAGCCACTCTTCTAAATTTTAAGTTACTCTTCTAATTAGGAAAAAAATAAGGTCCAATTATTTAAAAAAGCACAGCATTGTTTTTAATGCTAAATGAGTTACAATCAGATTATTGGGTTTATTAATTTCTACTTCTGATGCAAACGAAGTGCTCTCTAACTTATTTTCGAAAGACTTCGAGAAGATATTCTTCGAAAGGCTCAAGTTCAAACCTATAAAAATCCATCTAAAGGAACGATAAACCTATAAAAAGAAGATGATTTCCTGTCGGTATGGCGAGGGGTTATGGGGGCTCGAATCCATAGAATTCCGGTAAAGAAGTGGCAGTGTTGAACCGACATCACTATAAATCAGTTCGCCATCCGAGGGTGGTTTATTGGAATTATGTTGTCTGATTCAACGAACTCGTTAAATATTAACAAAGTAAAATATATTCTAGCCCTAAATAGAGAACAATATACAGTTTAATTCTTTTTTATGTTGGAATTTCATTTGGCGCTTTTCTTTCATAATGCAATGTACTTTGAAATGTGGAAAATATGTGCTCGAAAAGTCTACGTATTGCACTTGCCTGAATCATTAATATTGTTGTGCCAATAATATCGTAACTGAATAACGTAAAAGAAGGGGTTTTTATCAATGTTCTAATCGCACGTTTTGAATTAATTTTTTTGCTCTTGTTATACAATTTTAAAATTCTATCCGACGACTTTAGTTAGAAAACCGTGTATACGTAAACAGAGTAAGTTAGCGCCATTAACATTATCATACTAAAAATAACCGTGCTTTACTTAATTACTTAAACATTGAACTTGAATTTCTGCGATTTTTTAAACTTATCAATTTTTGGCTGAAGTATTTGACAATAACTAAGTATTTGACAAAAAAATTCTTTTTGAAAAAAGGCTTTTTTTAAAAAAATGTACTAAAGAGAAAAAACAATTTTTTGGCCGCAGTGTATCAGAAATAGAAGCGAGATAAATATTTTATTTTAGTTTTAATAAATTTATATTGCTTTTATTTCTGACAGATAGCGGTCAAAAAATCATTTTTTTAATACACTCTAAACCAGGGCCCGTATTCTAGAACTCGTACCGAGTCAAATCTCTACCGAGTGGTACAAAAAGTGATTCTTGAACTCGGAAACGAGCGATCTGTCTCAAAAGATAGTTTCAGATTCATATTGACCTTACTCGGCAGGCTAAAGTCACCGAGTATTTACTCGCAAGAAATCGCTTGTTTCCGAGTTCAAGAATCGCTTTTTGTACAACTCGGTACAGATTTGACTCGGTACGAGTTCTAGAATAAGGCCCCAGATTTTATTGGGAACCTCGTAAAAAGACCACTACGATGAAGCACAATAAAATTTTATTGAGATTTACTGATCGCTTCCAGTAAAAAAAAATTGTTGATCCTCCCAGTAAATATTTTGTTAGAGTTCTAGTAAAATATCCGCACTGGAAAATTGGAATATCGTAGGAAATTCGTATATTGCAAGGAGCCATAGTAAAATTTACTGAGCGATCAGTAGTATATGCAGAATTTTTACTGGGAAATCCGAGTAAATTTTACTGACGACCCAGTAAATCTCAATCATTTGTCCTTCGCTCCCAATAATGCTGAAAACTCTCAAAATTTCTAAAACCCCCAATGAGATTTAGAAATTTTGAGTTTTCATCATTACTTTTTGAGAAAAGGATAATCACGTTATCCTTACAGGACTTTCCCTTAACCTTACAAGAACGAAGTAGTGAAACTATTGTATTTTCATCGGTGTTACGTTTGTGTGGAAAATTTCAAGTCTGTCGGATGAGTGGAAGTTGGTCAAAATTAGATTACAAGATTTGACCCTGACAAACACACAGTCAAACAAATACGAAAGCAAACTAAAGAAAAGATTTTAAAAATAAATACATTACAAAAATAAATATGAAAATTAAGTTTAACTTTGGTTGCTTTCAAAGTTTCTTTTCAGTAAATCGAAAGTTGTAGGTGAATACTCTTCTTATCTTAAACAGAGATAATTCCAGAATTTTCTCTTTGCATGTGGATATCCTGTATAGCGACAAAGATTCCAAAAGAAATCATTTTGAAGAAATGACGAAAGATTCCTCAAGATAACCGTGAAGGGTGCAGTAAATCACCTCTTTGACACTGTTGTAATCCCTTAGGTTGATCGATGATTGTTGATATCAAAATATGCAATCAAACAAAAGACTGTGATATGCAAATATGTTTTTTTTTATTTAGCTACAGTTTTCCTTTTGCTTGATGTTGTTGATTATTTTCCATTTATCGGGTCCAGAATATTCCAAAGTACAAGAACCGCATTCGATTTCTATAAGACTTTTTTGGATTCCAATAAAATAAAACTATAGAAATTCCAAAGGAGAGGTTGCTGTTAGTATGATTTCAAAATGATTTGTTTTGCTCGTATTTTAGCCCCATTACGAGATTCTTTATGTTTCAAACTTTATCGGATCCAAATGGAAGTTGCATCCGTAGAAATAGAACTATAGCCATATTCAAAGTCTAAGAGGATTCTGTTGGATGCCTAAAGTGCTTATTATTTCACACCTGATAAAAAATAGCCTCAGAATATAATTACGATCACGTTTAATCCATCTATTTATATAAGTCTCACGCCCTTTCGTTGGCATATTGAAAGTATAACTTCTTTTTTATATACATAGTAGACGTACAAAAGGATACGAACTACAGGGCTGTTATGCAGATATCGAAAGACAGTGAAAGAAAATCGAAAATGGAATCTTTATTTGATGGTTAATATTTTTTGCTTTCCGTTTTCTGTGATGAATGGAAGCTTGAGAATTCAAGGGCTGTTTTATATGTTTCTATTATTTATGTAAAATTTTAGTGTAAAAAAACATTAGTTCTCTCACTTTAGTTTTAAGATGTTTGTTGGAAGGCAAGGAAAAAATTGTTATTTTTTGCTCCAAGAAGCGCGTTATTATAAGAAAACATACTTAGGGGAGAGGCCGGGCAAGTACTAACAAATTTCAAAAATTAAGCTATGTTTTTTAACAAGTAACATTTTTGACATTGTTTTTATTTCTAAACATACTGTCACTATTCAGCTATGATAAGAAATAAAAATATCAGTTGCGGTCAACACAAAACTTTCTTCTACAAAATCTACGACCCCTGCGCAATTTACGCTTTGAGTGTCCTGTCAAAAAACAGCCAATGGGGTTTTGAATTATTAATTATACCACAAATATAATTAAGGATTGTAATAAAACAAAAGCACACTACTAATTATAGCTAAATTAACTTACATTATCGATAAATGCTTTTATTTTAAAAAAATAGTTCCGGGCGGAACTAAAAAAGTTCTATCGATTCTTCGATATACCAACCAAAGTGCGGAAGGAAACGTTCACGTATTGGATAAAAACAAAACGCATCTAGAAGATTTATGACTCAATTATTCGCTAGGTTTTCCTATTAAGATAACAATTCATAAGCAAAGATTTATCACCCGAAAGACAATACTTTTTGTCTTAAAGTGCATTTCCTCATTAAACGCCATCAACTTCAAAAAGCTTGAAAAAAGCGGTAATCGTGGCTTTGATCATAAGTTGGTCGGCAATGCAACGAGAAAGGAAGCTTATGCACCGCAAAATCATAAGTCAAGTGAAGTCAACTCGTAGCCAACTTCACCCAGTTTACGGTGCATCCGTAATTTTGCGTTGATGGTCTATGAAAACGTAAACAAAATGCGAATTATTACAAATGTGGACAGACAAAACGACAACGCATTTACGGTGGGCGGATGTTGTCCAGTTTCGAAATGGTAATTATGTAAAATAAATAATTTTTTTAAATTTTCTATTAATTCCACTGAAGACCCAATTATAAAAGCCTGTGTCGGCCATTAGCCTGGGGTAGCCACCAGTCCATCGTCCAAGCATTACAACGGATCCAGTGCGCACCATACTTTGTGGTGACCTTTAGCCAAAGTGTTGATGATCTGCCACTATAAAAATGGAGATAAGCTTAGCACTTGAGGTGAGTCGACATCGCAAGGTCTCAGCTCTTCATTGTGTTACGAAATAATCGTTTTATGGTAAAAATCTTGTAAAAATGCTGGAAAACATGGATCAAGAATTGTTTGAGGTAAATTTTATTTAATGTGGCTGCTGCTACTATTGGCGGTCGTCGGTTGGCTTTGGGCTAATAGTTTGATATTTGATGGCTGTTAAATATGGATTCTATCGAATCAACTGAGACCTCTTCAATCTAGTAGTAGGGTTTTGGACGGACGACCAACGACGACTACGGACGGGCGGATGTGTTGTTCACTCAAGTTCGAAAGATTCTTCGCTTCTGTGGTTCATACCAAGGGACTACTCAAGTGTATCTCAATCTGTGACTACCTATTATTATTTTATTATTTGTACTTGTTGGATTCACATCGCCGTATCTTGAAACTTCTATCAAGATTCACATCGTTTTCATGTTAAATTCTTATTGTTAAGGTAATGCACTGAACTAGGAACAAGTGAATCATTTTCGGGCGCATACTTGACTAATTAAATGATTGAAGGCAGTTTTTTCCCATTGTATTGAAGGATGTACATCATTTCTGTTTTATTATTTACATTGAAGAAAATCAAAAATGAAAAATTGAACACCACGGAGACATTAAGGCAAAAAATATTCACTCGATGCCATTGAAGATGCGATTCTACAGCATTGAAGGTTGACAAAAAGACAAAACATTGTTTGTGGTTCACACAAAAAAAAAAACAACGATAATGATGATAGATTGAAAATAAATTTTATTAAAGTTCCATTGGTTGTTAGAATTTCTACTTGGAAGACCGATGAAGTTCCGAAATAATATTTCCTTAAATTGGTCACTAATTGCAAGGTTTTTACAAAGTCAAATGCCATTTAAAATATATTTACGATGTTTTAGTACAAGTGCGAGATTGTGATTTGTCCATTAACTGCTATGGTAATAAACAATTTTTTTAAAGCGGCATTTTCAAAAAAAAAATTGCCTCGAAATGGAGCAAGAAGTTTTGTGAACGAACGAAATAGAACGTTTTAACAGATCCTAGGAAAGGGAAGCAGTCAACTCATCAAAAGAGGACAAATAGAACTTAGATTTTTGATCAGCTGTTACGAAAGGTATCTTGGTTTATGAACAATATTAAAAACATAACAAAAGCTATAATTGCCAATCTGGCAATTATTGGAGACCCGTATGATAATATTCGTATCAAAATTCGAACAGTTGCATCAAAATTCCACTTTGAAGTCAATAAGATTTTTTTAAATTTATTCCAATCGGATTTTGATGTATGGGAGTTTTATGTAGAATCATATCCTAAATAACTTTTGTTTTTGGACTTTTTTGATAAGATGCACCGTTTTTGAGATATTCACAAAAAACGAATTCGTTCGTATGGGAGGTACCCCCCCCACCCCCCCACCCTAACGGTCCATTTTTGCCCATTAACGAACTTAGCTATGCATTTTACGAAAAACGGATCTGCACAAAATTTCAAGTCTCTAGCTTAATCCGTGCGCCAGTAATCCGCGCCACAGACAGACGGACAGACAGACAGACGGACAGACGGACAGACGGACAGACGGACAGATGGACAGACAGACAGACGGACGGACGGACGAACGGACGAACGGACGGACATGCAAAATTCATTTTTTTTTGTCATTCTAAACACACTGGTGTAATTCATTTTTGTGTGTGATAACGGGATCTGGGCGTTACAAACGGTAAGGCAAATTTAATATACCCTTTGGTTCGGGTATAATCAAAGATTAATTGCAATTTTCTATATAAGATTCGCTGTTTCATTGGTGTCGCGTTTCAGCCATCCACACACCCCCCCCCCCCCCCCTCCCCGTACTTCCCTAACCCCTTCAAAAAAATGCTTAACAAATGATAAAAAATTTAAAAAGATTTAGATTTATTCAAGTTTTTAAAGGCATCTACAGTTGTCTGTTTTCACTATCTATTATCATAGCTGTGGGTTTTCTTAAAGTTGAAAAAAATAAATAAAACTGTTAAAAAGTAAAATAAAAGAAAAATGATCACTCAAATATGTGAATTACAGTGATATCTGCATACAGGAAATGTTGGCGTTGTGAATAAAGTAGTAAAAACTAATACCAAACCATTCATTTTAAATGTGAGTATTTCATTCAACTGCATCTAAAATTATTTAAATGAAAAGTATTTAAAACAAAAATCCAATCAATTACAGATATTTTGCTCAGTTCACAAACGCTTATCCACACGGAAAGAAATCCAAATAGGAATATACGGGACAGTGGACTATTCTGCAATGATTCCCTAAAAATAGGGAATTATTCCTATAATTTTTGGAGAATTTCCTATTTTTTGGCATATATTCCCTTTTTTTTAGGAGTCATTACCAAAAAATTTCACTCTCTCGTATACTCCTTTTTTTTTGTAGGAATCTGTGCTATTATTTCTCTCCGTTCCATTTACTATGGAAAACGGAATCTCATAACTTAAACGAATTCTCGACGTTGACAGATTTCCAGCTTAACCAGGGTCTGGCTTAGTTAGATCGATTTCACCGTAATATAGATTGATTCAAATCACCACTTTTAACGGAATTTCCAACCCACGAAGAATTTTTTTCAACTTTATTTTTTTTAAAGATTTAAAATTCTATGTCAAAATTTAGTTTAATTCTTTCATGTTTTCTATTAAAAACTCTCCGAAACATTTGCATCTACATTATTTATTTATTTAAATATAATTTACATATTCTCCATTTTATTTTTTAAAAAAAATTCAGTACTTTGTTGATATTTTGAACTCATTATATTTACACAAAACACTTGAACTTTTTAAATATTTTCAACATTTCAATCTGGTGTGAAATTATTTTCCAGCATCGTTCATATTTTTTGGTAAGCTCAGCAAAGAATTTATGAGTTCAGAATTTCTCTTTGGCAATGGTCCAATTAAATTAGCTCCATTATAGTAACGGCAAGGGTTATTTGAAGATGGATTTAGTGAGGCTAGCCATGTCAGAATTTCTCTGGTGTACTAGAGAAAAACATTACAAAAAATTAAGTAAAAGTAGAAAATGGAATTAATATTTTTAGGCGTATATTGCATACGCAGGGCAAGTTTTGCCATGTTGCTTGCAGGTCAATCAAAAACAGTGGGTTCTGATGAAAAAATATGAAATTCGTTGTCTTGCTATTTTTTTAAATAATAGTTTTTGAATTTTCGTAAAACTATAATGGGCCTCATTTTTTAAAAGAAAAGTCCCAGTTGAAACATCAATGACCAACAATGCGAACACTAGTTATTTTTCTAATTATTTTTCAACTGAGATTTTCCTTTTAAAAAATAAAGTTTGTCGTCAAATTTTGCAAAATTTATGTTAAATTGTTAATTGCAAAACTGCCCTGCGTATAAAATAGATTTTATTTTTAGACGTATGAAAACTTACTTCTTTATCTAAATATCTTTCTTCATCTGGACTAGGCATCGCTGAACTGAAACTGATCAACAAAAGGGCAACAAAAATTAATTCCACAAACTTTGCCATTTTTTCGCAAAAAAAAAATTTTATAATAATAATATCGAAAATTCACAATTAATTCACAAATAATTCACAAATAAAAATTCCGTTGATTTCGAATTTTTGAAGAGGTTATTCAGCTAATGAATTGCGTACAAAACTGATGATTTTATCAATCGCGTATCCCTTTTTATAGGCAAATCAACCTGTCCACAAAAAAAAAACAACAGGTAAATTGAAAATGAGATAAACAATGAAACACATAAAATAAAATAAATAAAAATGTGACATTCTTCTGTATTTGCACATGTTCGGGAAGGAAAAAATCTATATCAGTCATAATGTCAATTGCAGGTCTAGGGTCTGGAGAGAATAGGTAAAAATTCTTCGACAGGTAAATGAGAGGAATCTAGAAATGCCCTAAATAGAACAATCAGAAAAATTGCTATTTACTTGGGCGCAAGTAAACTACAGACATTATCTGCTCAGTAAAACTATAGAAAGTTTTACTAAAAGTTTATTGCAGCCAGTTCTGTATCCTGCGAACATATTGATAGGTCGTATGAAGTTGATGCAAATACAGATTAACCCCATATCTGTTGATGCTGTTCTCTAATGTAATTGATATATCTGCAAATGACGGAAAATCTTTAATTTCACCTTAGAACAAAGTTAGTGCGTAATCAATGTGAAATATGTGGGAAGTTTCCGGTTAACGTATGGATAACGCAGGTGATGTACAATTTTTCAACCCTTGGATAAACTTTATATCATCCAATATGATGACGTATTCGCTTGATGCAATCAATGTAATTCAATTCCGTTATATTTCCAAGAAAGGGGAGGGGTCCAAAAATATAATCCCAGATAATGGAAGTTTATTAATTTTACCATTTCGATGGGGCCAGGGTCAATGCTACTATGGATTATGTGAATGATAAGCAGCTAAAAATCATAAAATTATTACCAAGGTATTAATTAAATGTGTGTAAAAGTTTATTTTGATAAGTAAACCGTTTTTTATTGTATATAATCAATCGCCAACAGTTTCCTGTATGCAGCAATAATTGAGATTAGAAAATAGTTTAGATTTCTAAACCCCCTGTTGAAACCATCCTTCACTGAGGGAAAAATGTAATTAGATTTAACGAAAAATCAGTTGAATCAAATAAAAAATTTCGCTAAATTTGCTTCACGGCATTTATACTCTATATGATATATCATATAGAAGTATTATTAGATTTAGTATACCGTTGGTAACACATCGTACCAATCATCGGACACAAAAATGAAGTACATCAGGGTGTTAGGGATGACAAACAATTTTGATTTCCGCATGTCGGTCAGTCTGTCCGTCTGTCAGTCCATCCATGGACACTATATCTTTCGAAAAGATTGAGCTAGAGACTTGAATTTTTGTATAATTACGTTTCTCGTAAACGGCTAAGCTATATTCTTGAACGGGCAAAATTGGACCACTCCTTCCCCCCTCCCCCATACAAATTGGATACTTTTTTTATATTTTCTCGAAAATGGTGCGTCGTATTGAAAAATTTATAAATAAAAAAAGTGTTTAGAATATAATTTTAATTAATCGTTCCATACATCAAAATCCAATCGGACCACTCATTTCCCCTCTCCTATACAAATGGATTTTTTAAATAAACATTTTGTCTGTCATCTTAAAGGGCCCATAGATGGTCAACTTTGTTGCCAACCTGGTCGCCAACATGCAATCTTGGAGTCGATGTTGTACGTCTGTGGCCAAGTTGGCGGTTGGTTTTTCATGTTGTCGACGAGGTTGGTGTAAAATCAAAAAATTTTGAAAACTTAGCATGTTGGCGTTCATGTTGGGGTGTCTGTAGGCAAGTTTACAACCTGGTTGCCAATCTCAGTTGCATTGAGTTGTACATCTTCGCACAACTCGTTTAAAACCAATACCAATAACAAATCCTTACTCATTTTTCACTAGTCAACATATACCCTATAGTTGTCCTATAACCATATAGTAAACTATAAACAATAAAAAAATTAGAGAAATCACCTAAAGTCGACGGGATCTTGTTAAAAATGATGTTGACAACTTAGTTGCTACCAGTAAAAACTACCAACCAGGTTGGCGACCAGGTTGGCAACAAAGTTGGCCGTCTATGGGCCCTTTTATAGAGTACTAAGGGCTGCGCCCCGAACCGCTTCGCTTTTGCGTGAAAGAGGAACAGACAGACAGACAGACACCAACTCATTTTTATATATTAGTATGATTAGACGATTGACCCCTGGCAACTGTAGCTTTTCTTATGTATTTCTTTAGTTTTCCAAATAAATCTGTTAACTCAACTATTCATTAGTTTTTTATATAACTTTTTTATGAAGCCATAAATATTTACAATAACTACTAATTACAAACTTTTATCATTAATATTACATTAATATAAAACTAACATCAAAACTAGAACAATAGCAAAAATAAATTCTACATATACATTTTCATGTTAACAAATGTAATTGATAGACATTTTATAATCAAAAACTCATTTTTTCCCCTCTTAAAAATTGAAATAAAACCCAAATATGGTAAAGTTCACGGAACTTATTTGCATCAATAATTACTAAACGTAATCAAATTGAAGGCACGCCAAATGAAGAGAGAAAAACATTTAAAATTGTCACTAAAAAAATTCCAATTGTTGTGAAATTATTTGATTTATCAGCTGTTGATTCTTCATCGAGATCATGAACATTGTATCTACTATTTACAATCAATCCAATTCCAACGGCAACCTGTAGAAATTTTAAAAAAATTTGTAAAATCAGTCAATCTTGTATGAGCAGAAAAAAATGATATGAACAGCACGTGACCTTCTTATACAAAATCTACGAGAACACTATAGAACTTACGAATAAAATACTAACTTATATAAGAATGTGATTGTTTTTTACAAAATCTAAAATATCTCTATAACGGTAAAAGATATGGATTTACGGGAAAATATCGCTATTTTTACAAGTAACCGATAGTTTGCAAACAATTCGAAAAATTGTAATTTTTTACGTTTTAATGAAAACATTTCAATAACGGTAAAATATAGCGGATAACTGTGGAAGATAAAATGTGGGAATCGTTATTCTCCTTAATTCGATTCTTACGAACTACCGAAAAACAGTTTTTTTTCGAGATAATCGCTAAAAACTGATTTTTTTTTAAAATAACGACATATTGCGATAACGGTTTAAGATATAAAGTTCTCGTGAAGGACAAACATCTAGAAAATTTCCCTTTAGATATACATAAGGATATCGAAAAATGCGTAATTTCGGAGTAAATTAGGAAAAACAGCACTGACAGACTGACAGACAGAAGGGCATTTTTGTAATGATGCTCCAGTCGACTCAGGAATATTTTCGAAAATCGGGAAACATTTCCAAGAATGTGCGTTTTTCGAAATTCTGAAAAAAGAGTAATTTTGAAACTGTTCTTAAAGAAAACTGCTTTAAAAAAATGCAGGACTTTCACAATCTGATTTTTTAAGAATTTTTGAAATTTTTACTTGCCTGGACGAAAAGACTGCCTCCAATAAAGCAAAGTGATGGATAATAATACGGATGTCGATCACCAAACTCCAAAATATATCGAAGTTGATTCACATTCGCAGAAATTAGCGCTAAGTCCATCATTCCCTGGGCAATTGTCTTTTTCTGTTGATAAGAATTCATGTCCACTTGACTTGTCCGTGGCATAGCGAGACATCGCGCCTATAAAATAAAAATTAATAAGAATTTATTAATAAGAATTTATTAATACATTATTGAGCGAATAAGTGCCATAAGCGATTCCTTCTGCCTCGCTTTCACCATCCTCTCCAGATTCATCAAAAAGTTTCGCAATATCAATTACAGAATCGCTGCCCCCACTGCCGCCGCTACCGTTACTACCAATTGATGTTGTTTCGGTGTTAATTGACATTTTTACAGCGTTTTTTGTTGTTAAAATTTGGTAAATTTTCAAAAATTAAAAACGTTTTACCGCGAAATATTTTTTGTTCAAACAATTTTTTGAAGGACAGTGAAATTTTTTTTAGGTAACGGTTTCTTGCGGTACCGACAATGCAAAATGAAGTGGAAATTAGGACAATGGATTTGAAGATTTAGTACACTGTTGCCATAGTACTAGTTCGCAAATGTTTATTGGCAAAATAAAATCGGTATTTAGCGCCACAGAAAAATGATCGCTTCAAAATATCGATGGTCGAAAAAAGTTTTAACAAAATTTCGAATTTTCAAAGCCCACATTTTTTTTGCAAGAAACTACAGAGATCTAAAAACATAACAAAAGCTATAATTGCCAATCTGGCAATCATTGGAGACCCGTATGGTGATATTCGTATCAAAATTCCATTTTTGCCCATGAACGAACTTAGCCTCGCATTTAACGAAAAACGGACCTGTGCCAAATTTCAAGTCTGTAGCTCAATCCGTGCGCTCGCAATCCGCGCCACAGACGGACAGACAGACGGACAGACGGACAGACAGACGGACGGACATGCTAAATTCAACTTTTTTTTATCATTCTAAACACACTGGTGTAATTCGTTTTTTTTGTGTGATGACGGGATCTTGGCGTTACAAACGGTAAGGCAAATCTAATATACCCTTTGGTTTCACCATACGGGTATAATTATACAAATAAAACGTTTTTATTTTTTCTTCAAAATTCCGGGAGAGAGCGAACATGTAAAGGACAGGAGAATCGTTTTAATACTTTTCTCAAACTATTTTTTATCAAAGTCGTTTTGGGTTTTTTTTTCGTTTTTACAAATAATTAGGCAAAAATTGGTTTTTGGTTGGGTAGAAAAGGAATTTACAGAAAACGAGCTTAGAGACTATTTTGCGAAAAAAAACGTTTTAGTTTTTATGAAATTGAAAAACTAATTGCATAAAAACAAAAACGTTTTTTTTTCGCAAAATAGTCTCAAAGCTCGTTAATTTAATTTCACATGTGCAAAGATAAACCACACAAGTGTCTTTATCTTTTGTTGGGTAGAACATAACGTCACGTGGCAAGAAAATGTATATTGGAGACAAAATTACGTAATAACGATAAAAATCCTAAAAATAAAAATTTTCGGAATTTAAAAATAAACAAAAAAAACGTAAAATCGATCTATTTTTTGCAACGGAAAAATGTTAAATATTTTTTTTAGCTAGGCAAAAAATAATATTTTTTGTCATAATATCGTTATTTCTAAAAGAGGAATTTTATCGTTTAAATTTACGCGCTTTAGGAAATCATATAATATAGAGTACCTCTTTAATTGCAGATAGAGTCTAACAAAGTCCTAAGCAACAATTAACTTCATTTTTTGCGTTTTGTACGTTTTATAAATAGTCGTAACGGAACTTGTAAATAAAAATAACAATAAAGAGGGATGCGCCGCAGGCTACATTTTTTTCATAAAAGATATTATGCTTTTCATAAAAGATATTTTGGGATGGAAATTTTAAACAAATATTGCAGAAATAAAAGCGAGATAAATGTTTATTTTTTTCCTTTTTGGTACATTTTTTTTAACAAAGGATCTTTTCAATTTTTTTTAATTGTTATTATTACAAGACCTTCCGTTATCCGTACAGACTTCTTAACGGCAGGATCGGATTCAACGACTCCAAAAACCCGAGATGAGATTTTTCCGGAAAATTTTAGGAAAAGGATAATCACGTTACCCTTACAGGACCTTCTCTTGTTCTTACAAGGACGAAGTATTGAAAATATTGTATTGTCATCGGACTAACGTATGTGTATAAAATTTATAGTGAATCAGGTGAGTGGAAGTGAGTTAAAATTGGATTGGAAGATTTGATCCTGATAGATAGACAGACCATCAAAAACGAAGGCAAGTTAAATATAGGCTTTTAAAATAGATAAAAATTTGCAAATTTTTCAAAAATCCACATAAACTCGTAACAGTCTACTTCGAACCGACTGACCATCTCAAAAACACAAAGCAAACGAGGATATTCGGATATCCCACAAATCAATCTCGGTACCTGTCACTGCGTTTTTCGCAGTTTTCTTCGTGTTCGCTTTCGCCCAAGTATTTGCGAGTTATTGCAGTTCATCGATAATTATTTTGCAATAATTGTACGTGACCGAGTATTATTACCAATCCAAGTAACTGCATTACTAAATTTCTTATCAATTTGAGTGAAATATTTGCTGAATCGCTGGTTCAAACTTTTTTTCATTTGGCACAATTGACGTTTCTCGTGAAAATCATTTCATTTCCACCTTTTCCCGATTACACGCATTTTCCACAATTTTTTGCTAAACTAGCAGATGGTCTACTCGTTCGTTTAACTAATTTCATTATTTTGTGTTGCATGCGAGTATTCTGTGTCCACTTAAATTCATTGATAATAGAAAAAGTGTTCATTCTATGGCCACGGAGTTTTGGAGTTCTTTTTTGTTCTACAAGTATTTTGGGGCGCTGACAAAAAGAAGTGTGAATACATCGAATGCGCCCCCTTTCGTCACGCCACCGCTTCGGGTCTAATTTCCAGTATTCTCTTGTTATTAAAACTTTTTTTTCGTTGCTGTCAACAATTCGTCATTGATTGAAATAATTTTGCATTAATTTTTGTGTTCCTTTTGTAAATAATTTTTGTTGGTTCGATTATCATTTTTTTTTACTTTTCGATTTTCCTGGCTTTTCACCTTTTTGCTGAAAAATCGCTCATATTCTAGATGATTTGTAAAGTTCACTATGGAAAAATTTCCATTAAAAGGTGGTAAAACGGTCGTGTCGCCTGGCGTTTACAGCAACACTTCGTATCAGGCAGTCACCAAGAAGGTAAGTCGTAGTAATTTCCATTTTTCCCAAAATTTCACTGAAAAACTGTCCAAAATTCGATTCGTTTCCGATTCCATTACGATATCTATGTCATCCACCTTTTGTTTGCACCTTTTCGCATGGTCGGAGGGGCGGCGAGGCGCGAGACGTGTGGGAAGCACCACTTCAGGGAATGAGAAGCAAATGTGATTAATCCAGTGACGTGTCATCCACATTGTTTTGTTAATACAAATGCAAACAGAACGTAAATGAATACCACAAAAGAGCAGTCCGCAAAAAAACTTCTTGGCAAAAAAAAAATTTCATGTCGCATCTCTAAGCGGCCGGTGGGTTTCTTCCTCCTCAGTCCCCCTGCACACAGGCCAGGTACGACCTCGAGGGTCTGCGGTAGCTAAAATTCCATGCTGTGGTTCCGATAATTGTGGGGCTCAACGAGCATGCGGCAGTCTATCATTTTATACACGCTCTCAAACCAGCTCCATCTCAGAAATCCACAGCAATTCAACAAAATCTCGTCAATATTTCTGCTTATCAGCGTCTCGATTGTCAAACGCCCTAATTTATAGCAGCCTTAATTAATTATCGTTATCAAATGAATTACAGCATGCCTCACAGAAATCATAATTTAAAATTTCTTACTCCTATATTGTTTATTATTGATTTAAGACGGTAACAATGATCGTTGGATCTTTCTGTTGGTGGGGCACCTGTTGTGTCAATCTATCGGCAAACCTGGTTTGTTTATCAATTACGAGTTCCGCTTGCACAAGCAATATTTGTTTCACATATTTTGTCAGCGTATTTGAGAATTGCTTACTGTTCAAATTGTGATAATGAGGCTAGGTTTGTTCTGTAAAGTAGAACAATTGAACAGAACCTTGCCCAATTCAAAAACTCTACCAGCCAACAAAACATTTTTCGATCGACTAAAGTGATCTTGCCTGATTTTTATGGAAATTACAAATTTATGCGGATTTTTTATTAATCGTAAACATATCAGTTATGTTTTGAAGCCACGGCTGTGGAACATTTTGCGTTTTAAACAAAACTGGCGTTGTTATGATTTTTTTGATTGTTTTAGATCTCACCTAGGCATAAATTACGTCCATAACCTCCAATTAAAGTAGTATAGGGAGACAGGTTTTATACTCTATATAAGAATCATATAGAAGTATATTAGATTATTGGATGTGTAGTACTGATTTCGGCGCATCTTAAAGGCTGTGATAATGACTAGAGTCCGACCGATTAATCGGCTTTGGCCGAAGGTAATGAAGAAGCCGAAGGTTATGAAAAAGCCGAATTTTGGCTTCGGCTTCAATCAAAAATTGACTTTCGGTCGGACTCTAATGATGACCGTTTCGCCCTCTGACCACTCGGTACGGCCCTCTCCACAACAAAAAAAACCAAGGGTATATTAAATTTGCCTTACCGTTTGTAGCGCCAAGATCCCCTCATCACACACAAAAATGAATTATACCAGTGTGTTTAGAATGATAAAAAAAATTGAATTTTGCATGTCCGCCCGTCCTTCCGTCCGGCAGTCCTTCCGTCCGTCCGTCCTTCCGTCCGTCTGCCCGTCCGTCCGTCCTTCCGTCCGTCTGCCCGTCCGTCCGTCTGTCCGTCCGTCTGTTCGTCCGTCCGTCTGTCCGTCCGTCCGTCTTTCCGTCCGTCTGTCTGTCCATCTGTCCGTCCGTCAGTCTGTGGCGCGGATTGCGGGCGCACCGATTGAGCTAGAGAATTTTACGCAGATCGTTTTTCGTAAAATGCAAGGCTAAACTCGTTGAACAAAAGTGATTTAGGATATTATTTTACATAAAACTCCCATACATCAAAATCCGATTGGAATAAATTTTAAAAAATCTTATTGAAAGTGCAATATTGATACAACTCTTCGCCGTTCACTTAAATCACCATACGGTTTTTCAATAATTGCCAGATTGGCAATTATAGCTTTTATTATGTTTTTTTTTTAAATTAAATATTGCAGAGGAAAGTTTTGTGTTGATCATAACTGATATTTCTCACAACTGATGTCTTGCTAAGTAGGTACCTAAGGTAAATGGTTAAAAACGACTGTTGTTATCGAATACGCCAAGTTTAATGTTCACCACACTAACTAACAATAGAAATAGTCTCTGCGAATTATAATTGGCATATCATATGCGTTAAATATGATAAAATTTCAATGGAACTGATTTCCATATAACTCAATTGACATGTGTTGGAGTTAAAATTCGATGTAGTATGTCTGTTGAAAACATGATGGAAAATCCATTCGGATACATTTTTTTTCACAAATTTCTTATCACTTCACTGAAAGTCACTTCGGTGGTGGTAAAAACCTCACAACCCCAAAAATACCCGGTAAATGCCTTCAGAAAATAAATTTCCATGTGAAAAAATTTAAATTTTCATTTCATTTTGGATTCGTTTTTGATACTACGATTTGCAAAACAAAAAGAAATTCTCGATAAATTCATTACGTCAAAGTTAGAAGAACTCCAGTTGAGTAGACTCCCACTTATGATGTGAGACGGGCGGGTTTAGTTTAATTCAATTCGATGAAATGCAAATTATTAACTGCTGCTGTTAAGTTAGTTTGTCGCTCTCGGGGTATCAGCAACAAGTTTTTATTCGTATAGATCGATTTTCTGTTTAAGTTATTGCTAATAAAAGTTTATGTTTTACCTGAAGTCGAACTCGGACGCATCACTGAGAGAGTTTACTTGTTTGAAATAAGAAATTCAAAAACCAGAATAGCAATTAGAGTTTGTTTTGCTGTTTGCTGTCGTTTTTTTCGTAATAAACAGCAGAATTGTTATTCAGAAAGTCGCCGGAAATTTATCGAATCGGTTCGAATATTTGTTTCGATAGGAATATCTAAAAATGTACAATGGGGTGATAGTGCCGGAATTTGCTAAAATGACAAAAGTTGAACAGTTTTTGGCCGCCGCCAGACACAAATTATTAAGAGATCCCTTCGAGAAATTCTGTGAACATGAACAGCAGGTGATTTACTAAATACATTATTTTTGTGGTCTATTTTAATAATTCTATAACCTCAGTCTTAACATTGAAGTTGCAAATTCTTCAAAATTCGGAAAATTTCAAATGATATCAAATTAAATTCGTTCCAGTGATGAATTTCTGCTCTTGTCCTTGTGCTATGAAATTATCGGTTCAGTGATGTTATGTAAAAATGCCGATTGATCCATTGGCATCAACAGACAGACGAATGCTTAAATTCTGATACGGCTCAATTGGAAACTGAATAAAATGATAATTTATGATTTTTGTTAACAGAACACTTGATGACATCACGACAATGTTTAATGTTGTCCGTTAATGTCGCCTTTACTTAAAGTTTTATGAGGGAATTTTTATTTAATTCGCTTTTATGAAGTGGTTTATGTCAGTTAATGGCAAGGGAAAAGCCCAGGATCAAATAACAAAAAAGGAGTCATTTTCCAGTGCCTTCAATGTTTCAATATAGAAGAATATTTTCTCATTATAACTTCTTAGGTTATATGATACCGACTTGTAGTGCTCAAAGTTCCAGGAAATTTAAGAATAATTGATCAGTTTATCATTTTAATTGGCCATCATTATATTTTATTATCAAATATAACAAAATCCTATTCCATAGGTCAGGATTGTACAATTAGATTTTGTTTGCGGGCAAAATTTCAAATTTTAGGTTACGCGACAAAAATTTAGAACTCATCCTGTCAATGGGCGCGTTTAGACCGGTGCTAAGTTGATCGGTTTTCAATGTAGTACCGGTATGCCTTCCAGCTTAGCAACAGTTTTTTTTTGGCAGTGGTAACTCTTGGCGCTACTACAGAAGTATAGTTGCGAAATTAACTTATTTTTGACTTAAATTTTTACTTCAAATTACCTACCTTTCGGCACTTTGGATTTTATTTCTGTTTTTTTAATCCTTTGTGCCATTTCTATGATATAGATTGCAAAAAATGTACATAAATTGACAGCCCACGCAATATACACTTGTAGTTTAGCACCTCCAGATTGGCAGTGCCAAGTTAGCTCGGTCTAAACGAGCCATATATTTACTGGATTAATTGCACGAATATGCCCCTAGGCTAACTATTGAATCAATGAAGTTTTCATTCTGATGGGGACTTTTTGAAAAATATAAAAATATCTCAACTTACCACTGCTTGATGTCTCGTTTTTTTACCAGAAATAATTAGTAATTCTAATCTACTTTTTCGATTTTTGTGGTGAAATGAAATTTTTGCTGGGGTGACGATTTCGAGTTACTCTACTGGTTACCCTCTAATAGAAATTTTAATAATATTGTGCATTTTTAACGGAAATTTAAAAAAATATCAAAAACACCGTATTTATAAACAAAGTTATAAATGAAGTTTTAAGCTGAGTTACATTGCGACGACAAGGCGACACGAGACGTCGACGAGAGTCGCACGACATTGTCGTTATTGTCATCCAAGTTACATTACCAGAGCTTTTTTTTGAAAGTAAAAGATGAGAGTGCAGAAAGTAAAGAAAATACTATTATATGCTACTATGGATAATTTCTGCATTTTGATAAAATTGCCAATTTTTCACCAAAAGAGAGCAACTCAAACCCAATTAGCCTAACCAAACAATTGAACTGTCATTCGATGTCGTCGCGACAAAAGTTCAATTTTTCAAACTTTGGTAGCGTTGTCGTGTCGCTGTCGTCGCAATGTAACTCAGACTTTAAGTTCAGACCTTTTTTATGGGGGTTGGCTTACATTTGAACTTGCGCTAAAAATATTTAAATCCACTTTTTGAATTTGATTACAAAAAAAAATCACAAACAAATGGTTCAACCACAGTGAAGGCGGCAAGCGGCAGCGGCGGGCGGTATTTTTTTTGCACTAACCTAGCGCAACGAGAGCTGCTACAATACAGCGGCACTTTTTCCGTCGCCGCCGAGTTTGAAACAAAGTCAAACTTGCCGCCGCCGCCCAAAATGTTTTATGAAAACCACCACATTCGGCGCCACATTCTATGCAGATTTTTTACGTTTTGATTTCGCAAGATGGCGACAACGGAGGAAAAATTAAAAGAGGTCGTAAAAGGAAATCCAATGATCTACGATTTGGCCCATCCTCAATACAAAAGGACAGACATAAAGGAAAATAGATGGAGCAAAGTAGCGGACGAATTAAATAAGTTTCGACGTTTCAATTTTGACAGAAGCATATGCCGACGGTGCCGCTATCATTGTAGCTGGCTCGGCGGTATGTGTGGCGGCGCCATGCCGCCCGCCGTCGTCGGTGCCGCTCGCCGCCTTCATTGTGGTTGAACCATAAGTATGCGTCATTATTTTGCGATAATATTTCGGATTTGTTAGAATGTTATTTGGGGCATATTATCCGGTTTTGATATGAAATTAAAGTCATTGTATGCCAATGAAGTCGTCATGTAAAAAATGCTATTTTTTCGAAAAACTTGCACATTCTGTTTAGATTTTTTCCACGAAACGAGGAAGTTCGTTTGGTTTAAAAATTATAATTTATTTTTTATGTGTTTATGTAGAGGTGGAATTCTTCGTTTCTCATTGGTATCTTTGTAACTTCTGAGAGAGATAAAGGAAGAAATTTTCTTTTTATTTTAAACTGCCCGCTCTAATAAATCAAAAAAGATTGACGGCTTAGTACGAGAGAAGAATTTTATTTTCGTCATATATTCTTTGTAGGTTAAAAAGACCTTTTGTAGAAAGAAAAACGCCTAAATTTGTATGGCTGCCTTTACAAATCACGTCATACAAAAATGCAACGCATTTGATATGTCATAGGTTTCTCTGTAAAAATAATAAAGTTTTCTTGTTATCAACAAAATGTATTTTTTTTGCTAAAAGTTTCATAATTAATTACAATTTGAGCGTAATAAATTTTTTTATTAACTCAAGTGCCACAGAACTTTTATATCTTTTGCTTTTAATTTTTTTATTGTTATTGTCTTTTAATTGAATTTATAAATGTTGACTAACACGAAAAATTGTGTCCAGGAACTAATATTTTGTACCTATATTTGTTGTATGTTTCTATTTAATATTGCACTCGTTGTTTTAAACGCAACTTCGAAAAAAATCCACAAAATCGCATTAAAAATGATATTATTTTTATTATTATTGATTACAATAAAAAAATAACTAAAATTCTGAATTATTATTATTTTTTTTTAGTCAAACGGTCATCAGCAGCATCCATTATCCACAACAACATCACTCTCGGTGGGGGACGATGAAATGATTGATATCACCCCAAGAAGCAATTCAAGCGACACATACACAGAAGGTGATACAATAACAAAAAGTCCAGATATGGAACGACAACAGCCATCACATAGCGCCTTTGGGGGCACAGATTACATGCAGCATGAAGGTATAATCATTTACTCTGATTTTTCCACTTAATACGACAAATTCACTTAAAAGAAAAAAAATTATCGCCATTTCATCTATAAGTAAACCAGAAATCTAATCCCACATGACAGAAAAGGGATAACAAATCGAATTAAATAACTTACATCGTTTTCAATGTCTATAGAAGTTGATTTGAGAAATTTTTGCCGATTTCTTATTTATTTTTATTATTCTTCTTTTAAGAAGTGAGAAATTCTAGGAAAAAGAAAGAAAAATTCTTTGCAAAAAGTTGTTTTTTTTTTCAATAACCTTTAAGTTGTCAAAGTTTTTAGTCGTAGAAAATTTTCTAAGATTTTTTTTCCCAACATATGCTTTCTTTTTGGGTGATTTTATTCCATTTTGATATACAAATAATTTACGTAAGGTTCAAAGCAATTCGTAAATCGAATCAAAAATCACCATATAATTATAAAAAAAAAAAGATTTCTTCAATTCCTTAAGGCCCAACTACGATAGACATAGGAGCGCATATGTTAATGTCAAATTCCCAACGAATGTTGACATACATAGCTGTCAACATAAAAGCTAATCTTCATTTTACCTCAAGTGGAAATTAATATGGCCACAATATTATTAAATTCACACTAAAATTTTAGGTTATATTCACTATTTTCATATGCCAGTTCCATTTGTGTCGAATCATTCATGCTTAACGAAAGTTTAACGAATGTTTGAAAATGGCAACACTTTCACACATGTCTATTGTGGGTAATAACATTGACTTTCTTATTCTGGAAATGACATATGCAGCTACATATGCGCTCCTATGTCTATCGTAGTTGGGCCTTTAGTTATGGAGTTTCTGCCGAACCGATTTTATATCAACGTAGGTTTGCGCAAAAAGATTTTCACTTCTGTTCAGTATTTGCTGAATTCGCATTTTTTCTGGATTTTCAGCAATGACAATAAACTTTAAAAGATAAAAAAATTCCAGATATTTCATTAGGGTGCGAACACAATGAACGAGTATGAGTAGATAACCTGTAAATTGAAGATTTGTACTAGTGAGCTCATTCGGTCACTAGAGAGCGCATAACCTAAAGAGTAATCGGGGTGTAAAAATGACACGTCAAGCTGAAAAACGAGTTCGAAAAACTTTAAAAATTTGATCATTGTCACATATAATGGCCAAAATAAGGAAATAGCTTAATATAATTAAAATACTCGTGTGTGAGGTATCTAAAAAAAATGGAAAGTCGTAGTTTTTTTAATAAATTTAAAAAAATCTAGCTATATGTTCGTGTGTCTATTTGTTCGATTAAAACTCGAGAACCACTGAACCGATTCGGATGAAACTTTCAAGGGAGCTTACTAGGGTCACTGGGCGGGTTTTAGATCATGGGTCAATGCAAGGTTCCACTGTTTTCTTACCTGTTTTCTCGATTTATGCATATTACTGTCGATTTTTCTGTCTGTTTGTCAATAACTTGAGAACCACTGAACCGATTCGGATGAAACTTTCGGGGAAACTTATTGGCGAAATTATCGAAGGTCGAGAAGAAAAGGTGGCCGCAGGTCGACGGGGGATAGGGAGGCGGATTTTTAATTTTGTTGATATTTTTTTTATTTTTAATTTTGTTGATAAAACCGCAAATCTTACAAAATTTCAGTAAAATCTAAGACCCATCGGCCCAAATTTTCCAGTAATAAATTCCAGTAATAATTTTGGTTTTCAAGGAGGATTTGTTTACTCTCATTGTTTAAATCCCTAACCTATTTCCTGCCACTTCCCGAAATCGACGTAATTCTTTGATTCCGGGTTTTGAGTGAGCCATTGAGGATGAACATTAATTTCAATTTGCAAAATTTCAACTAATTTTCAACTTAATTTTTCAAAAACTGTAATTTTAATTATTTTCTTTTTTTTTGTTTCTTATGTTGTCTCCATTGTGCATCACACACATACATATTTCAAAATTCTTAAATCATATTTCGTGTTGTCCACGAAGCCACAATTAGATTTTCCAGTTTAGATGGAGGTATGTCGCACAAATAACTCTATTAATTCAAATTTTTAATTAAAATGTTTTAATTTTGTGATGTCAAGTGTTTTTTTTCAAATTCTTTAATCGCATTATTTAATTTTAAAAATCAGTGTTTTTTTTTTGTTTGAGATTCTTGTCCTGTTTTGATTATTTTTACATTATGTTTAAGTTTGTTATATATTAGTTATTCATCGATATTTCATTGTGATCGTTTCAAATTATGTTAAAATGTATTTTTCGTATTTGTTTTAAATCAAATGATTTTTGTCAAGTGAGAAATTTTCCACAGACATGAATTATTTCTTACCTCTACTATAGAGGGAAAGTATTGTTTTTATGACGGAGACCGACTCCAGAACGAGGACAGATAGAAACTTTCTGATCAGTACAAAATCCGTTTCAGACAAAATTATGAAGATGTCCGTGCATCTGTCTGTCGGTCTTCCCGTTTTACTTATCCTAAATAACTGGAGAACGCGTTGAGCTATCAACTTGAAACTTTTTGTAAATAAATCGTAGTTTTCTATCAACTTTTAGAACTTTTGAGAAAAAATGCGTATCACCAAATTCAAAGAAACGAACCAAAAAAAAAAAAAACCAAAAGAAAAACAACCCTACATTGAAACCTACCTAATGGCGAGTTTCATGAAATATTTGACGGCAACTAAATCGAGTTAGCAGCCTATTTTTCCTTGAAATTCGCCCACTAACTCGATTTAGCGGTCGTTAAAAATTTCGTGAGACTCGCCATAAGTCTTACAAATTTTCTGGCCCTATGCGAATTCGGCTTATACAGGGCTAACTGTACAAAACTTGTAAAAAACTATTGTCCCATAGTTTGGGACAGCACAAAACTTTGCTTAGCTTACTATTCTAATTGTTTTAAAAAAAATATCGTCCTGTTGTGTCCAAAATCCTCATAATGTTTATCCTTTAATCTGTAATTCGTAATTCGTTGTTGTTGCTGTCATAATTCGATTGATTTCGTTTCTGGCTAGAGCAACTAATCCATTAATTTTATTCGTTTCATCAAGAATTTGTAACAAAAATGCATGAAATTTTAACCGAAATGACTAAATCTCTTTCTACTCAGGTGCGGTATCATTTTTCGGATCGCCAGGTAAATTACTCAACAAAAATCGGTCTTTTATTTCTACAAATCTCTTCTCTGTTTGTGAATTTTTGCAGAGCCAAGCGATGATATTCCAGGAATTGGCCAATATGAGGATTTCCACACGATAGACTGGCAGCGTGAGATTGCGCGGGATCGTATGAGGCATAGATATATTGTAAAGAAACGTCAGGACTCGCTGTGGGATTTAATAAAGGTGAGCCTTACAGATTTATCCGGGATTGAGAAAAAAAAAATTGTAAGAAATTTCTTCATTAGGGCGCCCACGATGCGTGGTCGGGTTGGTTGTGTGTGCTATTAGTTGGTTTAGCATCTGGATGGGTGGCTGGAGTTATCGACATCGGAGCCAGTTGGATGTCAGATCTCAAATTCGGTATTTGTCCGCAGGCATTCTGGTTGAATCGTGAGCAGTGCTGTTGGTCATCGAAGGAGGCAACATTCGAAATTGGAAATTGCTCCCAGGTAAAATATTTCTTTTGAAAAATCCTTTTATTATTCCTTGATTGATTTTGTTTATTTTTTTTTCCAGTGGTACACGTGGCCAGAAGTTTTTGGTCAATCGAGATCTGGAGCAGGTCCATACATTGTATCTTATATTTTGTACATAATGTGGGCGCTGCTGTTCGCCGCCCTGAGTGCATCACTAGTGCGAATGTTCGCTCCGTATGCATGTGGATCCGGTATACCCGAAATCAAGACGATACTCTCGGGTTTCATCATTCGAGGCTACTTAGGCAAATGGACGCTGATCATTAAATCAGTCGGTCTAATGTTGTCCGTATCGGCTGGGCTGTGTTTGGGCAAGGAGGGCCCAATGGTACACATCGCCAGTTGTATAGGAAATATCCTATCGTATTTGTTCCCAAAGTACGGTCGAAATGAGGCTAAGAAGAGGGAGATTTTGTCCGCTGCCGCAGCGGCCGGTGTATCGGTGGCTTTTGGGGCGCCGATCGGTGGTGTACTGTTCAGTTTAGAGGAAGTCTCCTACTATTTCCCCCTGAAAACATTGTGGCGGTCATTTTTCTGTGCGCTGATCGCTGCTTTCATTCTGCGATCGATCAATCCATTTGGTAATGAACATTCAGTGCTGTTCTTTGTTGAATACAACAAACCGTGGATATTCTTTGAGTTGGTTCCGTTCGTTGGACTCGGCATTATGGGCGTAAGTTTTCAATAAGATCTGTCCATAAAATATGTGACGTAAATTTTAGGTTTTTCAAATTCTTTGTCACACTTTTTTCCAATTTTTTGTACAGCGTTTAATAACACCAGTAACACCCTCTAAAAGTGTGATGTATTTTATGGACAGTGTTTAAAGTCGAATTTCCCACATTTTGTTTAATTGCTTTAATTGATTTTTTCAGGGTGTCATTGGAACGATATTCATTAAAGCGAACCTGTGGTGGTGCAAATACAGAAAGTTCAGCAAGTTGGGCCAATATCCAGTCACTGAAGTTCTTGTTGTCGCTCTCGTAACGGCTGTCATTTCATATCCAAATCCTTATACACGAATGAACATGAGCGAATTAATTTATCTGCTATTTAGCCAATGTGGAATATCCAACAGTAATCTATTGTGGTAATTTTGAAAATACCTTAAAAATTGAATTGAAGCAAACATGATTTTCACATCATATTTTCCAGTGACTACAATCGCAACTTTACGGACGTCAATTCAGCAATAGAAATCGCTGCTGCCGGGCCTGGTGTTCACAAAGCGATATGGCTTCTAATTTTAGCATTTATTTTGAAATTAATTCTTACTGTGTTCACATTCGGCATGAAAGTACCATGCGGTCTGTTTATTCCATCGCTTTGTTTGGGTGCCATTATGGGAAGAATTGTTGGAATTGGTAACAAATTGCAAATTCAAATCATATCCAACAGTGATTTTTAATACGAATTTTTATTAACAGGCGTTGAGCAATTAGCCTATAACTATCCAAAGATCTGGATATTCTCTGGTGAATGTCTGACCGGTGATAATTGCATAACGCCGGGTTTGTATGCGATGGTAGGAGCTGCTGCGGTTCTTGGAGGTGTGACGCGGATGACTGTTTCTCTGGTGGTTATAATGTTCGAGTTGACTGGTGGTGTGGGTTACATTGTTCCCTTGATGGCAGCCGCCATGGCATCAAAGTGGGTTGGAGATGCTCTAGGAAGACAGGTAAAATTGATATTAAAATGCAATTTTGAGTTAAAAAAAATGTTTTACTTGAATTTCGAAATCATTTTTAGGGCATTTATGACGCGCATATAAGTCTGAATGGCTATCCATTTTTGGATAGTAAGGACGAATTTGCTCATACAACGTTAGCTGCTGATGTGATGCAGCCAAAGTGAGTTTTGTTTTATTTATCTTTTATCTTTTGTGAAGCATTAAGAATTGGTTAGGGACTGTCCTGAAAATGCGTAAGTGGGGGGCTCAAATCAAAATCGTAAAAATTGACGTGACGTATTTTATGGACAATCCCTAATTTGAAATACATTACACTTGGGAAATATTTTGGGATTTTTAATATTTTAATCCAACTCCTCCAACTTCTGTAACTGGACACAATGGTCGATAAGGCCAAGTACTGTCGCGCCAAGTCTTCATTGCAGTGGGATATGGGGAGTATTCAGAGTATGAATGGATTGTATGAATGGTTGAATGAATGATGTCTTGAGCTGTGCTTCGGCATTAGAGGCAATTTGCCTAAGCTCCTGGCATAAATATAAAAAAAAATTTCCGTTTTACTTTCTTATACGAAGTCTTACACGAAGTATAATAAAGTACCTATTGTATTTATGAAAAATTTCGGCTTCTTAATTTTGCCTAAAAATATTTCCCGAGTCGATTGGAGTATATTACAAAAATGTCTGTCAGGCTGTTAGTTTGTGTACAAGATTTCTCAAAAACTAATACAGCTACAGCCATAAAATTTTACGGGCGTGTTTTGTTCTGGAATTGGACGGTCCTATTAACTTTTGGTAGCAATTCGTTAAATGTAAAGGTGCCGCTCCACATGAGAGTAAATATGCGAGTAACTCTCAAAAACTCTCGAGAGTTACTCGCAGGAGGTTGCCTATGCCGGCGAGAACCTCTCGATAACAGCTACTCGCAAATGGACACGTCTCTGAGAGTCGCTCGCAAAAACTCGCGAGCTAGTTTCTGCGAGCTGTCAAAAGTGATTCTACTCTCTAGTCGACACGCACCCACTGAACTCTCAGGGAGTTGCTCGCCAGATACGACCGGCGTTTGAATTTCGCTAGTAGCTCTCGAGAATTCGCCAAAGCAAGATGTCAAAAGGATCAAGATATTGATATTGAAAAGAGAAAAATCGCCGAAATTAACTCTCAAATAGACAACCTCCTGTGATTAACTCTCGAGAGTTTTTGAGAGTTACTCGCGTACTTACTCTCATGTGGAGCGGCACCTTAAGTAATCAAAATGGCGACTTTTTAAAAATTGCAATTTCATTTTTTGCTACGCGCTAAGTCCGTAAAATGTTATTTTGAGATATTTGAAGTTTTAGTATAAATTGCGTCCCGTTCAGTGTAATTAAGATATTAGTTTTTTTTTCTATGTCTCCCACTATTTGAAGGGAAGTAATAAAATTTTAGTTGAAAGGAAAACCTACCGCCTCTGTTTTTAAGATATTTTTTTAATTCGCCGTCGCCAGGCGTGATTCTCTATAGTCACGTTGGCAAAACTTCTGTTTGCTGAACGTAGCGTTTGTGAAACGGGTCAGATATCTGTCTCATAGTCGAAACTGAATATCCATCCCATGACCAAGATCTTCCTGGTGGCTTCGACGCTTTTTTTCCATGAAGAATTTTTATTTTCTGATTTTTTTTACTTCATGAAATTTTTTACTTTATGAAATTTTTTACTTTAACTGCAAAATCCTGAAAGACATCGGAACCCGAGTTTTTCACCGCTGGAATAAATTCAAGTGTACATCGTAAACAACTTTATCAAAATATGTTACAATTAAATTTTAATTAGAAAAAATTCGAGAAAACCAGGGCACCAATCATGTATTTCGACGCGTCTCTGTCTTTCGACATCGACGCAGCTTTTAACTCTTGACTTCGCCATATCTTTCGCGGAATCGTCACTATGAATCGAAACGTGATTCTGGCTGTCACTCCAGGAAATTTGAAGCTGCTGATATGGCGAAGTCAAAAGTTAAAAGCTGCGTCGAAGTCGAAAGACAGAGACGCGTCGGAATACATAATTGGTGCCCTGCTCCAGACAATGTTTATTATTTATTTCTAAGATAATTTTTTTTGGTTTCAATGTTTTTTAACCGAATTTATCAATATGAAAAAACAACAACAACCACAGCATATTCGTGTTGAAATGATAATACTTCCACGCGACGATTAACATAATTTGTCTGTTTATTTTATATTTAAACAAACATCAAGCGCGAAATGTTCTTTCTTATGCGAGATAATATTTGATACTTGGAGCTGAACTTATTTTTCGGTTGTTTACCGCTTGAAAGTGAGATCGCACAAAGATTTGTGATTCAGCCTAGTGATAACATATCACCTTCAACTAGCATTCGAGCACCAGCACATGTTTAAATTTTTAATAAAAACATATTTTGATTGTTTTTCCTGGGATTTTGTACTGCTCATTGCTGATTCACTTTGACGGATATTGAATTTAGGGGAAAATTAAATTTTGTTGAGTATGTTATTAAAAACGTCTAATTGGAGAATGCGTAAAAACGGTTGATTCTTTAGTACGCCATTAGTAATATCGTGGAATACAAAATGTTTCAAACTTTATTTCATTTTTTTCGTACTGAAACTGGCTAAAATGGTAGTAAAAGCATTTGCTACGATTTTTTCACTGCATCCACTGTCTTGAAGCGTCAGTGGAATCCGTTGCAAAGTGTTTTCTGGGTTGGGAGGCATTATAACATAATTGTTATAATGTTATAAAGTTGGGCGACTTTTTCGAGAAAAGTAAAGGTCAAGCATTAATCGTCAATAGGTGGAGGTATCATATAGTTGGAGTATATGGAAAGCACACTAAGTCATTTTTTTCAGGTTTTGAATTATCATTACATGAACGAGCATCTTTTTTGCTCAAATTTCAAAGTCTAACGTTACCATCCTGCACTACAATCTTTTTTTATACCCGTATGGTGGAAACCAAAGGGTATATTAGATTTGCCTTACCGTTTGTAACGCCAAGATCCCGTCATCACACACAAAAATGAATTACACCAGTGTGTTTATAGAATGATAAAAAAAAATCAGTCCGTCCTTCTGTCTGTCTATCCGTCCGTCTGTCTGTCCGTCTGTGGCGCGGATTGCGGGCGAACGGATTGAGCTAGAGATTCGTTTTTCGTAAAATGCAAGGCTAAGTTCGTTATTGGGCTTAATGAGCAAAAATGGACCATTAGGGAGGGGGCGATCCTTTGTTTTTGTGTTACTTTTCCTATTTACTTAATCTAATTAAATAAAATACAAAAGTATAAACATCTATCCAGAACACAAGCTATTTTCGTTGCTGCTTCGAATGAAACTGTAACTAAATTCGATAGCAGGGATTTCAATGCTTATTTATTTCCAATTTCTTTGAAAATTTCTTTATCTTTAATGACCCAATTTGTTTTATTTACGCAAATATTTTTTTCCTGGGGCTTATTGATTCATAACAAATGCAATTCACGTTCCAACGACTATCATATCTAATTAAATTGACAAAAAAATGTTAATGGCAGATATATCAATATTTAATTAAACTTTTTTTCTATTTGCAGACGTAATGAGACACTTTCGGTGATAACACAAGATTCGATGACGGTTGACGATATCGAATCGCTGCTTAAGGAAACTGAACACAACGGATATCCAGTTGTTGTATCGAAAGAAAGTCAATATTTGGTCGGTTTTGTACCTAGAAGGGACCTGAATTTAGCCATCGGTAGGAAAATATTAATATTTTGCAGTTGAATTTCTAATTTATCATTTAATCGTAGAAAATGAAAGGCGTTTAGTTGAAGGAATCACTGGGCAATCAATTTGCCTATTCTCCTCAATATCACCCGTTCAAAATCTCGGTCCACCACCAGTTAAATTGAAGAAGATTTTGGACATGGCACCGATCACAGTTACCGATCAAACGCCAATGGAGACTGTTGTGGACATGTTTAGAAAATTAGGACTACGTCAAACACTTGTCACTCACAATGGGTAAGAAATTCATTCAATAAGATTAACTTTCTTATTTCAATTGTTATTTTTTTTTTCTAATTTCTTCAATTTAGCCGATTATTGGGCATTATAACGAAAAAGGATGTGCTGCGGCATGTCAAACAAATGGATAACGAGGATCCAAGCACGGTTTTATTTAATTGAACAAAAAAAAATGATTAAAAAAAGTTGAAAGTCTAACAAAGCAAATTGATAAGAAGATATAAAAACAAAGCAAAATTGTTTATTACGCTATTATTTATTTAGAAAAATTTGTTTTTCGCTCGTTGTTTCAACTTAAGGTCTTTGTATGTAAATTTACTGATATTATTATTATTATTATTATTATTATTGATATGATTATAAATATTATTTTTTTATGTAATTGTCACTATCTGTCCAATTATTTGTTTACTTCTCATTTACAGAGGAGGAGATTTAATTACGATAAACATCATATAGTTTACACAAAGAACATTTTTATTCACATAATTTAATTTTGATATTTGTTTTATATACATTTTATTTAGTTCTACTGTTCTATACATACTTAAAAAAATTAGATTTAGTTCTACGTTTTTTTTTTTGAATTTATTATGGTCCAATATTTAAAAAAAGGAAACCAAAATTCTCATATTGTTATTGTTTCAAGACTGAACTGAACGGAAATGTGTCAAAAAGTGCGGATAAAAAACTATTTTCATAAAGCACACGGCTTTCAATGTGAAATTGGGCCGAGTGAATAAAATTTAGGAAATGCTTTTACTACCAGTTTAGCACATTTTAGTTCAAAATTTCGTACTAAAAACTGATAAACTCGTAGTATATTAGATTTTATTCATTCAGCCTACCAAATATTGCAAATTCGTTGAATTCTTCGTCGTTTAAAAATTAAATCTGCATGCAAAATAATCCCTAATAAAAATTTTGTAGCGTATTTTACAAACAGAATCTGACTCTCAAAATCGCGATTTTGAAATTTTTGATTTTTTTACTACTATTTATACTTTGGTCATTGGATCGAGTGAATAAAATCTAGCAAATGTTTTTACTAGGAATTTTCCAGGTTTTTCTACAAAATTTGTATGAAATTTGTTTTTTTTTTACAAAATTTATATGGAATTTTGTATTAAGATATTAATAAAATTTATGTTAATGCCGACTAAAAATTTGGCTGAAGAAGTTCTACTATATATGTTGGACGTGAATACAGCAGTTATTTTTGCTTTCCGAATTTATGGCGTTTTTAATAAAAAAAATGTAACTCACTTCGCTACAAAGAGTTTCATTAAAGATTAGGTAAATAAAAATAAGAAACCTAGAACAAATTTCGAGATCCCGAAAAAATCCACCAGCGGTAATGGAATCTTTAGCATACTTTGCAAAACGATTAATTTCCCTTATATTTTGACGTTTTTCAAAAATTCTCCGAAATCTATGTGCTTTTGTGAAAAAATGCATATTATTTCAGGTCTCGATTAGACATACAGTCTGTGTCAGAAGAAAGACCCGCGTTTTTTGCAAAGTAGAAAAGATAGTCGCGTGGGCCTTTGTGGTCACTATCGTGCCACCAGAGGGCTACGACGCAGGCTGTGTATCATTTTAGTATCACTCGTAGTGAATGCAATTTAATCGAAATGAGGGCGGTGTACGCAGAGCGTTATGAGGCAGTATTTTTATGTTCGCACCCAAAAAGACCAAAATTTTCATATTTCGCTGCTCCAAAAGCAATTAAGAAATCGAAAAAGTTCACATTTATACATTTACACATTTTATCCAGCGTACTGTTAAAGATCCGGTAAAGGTCAATGTTTGGACATACTCCTCTGAGCGCGGTTTCGACTGTTTGGAGCTCTTTAGCGAAAATTCCAAGGCAGAGGAAATTGTCAAAATTTACAAGCCATTAAAATTCTGATTTATTTTGCAAACATATTTTTTCGGATCGATTTTGCCCAACATATTAACAAAAAAATCTGACAAATGCTGTCTCCAGTGGACATTTCAATTACATGCCATGAAAAGAGTCACAATTTATTCAATTAGACATAAGGTTTATAAAAACAAAATTTTGTTTTATATTAAAATCTTAAAGGCAAATCTTGATCCATTCAACGAATTTGCATTATTAAAGACAAAAACAAAAATATCAATTTTCCTTATACCAAATGAAAACAAAAGAAATTCTGACATCATCACAATTCACTCTGATAAAAATCGATTTGAGCAAATTTAAACTTTCTTGTCGAAATAAAAATTAATTCCCCATAAGACAGGGTTAATCACCGTTAAATGGCTGGCTTTATTGATAAAATAAATACATAAATACATTCATATATAAAAAAAAACACAATTATCACATAATTAACTTGTGCAATAAAATACTTGAGTCATAATACCAGATTCCATTAGTTTCTTTTTCTTTTTAATTTAATTCTAGAGGTTATTCTCCTCCTCTGACTGTGATTTTATTAAATTAAATAAAATTCATATATTATAAATTAAATAAATATTATTCGATATTTTTCTGTTATTTTCTAGATAAAGTGATTATTTTTTTATGATAATTAAATAAAAGTGTGTAGCTTTTAAAATTAAAGATATGTTTAAAGTTTATGTTTTACTTCAAGTGAAGTAAATCAATCATTATTAAAAACAATTTAAAAAAAATCCAAAAAATCACAGAAAAATGAAGAATATCATGATGAAAGTCTATTGTAAATATAATATAATTATAATAAATACTGTAAAAACAGTTGTTTTATTTCAATATGCCCCAATAGGGATACAAAATTCGTTTGGTGTTTAAAAAGTGTTTAAAAAATCAAATAAAAATTACTGATGTGAACAGAACATTACTATCTTATACAAAATCTACGTTCCTGTCCAATTTATAACCCGACGAATTAAATATTAATTTATAAAAAACGTTTTTTTACAAAATCTTAAATATCTCAATAACGGTAACAGATATTGATCTACTGTAAAAAGGAAAAATGTAGAGAATTTCAATATCTTTAACTTGATTTATCGAAAAACCGTTAATTTGCAAAAAAAAAAATTTTAATGCAAATATCAATAATGGTAAAAGCTAGCGGATCACAGTAAGGACGAAAATTGTGTAAAATATTCTATTCAATTCCTCTCATACATTAACGATATAGCTTGATACCGGTTTGAGATGACGAGTTATACAAAAAGACAAAAGAGTAGGAAATTTTACTGTCCTCAATTTTTGCTATACGTTAGACTACTGAAACACGCGTAGTTTCGGAATAAATCGCAAAAAATGAAATTGGGATTTTTGAAAAGCCGCCATTTCAGTTACTTCCAGTTAACGAACTTCCACCAAAAGTAGATAGGATCGTCCCATTCTACGGACCTTATTCAGGAACTCGAATCGAATAAAATTTCTTTCGAGTTCGTCGAAATGCAATTCATGAATTCTTAGATTTTTTTTTGAAGATGAGCGTAGGTCCAGTACAAGGCACGAATTTATTTGTAACCCGAGTAGTGGTGGAGAGTGGCAAGAACCGACCCCATCCGGCGAGCTAAGCCCTAAGACCTTCCAACGTGCCACCCTGCCTCCTCTTCAACCACATCCACCTCGAAAATAAAGTCCATCTCGTCACTCTGGCTGTTACAAATTGGCAAATTTTACAAATTCTAGCGGTTTCTTTTCGAAATGACGTTGCTTATGGATAAAAAATTCATTCAACCTGGGGGTCTATTATGGAATACGAGCGTAATCGTAACGATTGGGATTTGCCTGTTGTTGTTAGTGTTTTCTACTAACAACAACAGGCAAATGTCAATCGTTACGATTACGATCGTATTCCATAATAGGCCACCTGGCTAATATTCTTATGTTCGCTCTTAAAATTATAATTTTATAACCCAAAGAGCACAAAAGATCGCGATTTTAGTTTCGAGACTGTGTGGTTGTGATGACCACTATACGACTTTTTCATATGTGTTTTAAGGTAAAAATACCGAAACTAAAGCAGTACAAGGAACTCGATCGAGTTCTAGAAAATCACATTAAATTTCAGTTTGCCATAAGCTATTCCAGAAGATTCGTCAAACTCAAATAATTCATTCAAATTTCTAAACTTAGTTTTTACTGTGTCTAGCAAACTCTAAATAGGTCAAAGTCACATTATCAATTCCCTTGAAAATTTAGTGATTAAATCTGAGCTAAAATCTTTTTTGCGACTTTTCCATAACAATTTTTTTGGAACTACGAAATTCATCTAATTCAAACCCTTTAAACTGTTTTGAAATAAAATCTTTTTCATTAAATTTTCCACCCTTTACGTAATTTCTAGCATAAAATTCGCTTTTATCTCACTTAACATTCCCAATGTCAAATCTTATCAAGCTGTTAAAAAATTGTTATATTTATTTTTTAGTCTAATGCGCAATCGTCTGGATTTGTTCAACAAATCGCGGCAATGGGTTTGAAAAATGTTTATATTAAATTGATTTACATATAATAAGTCTCAATAAGACCAGATGTAAACAGTCTGTGTTGAATTTTTTTCAATAAAAAATTGATAATGAAGAAAAAAACTATTGATTTAAGACAGTATTTGCAAGGCCACATGTTATCAGGTTTTAATTTTTTTTTCGATTTATACGCAGATTTTATGGATTCATATTAGGAAAATACCTGACTTTTAAAAATATCGTGAACTGGAAGACTCTACGTAAAAATGAATCAAAGATATTTGCAAAATAGTTCTTTTTTAATTTAGAAAAGATTTAGAAAAACTACACACTCACTCCGATTCGGATAGACTTGTCACTTGAACCGTAACGACTCTTCGTCAAATCATAACTTTCGATCTCGAAGAACTTTCCCGTAATTGGTATCGACTCTTTTTGATACGAATTTTTATCTTTTTATCCCTAAAATTATCTAAGGGCAAATTTGACCCGCTATGATGGGATTTATTTGTAGAATCTTCCCGGCTTTAGGAAAAAAGGGCTTATATTTAGTTCAGTTTTATTCAAAAATTAACTAAATTGTTAAAAAAAATATGTCGGAAAATTCAAGAGGTTTAATCTGGAGGAAAATTTCTTTACAGGGAAGATTTTGAAGATAGATTCAGGGTTAAACAAAAAGAAATGCGCCACAGGCAAAAATTTATGAATTTCGAGATCAAATATACTCTTAAAGCCTCACACTCGGTGTTTTGTGTAGCTTGACGTGTTGGTTTTATAAAGTAAATTTCCTAATTGACTGGAAATTCCCTGGACTCGTTTAAAACCCATAGACAAATTAAAAAAATCTTCCCCGAACGCCATCAAAAAGAGGACGGTGTGCGGGGAAAAAAGGACGAATGGCAACCTTAGATGCAGCGAGGGAGGTCCGTAGAAATTAGTGGGCAATTCTTTGGGAGGATCCCATAGGACCGATGTTGGCTTTTTTCAGTTGTTTTTGACTAACAGTTTTAAATTGAAGAATTTAAAAACATTTAGGGGTCCTTCGCTTTTCGACATTTCGGGAGAGTCAAATTTCGTCGTATATCAGAGTGCTTTTATTTGGCATTAGATTCTATATGAGCAGTATATTAGATTCAGTATATCGTTTGTGACGCAGCAAGGCCACACAAATGAACTACTAAAGATTTTGATTGTCGCATGTCCGTCCGTCCGTCCGTGAACACCATAACTATTGAAAGGATTGAGCTAGAGACTTGAAATTTGGCATAGTTGCGTTTCACGTAAATGGCTAGGCTAAGTACTTGATCGGGAAAAATTTGGCAATTCCTCCCCCATACAATCGAAGCAGTTTTTTCCAATTTTCTTGAAAACGGTGAGTCATATTGAAAATTTTATTCAGGTAAAATCTGTTTAGAATATGATTTTACATAATTCATCCATACATCAAAATCCAATCGGCAATCGGACCACTGCTTCCCCCCTCTTCCATACAAATGGAATACTTTTTTTCCTGTTTTCTCGGAAACTGTGCATCGTATCGAAAAATTTATAAAGATGAAATGGCTTTAGAATATGATTTTTCACAACTTATCTATCAATTAAGCTCCAGTTGGATCACTTCTTCTCCCCTCCCCCATACAAATTGTATTCTTTTTTTTTCTCGAAAACGGTCAGTCGTATTGAGGAATTTTTTAAGGTAAAATCGGTTTAGAATATTATTTTACATAACCGTTCCATACATCAAAACGTAATCGAACCACTCCTTTCCCCCTTTCCTATACAAATGGAATAAACATTTTGTCTGTCATCCTATAGAGTATTTGTCGATTGTCCTCTGGCAATTGTAGCTTTTCTTATGTTTTTTGAAACACATTACACTGTCAATTTTTCCGATGCAAACAACGACTCGCATCAGCTTTTGCTAATCAATAAATCAACAAACATTGTGCACTTTGCTGCCATCCTCACATATGATAATAAAATTAATTGAGGAAAAAAAAACTCTTGAACTTGACTGGCTCATCCAATACTTTCATTTTCATTGTCGTTGGCAGCGGATTTCTCTAGTGACCGCGGGCAAAATGTAGGAAGCCATCACGATTTCCATCCGATTCCACGCAATCTGATCGATAATATCAGCCCAACTTCATTAGTATCAATGCGATGGTAATAGATGCTCATAGATGTGGCTAACCTTCCATTGGTATCACTAAAACCCCTTTGATATTCCCACAAATTGAGCAGTCGTGAGCACGTGCTTGGAGTTTTCCGTAGTTTTTCGATTTTTCTCCAAAAAGTGAAGTGTGTTATGTATTGGCTGTGGAAAACCCTTCTGTACTTGTAAGTGTGGAAAACGCATTTTTATATATACTAATCATTTATTGCTGATATATCTCTAATTGAAAAACACATGCGTCAGTTTATGAATTATACTGTGTGTGAATAAAGTAAAAGTGCTTTCACGTGTGATGTGGATTTCCACGAAAAATCGAAAAGTTGTAAAATTGGGTGGCGGCCTGGGAAAATCGTTCGTAAAGTGAACTTGACATTGACAATAGGTGGGTGTGCTAAAAGGAAATGAGGAAATTCGCAATGTTGCTGTGCTGTGCGCGATTTACACATAAATTGTTCATTCATTAACACCGCTTTGCTTTGGTACATGGGACAGGTAGATGCGAAAGTATCTGCGGGTGACGGTTGGTGGTTTGCCATTCGCATGGTAACTTCATGCATCTGTATTGTATGGTCAAGAACGAATTTTTTGAGGTCATTATCATACGGTTGAGGACAGAAATGTTGGACGCAGAGTAACTTGTTGGAAATTCGTTGTGAGAGAAGTGTCTATCATTTGCTTATGTTTTGGTTATGATGGCTAAATTTCTAATTCGATGGAGATTTTTAACTGTTCTTAAAAGAGATATATTAATTTTTCGTTTATATCTCGTAACTACAGGTATTTTTACTTTCTTGCTTCGAATCTATTCAGAACTTTGATACACGGTTCGAATTTTTTACTTTCTCATCAGTAGAATAAGAAAGTATTCATGCCTATTCTGAGATACGACGTTGTGTTTATTTATTCGACACTAGCTTACATACCCGTCGTTGTCGAGTTAAAGTTTTTTGTATAAGTTTTAGAATACCAAAAACTTTAAAACTTTTGAGAAAAATCTTATCTTTTCAGGACTTTCCGTTTCAAATTAGTCTAACACCAAATTCGTGTTCAGCGATCCCGAAAACCCACAAATATCAATTTTTCCAAGAGAGAATGGGGAAAATTATATTTCGCTATCCTTGCAGGTAATCCGGTTTCGAATTTTGAAATTGTAACACCGGATTGGTGACCAGCGACCCCGAAAACCCCCTAAGGTAAATTTTTCGCGGGAAAAACAGGGGAAAGAATATTTGCGTTTTCATTATAAGACCTTCTATTTGAATTTTTGAAATTGTAACACCGGATTCGTGATCAGTGACCCGAAAACACCCCGATTCGATTATATCCCGGGGAAAAGGACACTTGCGTTATCCTTACAGGACCTTTCGTTAGGATTTTTGAAATTGTAACACCGGATTCGTGATCAGTGACTCCGAAAACCCCCTTGTGCCAATATTTCCCGGGGCAAAAGGGGAAAAGGATATTTGAGTTATCCTTACAGGACCTTCCGTATTAAATTTTGAAATTCTAAAACCGGATTCGTGATCAGCGATTCCGAAAACCCCTTTATAAGCAGGATTCATGGAGAAAATCAAGGTCTTAAAACACCCAAACCCTCTTTATCCATTGTATATCCCCTTAGCGGTAAAATTTCGAAAAACCCCGCTTTAGTGAGCGTCTACGTGATGTTTGCGACATATTGTGAAAATTTCAAGTTTCTAGCTTCAGGGGATTCTGAGCGTTGATGAGTCAGTCAATCAGTCAGGTCAAACGATTTTATATATATAGATTTATTCGATACGTGACAATCGTAACGTTTCATTTTTGTTATGCGATGCTACTGCCGGACGGAACGATAGAAAGACAGACCGAGAGAAAGACAGACCGATAGAAAGACAAAGAGAGAGATAGACTAACAGATCAACAGACAGACAGGCAGACAGACAGACTAACAGACAGACGATCGACGGATTTCTCACTGATCAAAAATTTTCTATCTGCCCTCGTTCTCAAGTCGGTCTACGTCCTGAATACAATACTTTCCTTCTATAGCAGAGGAAAGTAAAGATCTATTGGATTACTTCTTCCGTTCTCTCCTGTAAAATATTATATATTTTTTTGTTTTCCTATAAAAGATGTATTTTTTTGCAATTCGTCGAACAAATTATATATTTTGATCGAATTGAATTTGATCTGGGACAAGTTCATAATCGCACCATATAGGTAAATGTTTTAATACTGTATTTGTTATTTTTGTATTTTAACAATAATTTTAAAGAAAATATCATTCTTATCGGATTTCTTAATGTTTTTCTTCACTTTCACTCAGTTTAATCAAATAAAAATACATACTAGGTATTCTGTTTAGATGAATTTGTTATCGTTAAATACATTTATCAATCACCAGTCTCCAGTGAAAATAATTTACAATATGTACTTATATAATATCTGATAATTCCACAGTAATTGCAACAATGTTTTAATGCATAGTAGATCCGCAATTAGGGCGTAGACAAAAGAAATTCCTACACAATCACCACTAATGAGATTAGCCAGGTTGTGATAAAGGGTCATTCGACTATTATTTACTAGACTAGACTCCTACGCGCTAGAGTCAAGTGAGTCAGTCCAAGTTCCAGTCAGTAACATTCCCTCTATGTATTCTGGATGGTTCGTAGGTTAAATTTGTCGTTAGCTATATATAAAAACAAAATAAGAATCTTCTGTTTATGAAAACAACGCGTCAAAGCGCGTGATGTGCTGCCGTTGCTGATAAGAAGCCAACTAAGCACTCTCCCTCAATTGGTGTAAGAAATTCTTCAAATTCTGCACACGATCACTTCATGACTAGTCTAATATGTGATTTCTATCTATGATTTATAAATATGATGTGGTCATCCGTTGATTGTTTTATAAAGAATAATTTTTTTTGGTAACGTTAGTAAAAGAGTAATTTTAGTGTTTCTCTAAAAAAAAATTATTTTTGATGAAATTGACTTTTTCAGATATATGATCCTGAAAAATTGCACCTAATTTTACACTATTTGTTTTTTACAGAACCAAAAGTATTTTTTTTATAATACAGTAATCCCTCCAACTGCGCGGTAGATACGTTCCACAAAAAGAGGGCGCAAACCGAAACCGCGCACTGTGAAACCTACTTTGTCTGAAATTTTGGGGCCAGGAACATGTTTTTTTAAACGAAAATTATAAAAAAACTGTGAAATTTTCAGCTGTGAAATTTTTACCGCGAAGTTCGAAATTTTGGTATTAAAAACTTAATCGCGCAGTTGTGAAACCGCGCAGTTAAAAACCGCGCAGTTAAAAACCGCGCAGTTGGAGGGATTTCTATATTTTATGTTCCTTTCACTCATTATATTCCGCAAATCCGATTGATTTGAAGTTTGATACACTTGCGTCAGTCTGATTATAATACAATTTCTAAAAGCTTACTTAGCATCTATTTCATATGCAGGGCAAGTTTTGCCATGCGGCTTGCATGTCAACCAAAAGCAGTAGGTTTTGTAGACAAAATTAGAAACCCGTGGCCCTGCTATTTCTAAAACTAATAGTTTTTGAATTGTTATGCTAAAACTATGACGAGCCTCATTTTTTAAAAGGAACATCCCAGTTGAAAAATTAATAACGAACAAAGAGCACGCGTCATTATTATAGACTAGTAATCTTTCAACTGACACCTTCCTTTTAAAAAATAAAGCTTGTCTTGGAAGGTCGGCTTCAGATTTTGTCAAATCTATCATGTGCCCGCCCTGCAAAACTGCCCTGCGTATGAAATAGACGTGTTTACATAGGTTGACATTATGTCAGGGATTTTCCGGGATACTCCATGTTATTTTGGCCTCCCAGAAGTGCGATTTTTGATCCGCACTCCATTGCCCGCGAGTAGGCTTGAAATTTTATCTTTTTGAGCAATCTTCGTTTAATTTCTCAGCATTACATTTTTTTTTTCACTTTTCTTACCACCCCCCAGCTAATCTGTCCTGAATTCTATTTATTTACAATACTTATTGATACAGAAGATACTTCCAATTATACAATAGAACACAATCATGTAAAGGATAAGACGTTAAAGAAAATTATAATATATATGAATAAATTCAATATTAACAAATTCAAAAATTAAAAATTTAGATACATAAAATCCTATAACACATTCAATCTGATATTATTTCTAAAAATGCTAAAAGGGAGATTTAAAGACCCAAACCGATAATTTTCATGGTTTCTCTGCATTCTGACTAATGAAGAATGTAGGCCAATATTAAGTGATACACTTGGCAAGTTAAAAACGCGGTCTAGTCTGTTAATTCGATTGTGGCTAGCCCAAACATACATGAAAAACATAATAAAAGCTACAGTTGCCCGGGGCCAATAGTCAAATATTCGATATAATGACAGTAAAATTGTTGATTTAAAAAAATCCATTTGTACAGGAGAGTGGGAAAGGAGTGGTCCGATTACATTTTGATGTATGAAATAGTAATGTAAAATCCTATTTTCTACACATTTTACCTTTATAATTTTTTTTAATATGACTCACCGTTTTCGAGAAAATTGCAAAAAACGACTGCCCGTTCAAGAACTTAGCCTAGCCATACACGAGAAACGCCACTGTACAAAATTTCAAGTCTGTAGCTCAATCCTTTCGAAAGTTATGGTGTTTAAGAACAGACGGACATGCGGAAATCAAAATATTTCGTGATATCTAACACCCTGACGTAGTTCATTTTTGTGTTCGATGGTTGGTTCCATGCGTTACAGACGGTAAACTAAATCTAACATACCCCTATATGATATCATATAGAGTATAAAAAATGATTAAAAAACTTTTTTTCGGACAAAATTTCAAAATCCAAGATACACAATCATTACATTGTTTTACTTCATATAAAAAAAGTTAAACATGTTCGTGCTCCTGAACTTTCCCCGGTTGATTTGTTTTTAATTTTTTGATATATTGTATAAAAACCGTTTCATTTATTTAACCCATCTGGATGTGTTAGATTTTTTCGAGTACACATCTGCTATCATTGAATAAAAAAAATACTACTTATCGGTTAACCACACACTATTCGAATAACATGCGACCAAAGTGCCATTTATCGCCAAGTTACATGATTTTGCCGGCTTTTCCATATATGAAATTGCTTCAATATTAAATACTTTGAAATGAAACACTCGTACGGACATAGAAATTTTCTTTATGTTCACTGATAACGAGCCACCAACATTTACGCAACGTTATCATTGCGAAATAAATTTTCAATCGTCGACTCGATTCAATTTAGTCACAGTAATTAGTCTAACTCGAAAACACGTCTTCGAAGTCGAATATTCGAAGTTTAAAAAGTGATCATCGGTCCGAATCTCTCCGTATAGTGATTGATTCCCTGTATTATCCGCAATAATTTTGCTTCTCCTAGTTGTTTTTCAAAAAGTATTAAAAGTATTAAAATTTGTCAAAATGTTCGGTTCCAGAAATTTGAATTTGAGTGCCATTCGCAACTTTGGTGGTTGTTAGAAATCTGGTCAGAATTTTAAAAGTGTGACCGATAGAATTGTCTTAAACTTGAGATTTAAAAAAAAAGACCTCTAACAGAAAAAATGGTGAGTGTTAAAGTTTCTTTTTTGTGTCGAAAAAAGATATGTTTGTTTGATTGAATGCCAATTGTTTGAATGTTTTGTGACTAAAATAGGCAAAAAAATGTGCTCTTCTGGCGAAACAAATTGCTATACTGTCGTGATAAGTTGAAGAAATTACCATTTCGGTTAAGTGGCTTTCGCTGTCCAAAGTCCACCAAGCGATAATGCATGAATGTGTGGCAGTTTTATGGCAATTTGCTGACTGTGATCCTTGTTTGTGATAAATTGTAACAATTTCTGAAAATTGTTTTTTATTTAAGTCATTTTGTGTCCTTGTTGTTTATCTATATTTTGAGGTTTTCTTTTTCAAATTTCATGTAAAATTCAAAAGTTCTTTTGTAGTAATTTTGATTAAAAGCTAACACATTTCTCAGAATGATAAGGTGTTTAAATGTGTTTGACCTTTCATTTTTGATAAGAAGCCGGAAAATGTTTTATGATTAGTCAAAAACTAGTCAAAATTTTATTTTATATAAACAACATGTTATTCACATAGTGACTAGAAAGAAATGGTTTTTCCGGTAAAAATCAAATTCATTGGACTATTGTTGCTTTCATTTGTGAATTTCATTTATCGTCAATTTCATACTCATTGATTTTTTTTCCAGTTAGACTTTAACTTAAAACTTTTACAATTTTCTGCATTTTTCTAATTACGTATAGCAAAAATTTGTATTTTCTCGATTTATTTTTCTGGCCCTAAACGTGCGCTTTTTGCGATTAGGTGGAAATCCGCGACTGGTTCTGGCGGCAAATTTGTTTCTCTCTTAGAGAAAAATTTTTGGTTTCATTTCTATGGGCAAATTAGTTTGCCTGTCTAAGCCAAAAGTTACTTTCGGAAAGACAGACAATTTTTTTAGTTTTCTGCTGCACAGAATTCACACGGTCCACAGTGATTGGCAGAGGGAAAATTTTTCTCTCTCATTTAAACGAAAATCGGTTACTTTGATTGGAGCAGGAAAGTTTGGTTGGCAGAGGGAAAATTTTTTTCTCACAATTAACACTAAACATACCAGCACTTAATACATACCTATTTCTACCATGGGCGGTCAAATGACCAGCTGTGGTAGATAACGGTATATGACAAGTATTACTCAAAGTAAACAAAATATAAATAAAAAATAATAATAGAATATTAAGTGTATATATAATAAATAGAAAAATTCATGAAGTCAAGTGCAGAAAAACGATAAGATTATATGCGCTTTTTAAATGCAAAAGTCCATAAGCGGTCAAAAGACCGCTTGTGGTATGTTTAGTGTTAATCGAAAATCGGTTATCTTTTCTTGGTGTGGGAAGGCAAACCAGCTTCCGGTGGAAACCTGTATCTGGTGCTTTTCTCTTTTCTGCTCTAGTAAAATATTACAAACCGTTCGGAGGAAAGATGGATTTTTACTTTACTGTACGAAGTAAATAAAATGGCGGCTTTGTAAAAATCGCAATTTCGTTTTTTGTTCTTTACTCCAAAACTACGCGTTTTTCAGTAACCTTATGTGCAGCAAAAGTTAAAGACAATAAAATTTTCTACATCTTTGTCTTTCAATAGAATTCCGTATCTCAAGCCGTTATCGAGAAATACCGTTATTTAAAAAAAAAATTGTTTTTTGCGATTATCTCTAAAAATAATGGGTTTTGGTGGTATGAGGTGAATAGGAGAGAATCCTAAATTTCGACCGAAAAGCCTATGTATACATCAAAAAAATAATTATAAAATAACGGTCAACAACAAAGAAAAAAAGGAGAGAATAATGTTTTCCATAATTTTGTCTTTTATCGTTACCAGATATATTTTACCGTTATCCGATATCTCTTACCGTTATCGAGAAATCATTAAAAAATTAAAAAAAATATATTTTTGCGAATTGTTTGCAAATTAACGGTTTTTCGAAAAAAAAACAGGTTATGGCAGAATTAAACGTATTAAACTTCTCCACATTTTTGCCCTTTACCTTAAGTCAGTGGTTCTTAACCGGCGCTCCGCGAGCTTGTTGCAAGTGCTCCGCGAAATATTTGTGTGAACTCGGTTTCTCGACATTAACCAATATAAAAACTAAGAAACGCACAAGACTTACTAATTTAGACGAAGAATTGAGAATATCTATATCAAATATTAGACCTAATATCGCTGAAATATGCAAAAACCGACAAGCTCAGGTATCACATTAAATGATTTTCGCCTCAAATAAATTTCATTCGAGTATATAATATTTTTATACCCGTATGGTGAATTACACCAGTGTGTTTAGAATGATGAAAAAAGTTGAATTTAGCATGTCCGTCCGTCCGTCCGTCTCTCTGTCCGCCTGTCCGTCCGTCTGTGGCGCGGATAGCGGGCGCACGGATTGAGCTCTAGACTTGAAATTTTGCGCAGATCGGTTTTTCGTAAAATGGGAGGCTGAGTTCGTTGATGGGCAAAAATGGACCATTAGGGGGGGGGGGGGGGTACCACTAATACGAACGAAAGGGTTTTTTTGCGAATATCTCAGAAACAGTGCATCTTAAAACTCCCATAACTCCCATACATCAAAATCCGATTGGAATAAATTTAAAAAAAATCTTATTGGAAAGTTTGACTTCAAAGTGGAATTTTGGTAGAACTGCTCGAATTATGATACAAATATCACCATACGAGTTTTCAATAATTGCCAGGTTGGCAATTATAGCTTTTGTTATGTTTTTAACTGTTATGTAATAATCAGTTTAGTTTTTAATAAAAGTTATGTCTGTTGGTTTTTTGACTCTTTGATTTTTGTGCTCCGCGAATTTTTCTTCTGATCAAAAGTGCTCCCTGACTTTAAAAAGGTTAAGAAACACTGCCGTAAATCGATATCTTTTATCGTTATATAGATATTTCGGATTTTGTAAAATGAAAACTCATATTTTTATATGCACTAATATTTTATTCGTCAGGTAAATTGTGTAGAACCGCAGATTTTGTATAAGAAAGTCATGTGCTTCTTTGTGAAAAATTCATACATCCGGTTAAAATCAACAATACACACACCGACAATATTTATAATCAATATGTAAATAAGTTCCATAATGTGTTTTTAAACTATTCAATATTTTCAAAGTACTTTCGTAACTGATTTCCTGAATTTCATAATGAGTTCAAATTTCCACAAAATCAACTATAATTAAAGGTAATTTGCCAGTTGACGTAGAAAAGGTGTTCAACAATTATTCATTCCCTATGGCAAAATTTAATTGCTGTCATTCAATGAGCAAGAATTCTTGACTTTCAAATTACCATAGACTTGAACTTAAAAACAGATCCGTAAAAAAAATATCAACTTCAATGCATAATGACCTAACTTACAGTGAAAATGCACTGCACTGAAAAATTCATTAGAGTTTTATTGTAAATAGAGGTGAATGCTCTTAGCATATTTGACCTTCTGTCAAAAGTTCATTAATTACAAATATTACTAGCATGTAGCCATTATTCACAGAAATTAAAAATAGAAATACTGCCTATAGCTAAAAATCTGTCAATATGTGTTTTATTTATTTTTTCTAACTTCCGGTTCGCAATAAAGATCACTTCCGAATTCAGTTCAATAACTTGAAAAAGGTTGATTTTTGGAACATGTCAAACTGATTCAATTGCTTTCGTTTATTACTCGTGCTTTTTACCTGCAATTCATATCGAGTGTGTTCGATTAGCATAAAAGCTAATATAAATATAACAACATACGTTGCTGCAAACTTTTGTTCTTTTGTCCGAACACAAAAGTTTTGCTTACCAATCAACCTTGGCGAAGTATTGACACCGGATCGTGTCGTGATCGTTAAAGAAAGATACACAGGTAACTAACCGAACATGATACGGGACAGGTAAATAGTCTGGTTTAGAAGGCGGAAAAGCCAATTGTAAACAATCAAAAGATCTTTTTGAAATACTGGTGTAACATGTGTGGAGATTTTCGCATTGTTAAATATGATCAATGAGCGTGAAATGCATTATTTTAACGCCTTTTCTTTCAAGGTATGTTAATTGTGCAATTTCATTGTATCTTGTTTATCATCTTATACCAGGGCTTGATAGTGTGACTCACCTAATGTTGAAATAATCCTAAAATGAAGATTTTTCATTACTCATATGATATCGACATACACAAAAAAATCGCTACTGCGTTGACAATAATAAAGTTTTTATGCATTCAATACACGATGTACGGAATCTCCAGTCCCATGCAAGTCCAGATATATTGCGTTAATTACTTCCGAGTTAACTGGTTGTACACATCGTGAGACCGTGAATGAATTTTCTATCCGTGGTCCAGGCAATATTTCACTGGAATAACCCGCACAGGTGAGAGACATAGGTAAGATATACCACTAGATGATGTATCAATAACCCGCTTCAACAACGATTTATGGCTTTGTGTATTTTATGCCGTGCGAATTTTTAATTTCATTTTGACAAGAAGTTGATTAGTCGTTTCTGGAATCGTTAATTACGAAGTAAATGGCTAACCATTAGCTTCTAGTACTTCTACAGGTAACCGCGCATTTTGCAATTGAAAAGTGATTGTTTATAATTCTTTTCAAGACAGACCAGTTGTTACTACTGTGCCGGTCTATAAGAGAACTTCCTTAATTTAACTTAGAATGTAAACAAGGTAAACGCACTGTTGCAGCTTTCTTGTGGTCAACATTCGGAAAACAACTTTTTTTTTTTGCTTTTTTTTAATTTTTTTTTAGTTTTTTTCTTTTTGATTGAATCTTTTTTCACATTTGAAGAAACTAAGTTGTTTACATCGACTGGTTTCGCGGAACTATGAGTAATACAATATTATGATTGAATAATTTACTGTCTTTTTTTTGAGTTTTTGTTAAGGCTAACAAAAACATTTTGAAGTAGTTTTCATAAGAACAGAAAAATAAACTTTGTAGAACTGAAATAAACTTTAGGTTCTTTATCCTGAATATAGGCATCATTTGTCTCCAAAGCAATTTTCAAGTGCCACAAAGAAATAAAGTCTATCCTACACTCAAAGAAAAAAGTTTGCCAACTGGAGTCGATTTTTTGGCCCAGTGAATTTTCCACGTACTCTGGCGGACAAATTTTACCTCCATTCGGAGTTGGGAGTTTACAATGAATTTACAACGTTTTGCAACCACATTAGGGTTGGGGTGCCGGGCAAAGTCTGGGTGCCAGTACACGGAGAGAAATAATAGGACAGATTCCTACAAAAAATAGGAATATACGAGACAGTGAAATTTTTTGGTAAAGACTTCCAAAAAAAAGGGGAATTTATGCCAATAAATAGGAAATTTCCTAAAATTAAAGGAATTCGCAGCAAACTGTTTCGTTTGTATGGCGGAGGATAGAAGGAATCGTCCAATTTTGCCCGTTCAAGAAGTTAGCCTAGTCATTTACAAGAAACGCCACTATACAAAATTTTAAGTTTCTAGCTCAACCTTTTCGAAAGTTATGCTACATTTACACGAATGACAAATTTGTCATTTTTTTCTTGTCATTATGTTAATTCCCGTGTAAATGGCATAATTTTTGTAATTTTTTCTGTCAGAAAATGTCAATCTCTCATAAAAGAATGAACTTGTCCATTCTTTTATGCCAGATTGTCATTCGTGCAAACGCAATATTAGTTATGACAACTTTAGTATTCAACTTTTGTCATAACTAATATTGCGTTTGCACGAATGACAATCTGGCATAAAAGAATGGACAAGTTCATTCTTTTATGAGAGATTGACATTTTCTGACAGAAAAAATTACAAAAATTATGCCAATTACACGGGAATTAACATAATGACAAGAAAAAATGACAAATTTGTCATTCGTGTAAATGTAGCATTATAGTGTTCACGGATGAACAGACAGACATACAGACTGGCATGCGGAAATCCAACTCTTTTGTCAACTCGAACACCCTGGTGTACTTCATTTTTGTGTCTGACGATTGGTTCGATGCGTGACAAACGACATACTAAATCTAATATGCTCCTATATGATGTATCATACAGAGTATAAACCGTATTGTCTCGTATTTACAGAAAACGTGTAATAAAGTGTTAAAAAATAAAAATGCGCCGCAGCCGAATGTTTTTTAAAGAATACGATGTAATTTTGTTTTTGCCTTTTATCAATCGTGAAGATTTGCATCAACCTGCTTTAGGTGCGATGCAACTGAGGCATTGTTTTTTTTTTATTATCGTGTAAGCTATAGCAAGTCAACAGTAAAAACTTAATAGGAAAAACGGTTATGAATCTCGCAAAATTGCCTTTTCCCGTCAAATCTCTTAAGAAGAATATAAAAAAAATTATGATTCTTAAGAAAAATATAAAAAAAATCATGATTGTTTTAGAGGTTAGAAATAGACATTCTTAAATGATTCTCAAATCTAAACTTATGATTTGAATGAAATTCCAATTAAAGTCTCCCAATAAAATAATTTTTATTTAACCTCGAAAAAAGTACTAATTTGATGTTCAAAACTATTGTTTGAAAATTTTACCTACCTTTTGTGTTAAAAAATCAGAGTTCTGTCTTGGAGAACAATGGAATTACTTCACTTTCATTCTATATTGTTCCTTATATGTAATAATAAGAACCAGGACAGTGGATATGTCTCGTTGAATAGGCGTAGGTACGTCAAAAAGATTCAATGACGTCAGCTGGGAATCACCAAAAAAGCTTCAAGAAAAAAAAGTCGCATAAATTTATGGGTGTCATATGACGATATGACGACTATGGTTACACAATAAAAGCAAAAAAATGTGGCAAATAACCCAAAAACAATATCAAGATAATCGTACAACGGAATGATGAAAATTATGTCATGTTGGAAATAACATGGAACACGTAAACATTTTATTGCAGCTGATCGGATGCTGTGGCGACAGAAAAGATTTTTAGTTCTTTAGTCAGTTTGGAATCAATTCACACACATTTCAGTAGTTACAGATTGGAAGTTATCGTAGATTCAAGAAGTGTGACGACTTTAAGGAATATAGAAGGAATTTTAAGAATGAAGAAAGTTTTGTAAGTGTTTTGTTATTTAAAAAAAATAATATAGGGGCCCATAAAATACGTAATATTTTTAGGAGGAAGGAGATCTGCGATAGTGTGACGGCGGTAGAAAACTCCAACAAGATATGCAAAACGGACAGACTGACAGATAGGCAAATCGACATGCAGACATACCGATAGATAGACAAACCGACAGACAGGCACTAATCTCCGTCATGAATACAATACTTTCCCTCTATAGTAGAGGAAAGTAAATATAGGGTTTTTGAAGTCAAATGAATATTGATCAGGAGAAAGTTTTCAAATGGTTGGCATATCAAGCAAAAAAAAACTTCCTAAAGGAAGTTTTAGTCCTTGAGCAAAATATTGATTTGGAAAAGGTCATGAACCAAAAAAATTCTATTCAGCTTATACAGTGTTTCAAAATTTTGTATGGTACAAATATTTTAGCCTCCGAATATCTATGGGAAATTTCAAACCAATCGGTTTAGTCGATTTTGCACAAAAACGGGAACCAAGAAGTTTTTAGCTAGGGTGATCAAATTAATTTTGAGTCATGCTGGGACAAGATGAGCGGAGTGTGGGGCGGGGGCGAGAAACGATGCGGCAGGCCAGAACTTTTGAAATTCATGTGCCCTAGGCGTAAATTTATTGAAAAAATATGCCGCAGGCGAAAAAATGAATTTAGGGTATGTCCAGCCGAAGTAGATTATGTTTTGCATATTTTTAGTGATGGTTGTTTTTAGTGTTAAATAAGTAATTACACTAAATTTAGTTTCCGGTACAACATAGATTATTCCGGCTAATAATGGGACCCTTAAGTGCAAATAAATAAATTTATTTTATACACACATGCACAAACATTTCATTTTCGAACTTTCTAGAATTTTGTTCTTTGCGTCAAAATGCCTTTTAAGCTAATAAAAAAAATCTTGAAATAATCGAGACAATTAAAAGCATCTTATGAGATCAATTATCTTAATTTACACCTGGTTGAAGCCAATATACGTCTACCTTGCCCTTCATATGCGCGCACACGGTAACCTTTAAATTGAAACGTTTTCCACTGTGTTTATTTTTATTTCACTTTATTATTATTATGTTTTACTTTTGCTCATATTATTTTATTTCATTTTATTTTATTATTTTGTGCTGATGTTGAGTTTTCTGAATCTGTGTATCGCGACATCGGTCGGTCGTCTCCGATTTCCGATCATATGAATGCATTAATTTTTCATTAACAAACACTTGCCCAGATTATGATATTTTACGTTGTCGTTACATATGTTGGAAGTTTTTTTTTATTTTTATTTGTATTTTATGCATAAGTAAGCAGAGAGTAACACATGTTTCCGATTCCCATTTGATTAATCAAGTTTAACCATAATTTCATGTTGTGAATAAACAGTTTGAGTTTGATTTTGTTTATTTAGCGAGAATTTTCATCTTCTCATACGAATTTATGAGTTTTATTTTAATTAATTTTATATAAACAAAAATTCGCGTTGGATTTTTTTTTGGAAGAGATATGTATATAAAATCGAAATGCAATTCGAATTCAGTGTATGATAATCAGGTGTTTCTCACTGAAAAATATTTCAAAAAATCGGCGCTAGAATTTTAAGATCGCTTAATGCCACAAAAATCATTTGGTTTTTTTGTTCGAAAATTAGAGACATTGGTTTTAGCACTTTCAGATCCACTCCCCTCCCCCCTCCCACCCACACGTTTCTCTTCCCCTTCCTACGGTCACTAACCCTTTGTCCGGTTTTCACGATTTTTTAATGGGATTTTATATGGGCGTAACTCTATTGCATTGATCTGGTCTCCCATTTTGGCCTTCTACTCCTCCGATCTTCCTTTTTCTTCGGACTAAGTCTTAAAGTGCTGTTGGGTTAAATTCAGGCTTCAACAAAAAAAATCCCTCCCTGCCTGATTTACAGCAAGCCTTGTGTTATGTCGCAGCATTTGTAAGGTTTACAATCAAATAACAGCAAAAATCGTGATAGTAGTTGAAACCAATGGTGATAAATCTCGACCTCTCGATGGTTTTTGATCTCTTATCAAACTCCAGGGTTTTGTGCCAGGATCGGCCCCAAAAATTTCAAGTTTGACTTTCTAGGTGTGGTTGACAATTTTCTAGGTCTGATTGACAATTTTGGAGACCTCAATTCTAAACTGATGGTATTATTTGAACGAAGCAGTAACTTAGTCTACCGATTTTGGTAAAGCTAAAATACGCTCTCCTCTACCCCGTCAAAGTTAATGTCAAATTCTTTTCACGGCACACAAGTACCTTAGGAGAGGGGGTTGTGGGGAGAACGGGGTTTGGATTTAAATGGGTCCAGCAATTAATATTTATGTAAAATTGTGAAATTCGTATCGAAAAATATTTAGAGATTCAAAAGATAGCTGAAAGGGGCTTATACGTACACGGTAAAAAAATCTTGGATTAAATTCTAATCAAAATTGGATTTCCCTAGCCATATACATATGTAGTCTAATAGTGTGGATTATACATTTTTTCAGTTTTAATTTTTGATTCAATTTAAAATTAAAATCTATAATTTGAAATTTTCTACATTTTCTGCTTTAACGGTTTTTTTGTTTATCTATCGGTTCTCAAGATATTTGAAAAAAAAAATAGTTTTTTAAATATCTCTCGAAAACTATGGACTTTTATGAAAAAAAGCATATAACCAAATTTATAGGAAATAAAATTTTCTACATTTTTCTCAACATATTTCAAAAAAATAAAATCTTTTAAAAATTTCTCGGTTTTTTGAAAATCTTTCGAAAACTATGCGCTATCATAAAAAAATGCATATAACCAAATTCAAAGGAATTAAAATTTTCGGCATTTTTTCCCTATAACGGTTTTTACGAATCTTTAACGGTTTTCAAGATATTTGAAAATCTATTATTTTTACATATTTTTTCCTGAAACTAAATATTGCAGAGGAAAGTTTTGTGTTGACCGCAACTGATATTTTAGTACTAGAATGTGATTCTTTCTCCAATTGTCAGTGGATTTTAAATATTTTTCTAAACCATTGTTTATTTTTCTGGTTGCATTGAAAAATGTTTGTCATCCCTGCGCATAAACAATTGCCGTTTTATTACTTTACCATAATCCATCGGCGCAATCAATAATGAAACGTTCATGGTGTTTATATTTTTCTTTTGGTTTTTTTGTTTTATTTTATACCCAGTTAGCCCAATCAGCCATTCAATGAGGCTTGGCTAAGTCGGGCTAGATCAGGTGAACAGAGATGGGTGGGCATGGGTAATGTAAGGTAATGTAAAATTAACATGTGTGGTAAGGTAAGGTGAGGTGAATTGAATTTGTATAAGTGCGCGCTTAGCCAAGCCAACGTAGTCAAGCAGCATCAGTACTGCTGACACCGGGCAATTACCATCAGACCGTCTTACCTGCCAAAAGAAGGTATAATCGGTGGCTATATCAATAGATATATAACAGTTGGGCGATCATAAAGAATCGGGTAAGGTGTATATCCAAGTGTTGTGTGCAATGATCATAAGTACAAGTGAAGATTTTCATTCGTGTGCATAGCCTCGACGTGGTCCATATATAAATAAAGAACATTACCTGAGCTCGGATTACAACTTTTATGTTCTAACAGTGATCAACATCCTATATTTTCACGGAACGTTAATTACCTGGCGTTTCGGAAACAAACAATCGTGTCTTAAGATACTTTTAGTATTTTGCAAAAACAAAAAAAAAATACCATTTAATCGTGGATTACAATCGTGTTCAACTAGTGTTTAGTAGAATGAAAAAACGGATTTACCTGTGGAGATAAAAATAATGTTGTGAAGCGCTGCACAATTCCTTAAAGGGAATTTACTTGCGACTTTGGTGCTATCTTAAGAAAAAAAAAGAAAAAAAAAAATAAACACGGTGATCGGTTGCAACATACATATTTCGCTAATGTCCTTAAGCAACATCGTGTCTGAGTGAAATATTTACGTGTGGTGTCAAAGAAATCAAGGTGGTATTACAAGTGCGGAGGTGTTTCGCTTGTGCATTAAATAACAGCCACAGGTGGAGCTCAAATATTTCCACATCAAAAATGCAATCACATCAGCAAAATTGTTGTCCGGCAATGAGCAGCAAATCTACACAACAGCCACCTCAATGGCAAGGTCACATACGACGTCCATCGATCGGAAAATCGATGCCAGTCACTGCGTTGATGTTGAATTTTCCGCCACCGCCGAGCGAGTCGCGAAGCTACAGTAGTCTATCGAGGGACGGACGATCTCCAGATGTGGAAAAACCGCCGATATACTTTCATCTTAGCGATGTTAACGAGTCGAAATCTGATGATAGGTCAGATTATGCTGTTCATCCGGACTATGAGCCATACAGCTTAAAATCAGATGAGGTCGCCATTAGGAACAGTTCAAAATCAGATGCGGTCGCTATTAGGAACAGTTCAAAATCAAATGAGGTCGCTATTAGGAACAGTTCAAAATCAAATCAGGTCGCCATTAGGAACAGTGATGCATCATCATTGATCCAAGAAGAGTCGATAACCCTCGAGGTACCACCATGTCTTACATGCACCGCGTCCATGCAATCTTCCAATGAAACTGACCAGGATTTGAAGCCGGGGTCTCGCTCACCATTAACTGAATTATGCGGAAAATTGTGTAATGCCGAGTGTAGGCAAATCGATACAAAAGACGTTGAGGATTTGGGAAAAGCGCTTAGTGCAAAGTGTCGATCGACAGGTGAAGCCGCATGTAATCGTAGTACAATAATTGGTGATTGTGGTCGCGATTTTCTCAAAATTCCATCGAAATTAGATGAACAACGAATGAAGTTTCTGAATGATATGCTCAGTGATTGCGGTGAAACAGTCATAACCTGTAATAATGGTAAAAGTGCAATCGATGACAATCAAAGATTCCGTGGCTCTCGTTGCGGTGGCGGTGCTGGTTGTGATGCTAGCTTGGATTGTGCCCCGGCGTTCGACATCAAAGATTTCCGTGAAAAGTTCCAAATTGCGGAAGCGCTCGCAAAGGCCTCAATGATGACTTCACCAGCCGCGAAACGGCGGTTGGCCGCTCGTAAAGTTGAAATGGAACTTGATGCTGACGCCAATTTGGCTGGCTCCGATGACGATGGTGATTTTATACCGCCAAGACAGTTGCTGTTGTATCTTGTAAGGTAATATCAGGTGTGAATTAATCCGTTGATAAAATATGTGAAATATTATCTTTGGAACCTAGCCAACAATCGAAAGAGACTTTTGTGTCTATTTTTATTTTTCGTGTCTTTTTTTAGGCCCAATGCGGTTAGAAATTTGAATAGGTCTTAACTCAAAGTTTTTAAACTGGATCCGTTGGTCAGAAAGAGTTATTAAGACATTTTGAACTTGAATGTATTTATCAGGGTTTTCTGCGAATTGAGCTAAGCGAATTTTTAATGGGAAGTTTAAACAAGTGTTATGAAAAAATCTGAATTTTGTGGCAAAAGTGATGTTCGTCAAAGTTTCTTTAACAAAAGGAAATTTCGCAATTGTTTATATGTGGAAATTTTGGAAAAAAGTTTTTGACAAAATCTCGAAAGTTTAAATTTCTTTTCTACTTAATTTTATCGTTAACAGCCAAGTAATAAATTTTTTCAAACATCCTGCAAAATATGTTTTTGTGAAAATGAAATTTAGCAAAAATTTGAAGCTCCAACTTTCTTTTTTTACAGACCCTCGTTTTGCCTTATGCGTAAAATTTCATCTGTAGCGCCTTTTTATTCGGAAGACACACTAAAAATTTGAAGCGAATCGGTGAAATGGTCCACTTCGTAAAGAATTTTGTGTGCCTCTTTCTTACCACAATCCCCCCGCGTATTATTTTGATGAAAGCGCTCCTGTTCCCCGAATATACATTGTCAGTTTGAATTGATATGATCCACTTATTCTATTTTAAAAGTGTTAATTTTTTCCACCCCCTATTCTACGAGATTCCGACAGGGAAATGATTAAAAGATCTCGGGAATATTTAAAATAATAATGAATCACACTGACGATTTTATACACTGTATCAACTTTGTCGCATGATGTGTCCACCTGTTCACCAATCATATCTTATCAAGAAATTTTTTCCGCGAGACAATTTATATATTTCGTTATCTAAATTACTATTGCCTTTTTATAACTAGCTTTATCTACCTCTTCCAAGGCTTTCATTTTTGCAGACAGTTTCTTATCAGTTCTGATTTCTCAGACAGCGTTAAGCAATTTTTTAAAATGTTGGCACAAACTGTCAGAAAAAAATTTCGGACTAAAAATGTTACTGATAGGAGTTAAATACTTGAATGATGGATTTTATGATTATTCGACTGAAAAAAGCAGGGCTGGCTTCTTTTTTTCGATCGACTAACTAGTCGAAGGAAATCTTTAGTCGACTAAAAATGATTAAACAGGCCGACACTAATTCTGGTGCACACGATTTATGAGTCTCCTCTGGCAATTTTAGGGTTGCTAAATCCGAATATGGCAGTATTTTGGCTATACCGGGTCTACTTTTTCCGATATGAAGGGTGACTCATAAATTGGTTTAAAGATTTATTATTTGGAAACCAACAATTCTTTTTTCTACATCTTGAACTACACCAGGATGTTAGGGATGACAAAAGATTTTGATTTCCGTTTGTCCGTGAACACCATAACTTTCGAAAGAATTGAGCTACAGACTTGAAATTTTGTATAGTTACGTCTGTTTTGTATAGTTACGTAAATGGTTAGATCAAGTTCTTAAACGGGGAAAATTGGACCATTCCTTCCCCCTCCCCCGTACAATTGGGAACAGTTTTTGGCGATTTTCTCGAAAACCGTGAGTCATGTTGAAAAATTTATAAAGATAAAATATGTTTATAATATAATTTTACATAACTCATCCATACATCAAAATCCAATCGGACCACTGCTTCCCCCTCTCCCATACAAATGGGATATTTTTTTCCTGTTTTCTTGAAACAAGATCGTATTGAAAAATATATAAAGGTAACTTATCCATACATCAAAATACAATCGGACCACTCCTTTCCCTCCTCAATATAAATAGTACACTTTTTTTCTATTTCTTCGAAAACGGTGAGTCGTATTGAGAAATTTATAAAGACGAAATGTGTTTCAAATATGATTTTACATTACAAAAATAAGTCGCCGGGGTTAGAAATTTTCAATAAATTTAAATTCAGAAGGTACGAAAAATCCAGGTACCGGAAATTCAGAAATAGATGTAAAAACACGATCCTAAACTCATTAAGAATTATGCCATTCAAAGTGCCCCATTGACAGAACATTGGAATTTCAAGATAACGAAAATCTTTTTTTCTCATTTAAAAAAAAATAAAGATTTTAGAACGTGAAAGAATTTTATTGTACTTACCATTGACTGACCAACAGCCGATATTGTTTTGGTTTTTTGTATACGAAACAAAAAAAAAACAGAAACAGTTTGTTGTTCAATTGCAACATAGTTTCAGCAAAGTTCCAACATAATTCCGCGTCTGAAATAGACCACATCGGATCACGTTTTAATGAATGATCTTCCGAGGTGACGGCAATTTGGCATGATTTAAGCATAAGATAAGATCCAAACAAGTATCTGTTAGATACTTAACGTTCAATTCCGAGGAGGTCGAATTAAATTGCAATCGCTCATTTGTTGAACGTCGAAACATTGATTTACCATTAATTTCGATGCCAAGAAATATTATTAACATTTGTTTAGAACTATAAATCCCATTTTATAAATACTAAGGCATTTTTACAATCACTAGAAGTATTTTTCTCCCCTTTTTTTAACAACAAATTCTTGTTCTTAAACGGAAAGAGTTCTAATTATGCTCATTTAGCAAAAAAGTTACTTTTTTTTGGGTTTTTTTTTGGGGTTTTTCTTAAACTTACTACCCACACGTGCGCCATCAACTTTTGTTATGGTTTGATGCCAATCTCTTCTGTAGCTACGTTAGACTAATTCGGAGTCGTGATTTTACCACCTCAGGCGCAGGTCAACTATAGAATTATTGTCTTGGCGTTTAGCCACTTGTATAAATGTTTTTTTTTGTTTTAAAAAATATTTAATGATTTTGGACATTTTATCTTATTAAATGATTGGCCATTTCTAAAAATAGATACATGCCGGTGCCAAAAAATCTCCGATTGTTTGTTGTGATTTTCACGAAAGATATTTTGCGTCTTAAATATTTGCAGTTGATTCTGTCTTAGCGATCTGTAATCATTTGTCAACGAATTCCCGGTGATTAGACCTGTCTCAATTGAGAAACTATTCGAGAGGTTCCTAGTAGATAGAAATTGTAGTGCATTTTGTAGTACGAGTGTTCAGTTTTATTTCAGACTTGTTTCCTATTAGTTTCTCACTTGTTCAAGGAAGGTGTCGGAAATAACCACAGATTTTTATTGAAATCGGGAATCTAAATAGTGTCTTGAGCTTTTGTTATGCAATTAGTAAGTTTTGTTTTTGCGCAGCTCATATTTTATTATGTGTTATTGCCCTCTATGCTTTGTTTGCAAACATTTTGTGTTGTTTTTCCGGTGATTTTCGTATTGATTTTTTATCGCATGCTTTTTGATCGATTACCTGATAAATAATTATAAATGTATAGCATTTTTTGATTAGGGGAGAATAGAGAGGCTTGATCCCCGAATAAATTCCTTAAATGAAGCAATTTTTAACACGTTCGTGACATTTGCTTTTTCAACTTTTTTTTACATTTGGACATCGTGTACCACGGGTGGTACGGTACGTGTTTTTATAGTACTTCCACAAAAAAACTACCGCACTATTTACTCCCGCAGTTTTAAAAAACTGTACATGTACCACCAGTGGTACACGATGTCACGAACGTGTTAAAAACCACAAAGATAATGTAACGAAGGTATCGTTAAATGATTACGTTTGATGTAGTTTCATTTTGTGAAGACCACATATAAAAAAGAATGTGTCGATTTGAAAGTTTTTTCGAAAGTTCAGAACTTTTTTACGTTTTTTTCCGAACATTTTTAACAACTAAGGTAGGATTTTCTCAATACTTTTCTTCGATAATGGTTATCATCAACTTATATTTCCAACTATTAAATCATGTGTTTCTATTGTTTATAATTTTTGTAATAAACTATGATTGCAAAAAGGTATGGGATACTTGATCCCTAATGGTCAGGGAGACATGATCCCCGGATCATCGGATTCAGCGACCCCAAAAAACCCCAGATTTTTTTTTCGGAATATTTGAGTGCAAGGATAATTACTGTATCCTTACAGGACGTTCCCTTATGTTTACAAAGACGAAGTAGTGAAAATATTGTATTGTCATTGGAGTTACGTACGAGTATGTGTGCCACATTTCAAGTGAATCTGATTTGTGGAAGTGTTACAAAATTCTGTTACAAGATTTTACCCTGACAAACAGATAAACATAAAATAACTAAATAAAAGCTTTAAAAAAAGCGCTGAACCTGGCAGCCGAGACTCGAAACTTTGATTCGTCTCAATTCGAGGAAAGTGTAGAGCATAAATACTGTGGCGAAAATTCAGTCGGCCTGTTACTCCCTTCATATTCTCTTCATACTCTCTTCATGGACGCAAACACAAAAAATAATGACAAAAACCTCGTTCCTATTGACAAAATTTGCTTTGTTGAATCTCAACAATTTTTTTTTCTTAAATTCTCAACAAAAAATTTTTTTAATTTGATTAAAGAATTGTTTGAAAAACAAAAATTTTGTAAATATAATATTTTTTTTTGTCATTTCGACAAACTAGATATTATTAATTTCACAATTGTTTTAGAGATTTAACGAAACATCATTTGTAAGTTTATTTTTGTTAAGATAACAATTTTTTTATTAAACAAAGATTTCCCATTTGTTCCAATTGACAATTTTTTTGTGATTTTAACAAAAATTAACAAAAATTTTGTTAAAATAATGATTTTATCCATGTGACCAAATTTTTGCTCTGAGTGTATCTGTCCAAAGACTGAAAACCTATTCATAAATCGTTCATTAATTCAATTGATCATTAATCGGAGTGTGTTCGTAAACTGAACCTACGCCGAATTTTGTAGATTTATAATTTTATAAATGGAAAATAAAATAAATACGTCTTCAGAAAAAAAAACTCAAAATTTAAGTAATAAACAAAAATTTTGTGTATGAAAAACCATTTAAGCAATTAACGTTTTCGTGAAAATTTGGAAGAAAAAACTTATTTTTAAGTAAGTGGTTTTAGCAAAATACCGATACATTTAAAAGCACGCAAAAGATCCATTTTTCAAAAATAAGTTAACATCTAATTTTTTCAGAATTTTGTGAACCATAAATAACAAAAACATTTGTTAAAAAATATCTTGGAAACTCATAAAATCAAGGAAAAAAACATTGTTTTTGCAGAATCCAGTTTTTTCTAAAAGTTTATCAACTTGACCTTTGGTGTTTAGCGTGCTTTAAAATTAATTATTACATTTGGTTTTTTTTTATATTAATCAAAAAGTTTGTATTTCGACAAAAAAAAATTTTTACCCGCGAAAATTTTAAATTGAATGCTTTTAAAATTTTATAATTGTATTTTCCATTTTTTTTACAATTTCTAGTAATTTTGGTACACAATTTAATTTTTTTAAATAAAAACACCATAGAATTGCTAGTATAGAAATATTAAAAATACTATTCTGAGAGTTTTCTGCTGAAATTCGGGGCGAATATTTTAAAATGTTCTAATTCAGAATTTACGACCCATTCTATAACAGATTAAGTCATTTTTTCAAATTTGTCTTTCGTTTCTAACTAAAAAACAATCCAGATGTGTAAACTACATCAAATTTTATCTCCTCTAAAAATTTTGACAACTGGGCCGACCTTTAGGTTTAATCTATTTTTAAAGGGGCTTTTGTAATTAAAGAAATTAAAAAAAAGTACTCGGCCAGATGATCTTATCGGTCAAGGAAAAAATCTTTTTACAAAAATAATGACAAAAAAAAACATACACTGAGAAAATGCGATAAGATAAGAAAAAATTATTGCTTTGTCTGCGAATTTCTGTCAACGGCTTAAATGACTTACTATTTTACGTTATCATCGTTGTTATTTCTATGTGACGTCAATTATTTTTTTCTTAATTTTCTAGCATTTCACTGATTAAAAAAAATTGTGAAGTTTTATTTTGTCATGTGAATATGATGACCTAATAAATGTTCACTGGAAAATTGTTCGGTACAAAAAAATAAACATTTTTATTCATTGACTTATTTGTTATAATTTTTAACTATCAAAACTAGTTCAACGGGTTATTTTTAGGTTTTATAGTTAAAATCTATTTCCCTTATGTGGATCTTTTTGTGATTTATAAATCTTTGATGTTTGAAAATACCCAGCAGGCCAAATGAATGTCAAGTGATTCACTAGTGATTCGTTGACATACATTTGGATGAACGAAACGTTCACTAGTGAGTTCTCCTACGACTCACTAGAGGTATCTCTAATGGTGTTAGATTTTCTCCACTGGCGAATGTAAAAGTGAATATTAGATTAAAATCAAGTGAATGTTGTTTTTTCACTTTGGTGAACAGTAAATGACTGTCAAGTAATTTCACCAATGATTCTCAGAACACCCTTGTAGGATTAAATTTTCACCACTAGCCAAAACCTATGTTTAACACCCACTATGAGTATGCGCCACTTTTTTTTCTAGCGAATGATGTAATTATGATTTTGTTTTTTTCTATTACAACTTACGGCACAATTTTGATAAAAAAAATTAAGCAAGTGGCTTCAATGTATCCTTGAAAGTTTATTTTATTCAAAAATATAAATACATATAAGATAAAATACAAATTGTGCAGTAAAAATCCATTAGAAAATAGTGTGGCTTTAGTTAACTAATTACTCAGTAATTGGTTCTCTAATAAATTGGCTCAACCCATTTTTCTTTATCGATAACATAGTTTTCCATTAAATATAACTCATAAACTAACAAACATTATTTTTCAAAACTAATTGCACAGTTCTTTTTTATGAAACAACAAAGAAACTCGTTGACAGATTAAGAGAACTGAAGGACAGCTAGAATTTTCCAATCCACAACATGACGTGGAAATCAATTTTTCGTTTATTAATTACTCGATAAATTTTCACCATTTACAGTAGAACGTAAATATTTATCATTTTTATGGGTTTTTATGGCAACTTGTGACGATTATGGTAATTCCATCAGCCAGGGAAAAAGAGAGCATATATTTTTGCGTCGGTATTAAATAGATTTCATTAACGCTGTTTGTTTTTTTTTATTATTTTATATAAAAAAGTGTTCTGTTTGAATTTGTGTTTGTTTGGAAAATTGACTTTCTGGTCATCAAACTAAAAGCATTTTCATATTTTCACAGTTTTATTTTTCTTTTTATTTCTAGGATTCTGAACCAGAGATTCGAATGTTTGACATCATGATATTATCAATAACAATAGTTTCATAACGAACACTTAATATCCCACAAACAAAAAATTTCACAAATTTTATTATTATTACAATAGAAGTTGGGGTTTTGCACTCCATATTACTCGGTAGAATTTCACGTGTTATTTGATTTTGAAAATTTCGGGTGTACCGTACCGTCCAAGGAGAATTGGCGTGTTTAATTTTTGATTAATTCCAAAATTTTTTTTATTGGTTTTATACACTCTGAAGTGGTAATTACATCGAATCACCTGAAAGTAAAATAAATAATCGATATTAACAACCACTGCCACATAATCAAAAATCCAACAAATCGAATTGTATTATAATTCAGTTAAATATGGAATTTTTACTTAAATCGACACGCTTATACGTCGCATCAAGAACGTTTACACGACGAGTTTTTATCCCAAGGTAATTTTGTTATCAAATAAGTGCATTAAAATTGTAAACAAATTCAAACTCATGGGAAAATTTTCGTTTTACGGTACAACAAATGGAAACTGAATCATACAGGGGTTTGGTACACATATAGGATAATAATAGAAAATCTATTTTACAAATATAATGGGGAACCGGGAGTACAACTAACATAGTTAACTTTAATTACAAAATAGTTCCATTTAAATTACAAAAATAGTCAATTTAACCACAAAATAGTAATAATTACTATTAAGTGGTTAAATTTACTGCATAAATAGTCAATTGTCTACTTTTTTTTGGTAATTAAAAATACGTATTTTAGTTTTGATCTCCTCTTAAAATAAATAGTTGGATATAAAATAGTTGGATTTACTATTTTTTCGTCTCTGCGTGCAATTGCATCCCAAAGGTTGTTGGGGAAATTCTGCAACTTTGTTGTTGTTTTTTTTTTGAATAAATTTCTCGTAAATATAATCTTATCGATAATTCTTATCTTTCGTCTTTTTTGCTACCCCGTCTAAATGTCTGAACTGAATGTTGTTTTGGTGACCCCATTTGATAAATCGTTTAAATCTGATTCATTTTGTTTGCATAAAGTTGATTGTTGTTTTATTTTTTGTATGACGATTTCATTTTAATTTTTATGTTAGGAAAATACGTTGTTACTTCAATATGTGATTTTTGGATTGGGGGTTTTTAAATGCATTAGATATTGTTGGACTCATAGTTTTGGTTTTGATGATTTTAAGGACTTAATAATTTAATTCGACGTTTTTTATGCCCCCGGGCTAACTTTTGAACAAGTTGGGGTTTCACATTCGTTGTATTTGCATTGCAAAGGTTATTTTTTAATAAGTTTTTTATTTGAGTTACAAAGTAACGGTTTTAACCAGTTTTTTTGGGTTACAAAGTAACGGTTTTAACCAGTTTTTTTGAGTTACAAAGTAACGGTTACGCAGCCGTTTCCGCGCAACTCTTTTGTGACGCAGGTTTCATAGTTTCGCAGAACCTCTTTTGTGACTATTGTCACAAACCAACTGTTATGCAACCGTTTATCAGACAACGCAGTAAGTATGAATTCCTTGGTCCAAAGTTGGAAACATACAGTAATCTTTCCAACTGCGCGGTAGATACGTTCCACAAAAAGAGCGCGCAAACCGAAACCGCGCACTGTGAACCCTACTTTATATGAAATTTTGGAGTTAGGAACATGTTTTTTTAAACGAAAATTATGGAAAAAACCGCGCAGCTGCGAAATTTTTACCGCGCAGTTCGAAATTTTGGTATTAAAAACTTAATCGCGCAGTTGCGAAACCGCGCAGTTAAAAACCGCGCAGTTAAAAACCACGCAGGAGGGATTACTGTACTTAGATAGCGCTGTTTGTAAGTAAATTATAAACGAGCACTATAGAAACAACGAAAAACGACAACAACTTTCCAAATAGTTACAAAGTAACCAATTTGCAACGGTTTTTTGCGACTGGTTACAAAGTAACTGATTTGCAACTGGTTTTATTGTGAGTGGTCACAAGATATAAACTTATTTGCAACCAAAGTCACGTTGTAACGTGATTCGCAAACGGTTGCTCGGGTTTCAAAAAACAATAGCGTTTTCTAAACTCCATAATGCCCCGATGAAAAGTGGAAAAGGGGAAAAGGGGAAAAGGGGAAAAGGGAAAAGGGGAAAAGGGATATTTGCGTTATTTCTACAGAACTTTCCGTTTCAAATTTTAAAATTCTGACATCATATTCGTTATCAGCGACCTGGAAAATACGTGAAAGAGATTTTCAGCCTTCTAACTGCTAGAATTTGTGCTCGAATCGATGATTTAAAATATTTAAAACGCTTATCCACCCCGCCCCTTTTAACCCCTTTATCAACCCGCCTTTTAGGGATTCGGGCTGAGCATGGATGAGTCAGCGGGTGAGTCAGTCCATAAAATATTTTGCATATACTTTTGTTTTCCTCTTGAAATTGTTTTTAAAACTCAAAAAAAAAAACAGTTAGAGTAATCTCACATGTTGATAATTTACTTTTTAACGTGATTGTCACGCATTTCGGTGTCAATGTTTTCTTTTTTATTCGACAATAAAATTCGTCCAAGACAAAGTGAAGAAAATAGACGGAATTTTCCCAGAAGGCGGTTAATCATCCAATAAATTTGCAAAGTTGGATCGATGCCAATTTTTTTATTATTTTAAATTCATAATATTGATCATGTGCAGATTGGATGGCTTAGGTAATCACTGACTCTGAATTTTGTAACTTTTCCGAGTTACTTACTATTTCCCAGACGATTTCCTTTATTTTAATACATAAGTGGGTCGAAATCTTATTTTCCAAAACGATTTGTTTACATCTCGTAATATTTATGAGGCTAAAGTGTTGTGGACATATAACATCTTGCTGGTCATAATCACTATAGGCAACGGAAAACTAAAAATATTAACCATGAATCAGATATTATGTTTTTATGTGAACAAAGAACCGGCGCGGCGCGCGTATGATTTCTAGGTACTGCTCAACGTAAACAAAAATATCAATAAAGTCGAGCAGCTTTTAAAACATTTCTTCTCTCCAAAAATTAATAATACTAAGTTTTTTTTTAAACATTGATGCCATTTGCATCAATGGAACAAATAAACTTATGTTGAGCTGGTGGACTATTAGCCATAGAATTGTTTTAGTTTTTTTTTTTGGCATTTATTGGTCACATTTTTTTTATTATTCGTGGATGTTTTAATATCCAAAAAAATTCCTCCTAATAGGCGGATTTTGTCTAGGTGACCAGCTAGATGCTTGTTTCTAGTTTGAAAGCCGAAGACCTTCATCAGATGCGGCTTTCGCACTGCGTAACTGGATTTTTGTGGATGCGCGCTTATTAATCGATCGGAAAGGTTCGGCCCAAATTGCTGGTTACTATTTAACTGAGAGGGCTTTTGAAGAATGATAGGACACAAATTATAAAACAACATGACCAATAAGTTGCAAAAACTATTAAATACAAAGATTCTGTATGACGAACTTCAAATATTTAAAACCAAGTCCAACATGCATGTTCATTAATTTGTAAAGGTAAATTAGGTTTTGATTTTTTTACATTAATATTTGTTAATATAGTCGCACTTTGAGCTTCGAATTCTTTGTTAGCTAGGAATGCCCTTTTTTTGGTTCAGTCCGAGACAAGATGAGGTGGTGAAGAGGGGGAGAAGAGGGGAGAAGAGGGGGAGAAGAGGGGGAGAAGAGGGGGAGAAGACGGGGTGAAGACGGGGTGAAGGAATGATCATGTTTATTGTCAAATAGCGATCACGTTCATTATCAATTTGAATGAGATCGTTTTTTTACAAAGTTGACAATGAACATGATCGATAATTGACAATGCACGTAATCATTTAATCACGCAAAGTATAGTTCAATTAAACAATGAAAATCGTATCATTTCAATAAATAACAATGTGTCCTTAGTTAAATTAATCACGAACGAAGTTAATGCAAAATCAACAGAGAATTTCTCTCCGTATAAGAAAAAACTAACTTAGTTGTTCGCGCTTTTTACGTTTCATAAATTATAGCAACGAAAATTGTAAAAATATCAATTAAAATAAAAGCGCCGCAGGCGAAATCTTTTGAAAAATCTGCGCAATTTGCAGGAGATCATTGAAAAATTGTTTATAGGAACCTCTTGCTCGAGTAGAGTATTTTTTGCTATTTAGTTAACGTTTATTCTAGCGTTTGATAAATTATAACACTAAATTGGAAAATCCGGGACAAAAGTTTAGTTTCCGGGACGCAGGGATATCATGGGTAAATCCCAGACTGTCTGCACTATTCCAAGACGTATGGTCACCCGATTGATAGCTTTAAGTGTTTTTAATCTCTTAACACGTTCGTGACATTTGCTTTTTCAACTTTTTTTACATTTGGGCATCGTGTACCACGGGTGGTACACTAGCGATTTGTTTTCTGGCTGTTGTGCGCCATCGGTGTTACACGGTGCGTGTTTTTATATTACTTCCACAAAAAAACTACCGCACTATTTACTCGCGCGGTTTTAAAAAACTATACATGTACCACCAGTGGTACACGATATTACGAACGTGTTAAACTATTCTTTTCATAAAAGTAATTTGGATAGCTTCGAAATTCTCGATGAGTCGAAACTTTTTTTTTTGTCCTCTGCGGATCTGAGCTATCGAAGTTCGGCTGTATTTATTTTTCACAATTGAAACGAATTAAAATTCGCAAGAAAATGGACTTAAGTATTTAATCTTCTAAATGGTTAAAGTTCGGTGAACGTTTAATCAGATACTATTTAATATTAAATTTTTCTTGGGAATTCGTAAAAGTGCGCAGTAAAAAATCAATAAATCAATAAAATTCATACAATTCTAAGACCAGTAATTTTGATTTTGTCATGTTTTCAATGTCTGAAGTGGTGCTTGAAAATAGTTTTCATCAAGCTTTCCGCGGTTACTTTGTATTTAAACAAAAATATAAGATGTGAAAAATGTAAACAATCATCTCTGATAGACACAAGAAGCTTAAAGTCATTACAAATAAATCATTTTTAAACCCCTTTACTCTTTCTGATTGGATTCAACCAGTATCAGCTGATATTAATTTTATTATCCACGTTAATCACCGGTTGTTTTTTAACTGCTAAATTGATACGAAAATCATTACAAAGTTTCCAAAAAAAAGTCTTATTTTAATTAGTTTATTTATTTGACTTTAATTTATATTGTTTACTAAAAACGTTCATTTTGATAAGAAGCTGATTACGTGCAGTTATATTTTTCGCATTTTTTTTTTAGATAATTTTGTTTTGAATTGCATAATCATTTTTGATGACATTACAAAGAACGTAAATTAATTTTCTTTCATACCATATGGAACCAGAATTACTTAGTTTTTTTTTACGAAATTTAGAAAGAAGCGGCAAGAAAACTGAGTAATTTTCCGATATTTTCCAAACTGATTAAACTAAAAATCTACTTTAAATGTGGCTCTTATCGGCTAAGCTACATTGTAGCACTTAAAGTTTTTGTCAGACAGTCTGATTTCATTAGTCTAACGATTGAAATAAATTATAGTTTCTGTAAAAGTTATTTGTTTAAAAACGATGAAAAAAGTTTTGGACAGTCTTTTCAAAGTTATTTTCCGAATTCACTGCCAAAGGAACATTTATTCAGCTAAATTGTCACTGAACGCGTATGTCAGAGAAGTATTAATTATATTAAATCAATTTAACGTAAATTTTCTAAATATAATAGAAAATTTCAATAGTTTTATTCAAACACAAGCTATAATTCTACTCTATATGAGAATAGGAGAATCTTTTTTATCAAATAGGAGTATATTCGATTTAGTATAGCTTTTGTAAAGTATCGAACGGATCGTCGGACACAAGAATAAACTACACCTGGGTGTTAGGAAGGATAAAAGATTTTGATTTCCGCATGTCCGTCCGTTCGTCGGTCTGCCCATCTGTCTATCTGTCCATCCATCTGTCTGTCCGTGAACACCATAACTTTCGAAAGGATTGAGCTAGAGACTTGAAATTTTGTATACTAGCGTTTCTCGTCAATGGCTTGGCTAAGTTCTTGAATTTTTAAAAATCGCAATTTCGCTTTTTGCTATTTATTCCGAACCCCACGCGTTTTTCAGTAGTTTTATGTATAGCAAGAGTTGAAGACAATAAATCAGATTTTGTAAAAAAAAATCACATTTTTATGTAAAAAAAAATCACATTTTTATGTAAATAAAAATCGTGTTATAGTGTACTCGTCAATTTAGCAAGAACGTTGGTTTTGTATAAGGAAGTCGTGTGCTGTTCACATCAGATTTTTTGTATCGTGTTCAGTATCGTCGTCACACACAATCTCGCCCCCACCCTAAATGTGTGACGTATTTTATGGACAGCTCCTTAACAACAGTGACTTACAAAATTATAATTTAAATTTTCCCTCATTTGTTCTATAAGTTATTCCGTGAATTTTGACTGCGAAAATGATTTCACTTTCATTTGGAAGTCCCATTTGTAAAAAACAAGTCACTGAACTACTATGAAAAAAGGAGAAAAAGATTATGACTGATACATATTTTAAAAAACGTGTTTTCTATAGCAAAATCATCCGAAAATTCTTAACATTAAAATTCATGTCTCTTTGGTTAGCAATAGTAACTAATTTTAAAACTCGTGCACTGTAATACAATATTCTTTTAAAAAAGATCTCAAATATCTCAGATTGAAAAAACGTTTCTTAAGTGAAGAAAAAAAAATTATGCAATCAACGGGTTGTTGGAATGATTGGAAACCGTCTTGAATTCTATTCGATTTGTTGTGAAAAAGGTTAAATGTCAGCGTCTTATTGTATATAAATATTTATGTAAATCGTGCTACAAAACAAGTAATACAAATCAAAATAACGGACATTTTTATTATCTAATGGGTTTTTATTTATTTATTATTTACACAATATGATCTAATCACTTTGTGAGATATAAATACGAATACAAACCGATCTTTTGCTGTTTGCTTGGACAATTATGACTTCCGCTAATTCTTAAATCTCTTTCAATTGATCGTATTTGATCTATAGTCACTCCCATTGACGATCCTCATGTTTAATGATCAAAATACGATTGATGCTGATGTGGTATTATAGTATAGTAATCGATCAATATATCTAGTATATTAATCACGATCACTGATCGTTATGCTAGATCGTTAGATAACTCCAATCAAAAGCCCACGCGTAAAGGAGCATAAAAACACGATTAAAATTCGGACTTCGGAATCAGTTTCAGAATCAGCGGATTGTATAAAACATGTTTTAAGACTGATTGTGTCTGTTTTTTTTTTTTTTTTTGCATAAAATGAAAAGTCACCTTGATATGTTGGCGCCTGCACCTAAAGGCTTACAATTCGATTACAATGATCACCATTTGTATACAATCAGTCTATAAAGACGTCACACATTACGTTGAGCATTATTTACGATTCGCGGCGGCGTCTATGGTTGCTGGATCACTTTCATCTCTGATGTGTTTTTTTTTTGTTAAAACTGCCGGTGAGGATCGCATCGTTGATCTTAAGATTATTTCCAACGTCTCATAAAAATCTTGACGAAGTGCAGATGAACTGCGGCAGTAACGTCAGCAGTGATTGTAAAACGTTGTTTCGGTACAGCATTTCCAGGTGAAACATTATATGCCGACAACTTGTTTTTGTACCAAACAATCCATTGTTAAATAAACAGATTTATCTACCCAGCAGCATATCTCCAAGTCGTCCGTCGATCTTCACATAAGAAGATACGGAAAGAATATATATATACATATATACAGCAATTAGCATAATCTTTTCATAATATTTAAATAAAAGCAATCATTTGAGTACGTCTCAAATAGCGATAAACTTTAAGGTGACCCAGAGTCTCGGTCGAAAAATGTTTATACAAAAATCCATCCATTGTTTGGCAAAATACAGCCTCACTGTATCTTGTATTCGTGCAAAATATCTTGAATAAAGCTACTGCATAAATTTAAATATCTGTATAGTCGTGGAAGAAGAAAAAAGTTGTACTAATAATATTGAGAATCTTGTTCTCGGGAAACACGTGTGTGCTGTCCAATGTTGATTCCACTCAATGGCCAACGAAAGCCTCTATCAGTTGTTCGTGAACCGTTTACAAGATCAGTTCAATTTTAAGAGTTACTCCTCCAACTAGCAAAAAAAAACCACTGGAAAAGTCATTTTAAAACTGGAAATCTCTAGCAAGAATTATTATTGTGCCTTGAACATTTTCTGATCATGGAGAAAGAAATTCTTAAGCGTTCGGAATCGAAATTCCCCTGTAAAAATGATCGTAAGGCGTATCTGCAGAAAGTTATGCTGACCAGGTTTCTGATTTTTTTTTCAATCACTTTCATTTTCGTTTAGCAAACAAAAAAAAACATCTTTCATAACACAAATATTAATTTTGTTTAATGTAATTTTTTAGGATGGGATCATTTAATTCGGCGCCGAAAATCAATAATACAGACTCACAGGATGATACTTTGGAAGTTCCACAAGGATTGACCGTTAACGATATGCTTCAACATTGCAAGATAATGCGTGGTGAAAATCGTCCTGGACTACTCACCAGATATTTCCTGAAGCCAATGTCGAAGGATGCGATCTTTTCAAATGATATCACCGAAGGATTACGTGTACTTAAGCTGAATGCTGTCTCAAAAGGTGGTAATTTAGTCGATTATATTTTCAGGTGAAATTTTTATGATAAATAATGTAAAATCTCTTTGTTTTGCAGTTTGCAGTGCTCCTGTTAGCTCACCGAAACATTTAAGACTTCTTCAATGGAATATACTGTCGCAATGTAAGTTTACTTTTAAATATAAGAAAAGTTAAATACAATTGCCAAGGCCCAATCGTCAAATACTCTGTATGAGAACAGACAAAATAGTTATTTAAAAAAATCATTTGTGTGGGAGAGGGGTGAGACGTAGTGCGATGGGATTTTGATGTATGGAACGGTTATGTAAAATGTTATTTTAAACATATTTCGTCTTTATAAATTTTTCGATATGATGCACAGTTTTTGAAAAAAATTGGAAAAAAGTTTTCTAATTCTAAGGGGGAAGGGGAATGGTCCGACTGGATTTTGATATGTGGAAGAGTTATGTAAAATTTTATTCTAAACACATTTCACCTTAATAAATTTTTCAATATTACTCGCCGTTTTCGAGCAAATTGCAAAAAAACTGTTTCGTATGAGAGAGGGGGTAAGGAATGGTACGATTTTGCCGGTTTAAAAACTTAACGTTACTTTTTGCGAGAAACTTAACCGTGTAAAATTTCAAGTCTCTAGCTTCAGTCCCTCGAGGATTATGGTGTTCACGGACAGACAGGTAGATATCAAAATCTTTCGTCACACCAAAAACACTAGTGTAATTCATTTTTGTGCCCGACGATTGGTTTAACTGGAGTTACAAACCGTATACTAAATCTAATATGATTCTCATATACTCAGTAATCCCTCTAACTGCGCGATTTCGCAACTGCGAGGTTTCGCAACTGCGCAGTTAAGTTTTTAATACAAAAAATTCGAACTGCGCGGTAAAAATTTCGCAGCTGCGCGGTTTTTTTATAATTTTCGTTTAAAAAAACAATTTCCTAACCCCAAAATTTCATGCAAAGTAAGGTTCACAGTGCGCGATTTCGGTTTGCGCTCTCTTTTTGTGGAACGTATCTACCGCGCAGTTGGAGGGATTACTGTATATGATTCTCATATAAAAAGTTGTCCTTAGAGGAAGATTTTATTCATCCTATTTCATTTGTAACTTATAGACAATGTTTTTCACAAAATTTGGAAATCAATTACAGTGGAACCTCCATATAACCAAATCGCTAAAGGAACGGAAAATACTTCGTTATATAAAGGTTTTTGGGAAATTTCGTTATATGGATGTTCCACTGTATATGAAATCCTTGTAAAAACATACACAAGTTAACTTGTGTAAATACTGTTAAATTAGGTTAAAATTAAGAAAATTCGGCAGCAATTTATCTGCAAATATCCTTTTAGAATGTATAGTCTGTCACAATTTGATTAAAAACACGATTTTAAAAATGTAAATTTTTCGTTATCCAAGCACAAAAATGTGCAAAAACATTTTCTGTGAAATTTCGATTTTATTTTGCATGTAAAATCAGTTTTATCTGGTTTTCTTCGCGTCAAACGTTAAAAAAGTTTTTTTTTGGGTTTTTTGACTGAAATAAAAGATACGTCGCACTTCAATAAATCTGAATTTGTATAAAAATCTATTGATCTATCGATATATGTTCCGGAGTATTCAATTCAGATAAAAAAAATTAAATACAGTAGGTTCAGTGCCGTTTATTCGAATAAAAATAATTTCTCGTTTTTGATTTAATTCTAATTATATTATAGAAATATTACATGACTAGGAGCTTCTCCCCTGACCGCTTCATGGTCCAACCTCTGCTTGCGGGTTAAATTCCCTAAAAAGGTTTTAAAATATTAACCGGGAAAGCCCCATTCAGGGCAGCAAAAATCAACATCCGCTCTAGCACCCACCATCCCTACGTTGGGTTTTAGTAACGATTATTTAAATCCCTATCGGTTTTTTTTCGCATACCAACAACGCTTTTTCAAAAACACCCTCAACTACAGTGGCTACTAAAATTGAAATCGATAAAGTTCTGAAAAGCATCCCTAAGTGATTTCCATGACACTTTCTGGAATGAAAAAATACAAAGTATGATGGCAGTGATTGCTTTCCATGTTAGCGGAATGCTTTCAAAATCACTTCATTTTGTATGAAACTGTATTTTAAATGACCTTTCTACGGCAACAGCTTAAAAGCAAATATGATTTACGCGAAATGGGGCGAATTAGATTCAGTAACTACTGCAATTGGAAATTCGTTGGTAATCGATTTTGTTATGAGCTCCAAGAGCCATGGGGTGCCTCTACCTGGTTTATATTATTATAATTTATATAAGATTGGGAGTGAATTGTGTTTTTGAGGGCGTTGAACGGCGAAAAAATATCTATCATACAGTATTCTCCCTAAGGTTAATCATTCTATAAATCTTTACCTTAAAAATGGAATGGTTAAATTTACACTTGTCTTCTTTACAGCATTGGGTCAAAACAATGATGGCTTCGTACGCTGTCCAGACGAGGCTTTAACCTGGGAAAACCGTAAATACCTAATCGTCGAGGAAATCATCCAAAACAATCCCGATATCATTTGTTTACAGGTAAATTCGATTTATCATAATGAAGATCTTCATAAATTTTAATAAAATTTTATATTCTCACAGGAAGTGGATCATTTCAAATTCCTCGAGCGAGTATTAGGAACCCAAAATTACAGTGGAATATTCTTTCCCAAGCCCGATTCGCCTTGTTTGTACATTCAGGAGAATAACGGTCCAGATGGATGCGCGATCTTCTTCAAACAAGATAAATTTGAGTTGGTCAACTATGATACAAGGATCTTAGAGGTTTGGCGAGTTCAGAGCAATCAAGTTGCGATCGCGGCAAACATTCGCGTTAAGGAAACCGGCAAGGAGATCACGGTCTGTACCACCCACTTAAAAGCGCGTAACGGAGCCTTGTTGTCGAAATTGAGAAACGAACAGGGCAAGGATTTGTGCCGATTCGTGAACGATTTTGCCGAGGATCGACCGATTTTGCTCTGTGGCGATTTCAACGCGGAACCAATTGAGCCAGTCTACAATACTGTCCTGAATTTCAAAGGATTAAATTTGTCCAGTGCCTATGCGGAAATTGGGGCCGAACAGGAAATGTCAAAAATTAACAACAACAAGGACGAGGAGAATGACGAGAGCGTGGACGATTCTGTGATTCAATCTGCTGCTGAGATATCTGCTAGTCGTGAACCACCGTATACCACTTGGAAGATCCGGGAAGAGGGCGAAGTCTGCCATACCATCGATTATGTCTTCTTCTCGAAAGACCACCTAAAAGTAAGAATTACCACACATTAAAAAGACATTTAACTAATTTTTTTTCTTTTGTAAATCATTCCAGGTTAATAACTGCCTTCTGTTTCCACAAGAGAATGAAATTGGTCAGAACCGGACACCAAGCTTTCAGTATCCTTCTGATCACTTTTCGTTAGTATGTGATTTCGAACTCTTAGACAATGTCGACTATTAAGATCTATTCTATTAAATTATTGTGATATTAGTGTAGTGAAATTTAAATTAATAAAATGAAAAATGTTTAGACATTTTTTATAGGTAAATAACGAAAGAGAATATAATATTATAATGTTTTAAAAACAAAAAAAAATGTTTTTTTGTAAATTTTTCTATAATTAACTTAAAAGCAAGTGTTATTTAGCGTTGCTTAATACGCGACAGATGGATGAGGATCTTTTCACGGTACAAATGATTAATTTTATTTTATAAATAGGTGTATTTTTTCATATTTAACTTAAAAATATATAAAAAAAAAACCTTGAAAAAGTATTTAAGTTAAAATATTATAACGAATACAATTTGTAATTTATTTCTTTAAAAATTCAAATAAATTCATCTCTTTTTCTTTTTGTAAACAAAGTTTTTTTTTTGATTAATTTTAATGGGCCCTACCAATGAACATTTATAGAGCACTAGCAGACCCTTCGTTGCCAGCTTAAAGTTTTTTGTATAAATTTTAGAATGCCAAAAAACCATAAATAACTTAAAACTTATCCTTACAGGACCTTCCGTTTGGAATTTTTGAAATTTCAACACCAGATTCGTGATAAGCAACCCTGAACACCTCCACAAGCCAGTTTTTGCTAGAAAAATTGGAAAAAGGACATTTGCGTTATCCTTTTAGGAAATTCCGTTTCGAATTTCGAAAATCTAATACCGGGTTTGTGATCAGCGACCCCAAAAACCCCATAATACCAATTTTTCCGGGGAAAAATGGGAAAAAGGATATTTGCGTTATCCTTACAGGACCTTCTGTTTCGAATTTTGAAAATCTAACATTGCTAAAAACTTGCTCCTGGCAATGCAGATCATTTTGGAAAAAACCGCGTAAAAATCGGTTCCGTGGTTTTTGAGTTGTGTAATCTCAAACAGACAGACAAACAGACAGACAGACAAACATCCATTTTTATATATTAAGATTTAACTTGTAGTGTACCAAAATCCAGAGTTTTTGATTCCACATTCACAGAAAGAAATTTACAAAATAATTGAAAAATTGCTCATTATGCTACTCTGTTGAAACAATTTAATTTTTTTGTACTCAAAGAACCATGCAGGATCCGACATTTTTTATGACCCCGGGCTAACTTTTGAACCAGTGGGGGTTCACATTCGTTGTACGTGTGTTGAAAAGGTAATTAGCTTTAATTTCATAGACATGAGCTCTTTTTTGGCGGGAAACTGCAGGGAGATGGTCAGCTGCCATCTTACACGCAATGATTTTTCCATTGCATCGTTCTTTGTCACCATTTGAGAAATAAAATTATAAATGTTTAAAAAAAATATTTTTTTTAATTTTTGGCGCTTTAATTTTTGTTAAGTCGGTTATTTTTTTTTAAATATTTTTTTTTCATGCTTTTTTAGTAGGAAATCAAATTAAAGTCTTCAAAAAGTGCGACGCCGGTAAAAATTTTAGGAAAAAGAATACGTTATAATCAAAAAGTTTATAATATATATTTAGTAATGCGCTACAGGTATTTTTTTTTTTTTAAATAAAGGCACTTAAGAGGTGGAAAATATGAAAAAAAAACTGCGCCTCAGGAGAAAATTTTCGGAATAGAGACTAAATTGAAAAATCCGGGACAAAAATTTAGATTCTGGGACGCCGAGACGCCGGAACAACATGCTTGAATCCGGGACTGTCCCGGCCAAACCATTGGTTTGGTTTGATAGGAGGGGGGCTCACAAGGGAACCCCACGCACGTAGGCCTCAAGTCAAACCATAGTCACCCTACATATTTGTAAAATTCATCACGATCTGAGAGTTACACCTCGCGAAGTTTACTTATGAGTCGATGGGTATACGTCGTGGGGACATGCGGGGCCTTATTATGATTTCGGTGTTTGAAGTGATTTTAATATCATTCTTATATGCAAGAAAAATAAAAATGTTGAATATTTTTGTAATGAGGATTTAACAAACCCAAAAATGAAAACCGTATCAAAATTTGACTATTGTAATTTCTTGTTACAGAGCTTCCAAATGTCATCACAATCTATTGACCTAAGCTCGTAGTAGATTAATTATAATTAAGAGTTTTTTTTATTTAAACCCTAATTACGATAATATTCTGTGTAAAAACAACAGCGTTTTAGTTTGATTGTGGCATTCAATGTTAAAACACCATGCAAACTTTAAAATTAAATATTGGTCAATTTTTAATTCTATTTCAATTAATTCTTTGTGCTGTCGGTAATAGCGAAAAGGTAATTTATTTTTCGTGACTGTAAAAGACAAAATATAATTTTCATAAAATTTTAGTATGATTTCGAGGAATTGTATGACACTTTGTTGGCCAGAGACACCCCACCTGACGTAATTCACAAAAATGCAGAACAAATTGTCAAACAAATGATGAACTTGTCCGTAGATCCGTGTGATGATTTCTATGAATTTTCCTGCGGGAATTTCAAAAATGTCAATAAATATGATAGCGATTCCTTTATAATGCTGCACAGGAAAATGTACGAAGCGGTTAAGGATTTATTACGCGAAGATGACGAGACAACTATTGGCGATAGTGAATCTTTCCAATTTGTATATGAATATCAGTTTAGGTCATCAATAAGTGATACTGAGTTAAAGGCAAAAAATTATTTTCAATCTTGCATCGATACGGAAGGTAAAAAATTGGTTGGTATGAAACCTGCTATCGAATATTTAAAATCATTCGTGAGTGAGCCTTTTAATACGTCATACAGTGATGAAGAATTGAAAAAGTGGACTCGGATTGTAGACGAATTAAAATATTTTGACGAAAGTCCTCTATATAAATTAACTTCGGATTCAGAATTTGATATTAGTGTCTCAGCATTAAAATGGAATTTCACAGAAAAAATATATAAAGCCAGATTGCAGCAAAAAAATGATAATCTCGCATACGTTCAGAAAATTTTGGAAAAATTCGAAGTCGATCCACAGAGGATATCACAAGTGTCTGCTGAAATTGTCGAATTTGATAGAATGTTGGCTGAGATTGATTTTTTGGTAAACACATACAATTCAGATATAGATCTCAACTACGGCCGGGAATCTCATTCACTTTCAACAATAAGTAATTACCATCAATTTCTTCTTGCCAGGTTTTTATTAAATTTCACCAGTGAATTTGAAGGAACGCAGGAAGAATTGGAGGAGTTTTGTTTGAAACCATTGAAAGAAAATATGGATACAGCGTTAAGTGCATTGGCCTTAAGAAGATTTCTAAGTAAACCAATCGAAGATGATATTGTAGACATGATTAAAGTCTTGGATCAAGAGTTTGTGAACCTGGTGTCAAATTCGGATCATCTAAGTGAAGATGTAAAAGAAGCTTTAATCGAAAAGGCAGGAAAAACCAAATTTGTGGTAGGACTAGAAGATGAAAGACAATTGGTGCATAACATGAAATCAGAATACAGGGGTTTGTATATTTTGGAAGAGAATTTTTTTCAATTAGCAGTTCGAATGAATCGACACATGTTTTACCGCAAGAAAGCTTGGTATCTTCCAAACCATGGTGTCCTTAAAGTAAATGCATATTACAATTCTTATAGTTCAGAACGTATCTTTCCACTTGGTTTTATGCTGCCAACTGCGTATCATATAAACTTTCCAAAATGGATTAACTATGGAAATCTTGGAAACACAATCGCACATGAATTATTTCATGCTTTTGACACGAAAGGATTTCTCTATAAAGCTGGTCGTCGTGAAAAACAGTATTTTACCTTAGCTACAATTCTTCGTCATTTTAAGAAATCATTGTGTTTGGCACGTCAATATAATGCGCAAGGTATCGATGGGATAAAATCATTGCCTGATAATACTGCAGATTTGGGTGGTTTAATGATTGCCTATGAGGCGTATAAGAAATTATTGAACGAAGATGAAGAATTTACAAAATCAGAACAACCTCAGGATTTAGATCTCACCCCCAATCAGCTTTTCTTTGTTAGTTACGCCCAAACGTACTGCGAAAATGTTAATCCGGAAAATGATATTACTAAACATGCACCTAATAAATATCGTGCAATTGGCTCCCTTATAAACTTAGATAGTTTTTCAGAAGCATTTAAATGTCTTGTCAATTCACCGATGAACCCATCGAAAAAGTGCGACTTCCTTTAGATTAGTGTCTTAAATAAAAAAAATGTAAAATATGTTATTGGCCAAACTGCTTTAATAATAAAAAAACCACTATAAGTATTCAGAAATGATTTTTTTTTTACAGCGTAAAAGTATAATTGCATGTGTATATAATTTTTAGTGTAACAAAATAGTAAAAAAGAATATCACGAAATTAGAAAAAAATTCTACTTTCCTCTGGATAATATATTATCCTAAAATGATTCTAAAATCTTTGGCAAGGAAATATTGTTAGCATGTGTAGAAAATGTGTAAAATCCCGCTTAATTTTGATACAGTTTTGAAAAAAAAAACAAGTACTTATGCATTTGACATGACCACAAAACGCTTTTCTCTACAACTACCCAAGTACACAAAAATGTTCACATGCCGGTTACACGACACCTGGGTTGCAAAATACATGGAGTTACAAATAAGTTGCTGCAACGCCACAACAACTTTGTTGCAGCTTCCCAGCAACTTTGCTGCAACGTCACAGCAACTTTTCTGTAACGTCACAGCAATTTCGCTGCAACATTTAAGCAACAAATTAACATTATTTGCTTCTGCCAATATTCCAAAATAACCTATAACCTGAAAGTTGTCAAAATATAAGAATATTAAAATCCTAGAGGTAGTCAAATTCAAATAGTTACAAAGTCATGGTTGCAGACCCGTTTCCGCGAAACTCCTTTGTGACGAAATGTAATAACGGGGAGAGGGTAGGCAGATTGTGTGTGACATCGATGTAAAATTGTAAGTGTTATTAAGTATTATTTCCTTGGTCCAAAGTTGACTATTAATACTTCGATACAGTGGCGTAGCGAGGGTTCATGGCGCCCGGGGCGGAAGTTAAATTTGCCGCCCTAAAATGATTTTTCTATTACTGACGTTTCCACCGAAAAATCCATATTTTGAAAATGACGCGTACTTCGATTGGCGTGTCGTTTACAAGTAAATTCCCGTGTTTTTGTTGATAGGCACATGTCGACCAATAATTCGTCTCTTGTTGAAAACGACACGATAATCATAAAGAGGATGACTACCAATTAGCGCCACATTTTTAAAATATCAATTGTGTAACTCTTTTTATACCCGTATGGTAAAACCAATGGGTATACTAACTTTGCCTTACCGTTTGTAACGCCAAGATCCCGTCATCACACACACCAGTGTGTTTATAATGACCAAAAAAGTCGATTTCTGGATATCCGTCTGTCCGTCCGTCTGTGGTGCGTATTGCGGACCCACGGAAATTTTGCACAAAGCCGTTTTTCCTAAAATGCGAGGTTAAGTTCGTTAATGTGCAAAAACGGACTCGCCATATGAACTAAACGTTTTTTGCGTAAACTTTCCTATATCAAAGACACTATCTTTTAACACCCAATTTTTTCATTTGTTCCGAAACGTGTTGAAACATTTTTTTAAAATTTGTTCCGAAATGTCGTGAATTTGCCGCCCCATAAAGAGTGCGGCCCGGGGCGGACCGCCCCCCCCCCCTCGCTATGCCACTGCGTCGATACCACTGTTTGTACGCGAATTAAAAACGAGCACGATAAAAACAACAAAGCAACCGATTTACAACGGATAATTTGTAACCGATCACCATGTAACCAATTTCCAACCGGCTTTTTTGCGACCGGTCACGTAAGTAACGATAAGTAACGGTTAATTTGTGACCGCTTATAAATCAATTAGCAGCCAGTTTTTTTTGCGACCGTTCACAAAGCAACTGATTTGAAACGGTTTTTTTGTGATCGGTCACAAAGTAACCGTCACATAAACGGATTTGCCACAGACATTTAGTGACGAGTTGCAAATGGTTCCTTATGTAATGGCCTTATTCACAAAATGTAAGTCGTTCTGTGTCTGAAACTTTAAATCAAAGTACGGAAAAATACGATTCGCGAATTGAAAATAAAATTTTCTTGCATTTGAATCGTTCGCGAATCGAATTTTATTTAAAAAAATCGCCACTTTGTAATCTAGAAAAAAACGCCAATAAAAGTTTCTATTACTAATTTTGCGCCAAATAAATTCAAGTTTTGCATTCCATCACTTGGCATATATATTCACCCATAATATTACTATAACTAAACAAAATATGTATTCATACGCTGTACAAATCCGAACTTGTAATTTTAATTTTTTTTTGTGAAAATAATCTTATTATCTTTCACAGAACTCCCAAATGTTATCAAAAAATGTTGACCCATGAACGATTTTGATTTATTAATAAGTTACACAGGTCAACACGATTTTTGATTTGGATTTAGAACCAAAACTTTTGTGCCGGGCTTTTCAATTCAGTTTTATAATTGATCAAAATTTGGGAAAAACTATCACTAAATATGCAAATCATACTCTACTTCGACTAGGGGTTGCTGCAAAACACATTTCTTTCGCCTGCGGCGTATTTTTTCGACTTTCTATGTAGAACGCATGAACCTCACAAAATTTTGCCATCAGTACATTTCTCTTTATTGGTGTTTTTACAATTATACTTGCATTTACTTATAGAACATGAAGTGCTCAAAAATTGCGCTCATTCTCACTTGGGACTATGTAACTATTTATTTAAGTCATTGCGCTGAATTCTGTTTAAAAAATTTCGCCTGTGGCGCACAGTTCTTAATTGTTTTTCGTTAAAATCTAGTTTTTTGCATATTTTTTTTTGTGTTGTTGGGGTTCCATTTCGGCCATTCTCCCGCACCCCCTCCCTCGCGCACATCTTGACCAGGATTGACCCCAAAATAAATATGGTCACCGTACCTCTATCAGTTTTGTGTAAGAACCAAAACTGCTAAACCATTAAAAACTCAGTGAACCAAAACGAGAAACAAAACCAAATTTTTGAAATTTTAGAAATCTTTTGGAAAAACCTCCTAAACATTAAAAAAACAATTTTTTGAAAATTTCTCGAAATTTATGCACTTTTTGGAAAGAATGAATATAACAAATTTTGAAGGATATAAAATTTTCTACATTTTTTGCTTTACCGTTTTTTTTTGTTTCTGTAATGGTTCTCAAGATATTTAAAAAAATTAAGTTTTTTTTGAAAATCTCTCGAAAACTATACACTTTTGTGAAAAAACCCATATAACTAAATGCGAAGTAAATAAAATTTCCTGCATTTAATGATTTTTACATATCTTTAACTATATGAAAAAAAAAAAAATTTCTACATATTTTTTCCGAGATTGCAGAGGAAAGTTTTGTATTGATCACAACTGATATTTTTTTTATTGATCTGTTAATCTTAAATAGACATTATTTATATTTTGTAACTTTGAAGAGATTTTGAGGTAGTTTAGCAAGACGAGGAGGCCAAAGGACGACCCATGGGCAAAGGTTGAACCGCGAAGCGGCCCAGGGCGAAGCCCTTAGTTGCCAATAAGCAGGGAATACTGTATTTTTTACAATACTATAGTTTTTTTTTTGTTGCTGTGAAAATAGCGATATCTTAAAGCAAAGTACATTTTCTTTTGATTTTAGTACTGAATGAGTTCAAAAGCAATTTTCGGCAAGGACTTTTCGCATTCTTCATCGTTTTTCCGCATGTGGAAGCCGCAAACAAAATTTTTAACTCATTCTTAAATCTAAAGTATTGATTTGTTGACCTGTGTTATTGAAAGAAATAATTAAAAATTATTTCAAAAAAAAAATTACGCTAATATTATGAACCAGAGTAAAAGTATTTCAGTCTGTTGGCTGTGTTTATTGTTAAAACACCATGCAAACTTTTAAGTTAAATATTGGTCAGTGCTTAATTGTATTTCAAATATTTCTCTGTGCTGCCGCTAATAGCGAAGAGGTAATTTATTTTTCTCGATTGTAAAAGATAAAATATAATTATTATAAAAATTTAGTATGATTTCGAGGAATTGTATGACACTTTGTTGGCCAGAGACACCCCACCTGACGTAATTCACAAAAATGCAGAACAAATTGTTAAGCAAATGATGAATTTTTCCTTAGATCCGTGTGATAATTTCTATGAATTTTCCTGTGGGAATTTCAAAAATGTCAATAAATACGATAACGATTTCTTCAAAATGCTGCACAGGAAAATGTACCAAGCGGCCAAAGATTTATTACGCGAAGATGACGAGACAACTATTGGCGATAGTGAACACTCCTACTTCTGGGATTTCTCCTCTCCAGACCGATATGATCCAAAATCATCAATAAGTCAAACTGAGTCGAAGGCGAAAATTTATTTTCAATCTTGTATCGATATTGAAGGGAAAAAATTGGTTGGTATGAAACCTGCTATCGAATATTTAAAATCATTTGTGAGTGAGCCTTTTAATACGTCATACAGTGATGAAGAATTACAAAAGTGGACTGAGATTACAGACGTTTTAAAATATTTTGACGAAAGTCCTCTGTATAAATTAACTTCGGGTTCAGAATTTTATCAAATGGAAATTGGTGAGTTCGTATTAAATTGGAACTTCACAGAAGAAACATATAATAGTAGTCAGCAACGAAATGAAAACCTCGAGTATGTTGGGAAATTTTTGGAAAATTTTGAAGTCGATTCACAGATGATACCACAAGTGTCGGCTGAAATTGTCGAATTTGATAGAATGTTGGCTGAAATTCACTTACTGGTAAACTCTTCCAACAGACCAAAAACTTTGCTTCGTGTAAGGCAGCTTCTTTTATACCCCACGCCTTATTGGGAACATTTTTGGCGGGAAATTGGATTGAAAGTAAGAAATGATCACATTTTAGTGCATTATGTTGTTATGAGAAATCTCACCTACCTTCTGGAGTCTAATTCACAATCTACGATTAGCAACTATCTCCAATTTCGTCTTGCCAGAAATTTATTAAATTTTACTAGTCAATTCGAAGGAACGGAAGAAGAATTGGAGGAGTTTTGCTATGCGCCATTGAAAAAATATATGAATACGGCTTTCAGTGCCTTAGCCTTAAGAAGATTTTTAAGTAAACCAATCCAAGACGATATTATAGACATGATTAAAGTTTTGGATCAAGAGTTTGTGAACCTGGTGTCAAATTCGGATCATCTAAGTGAAGATGTAAAAGAAGCTTTAATCGAAAAGACTAGGAATACCTCATTTGTACTGGGAATAGTAGAGCGGGAAGAATTGGTATATCGTATGGATAGACAATTTGAAAGCTTGTATGTAACACCAGATAACTTCGTCAAAATTGCAGTTGCAATGCAAAAGTTTTTATTTGAATGGAAGCAACACATGTCACTTACCTACTATGATGTTCTTGAAGTAAACGCATTTTACAATCCTCATAGGTCGCAGCGTAGATTTGCTCTGGGTTTTATGCTGCCAACTTCATATCATATAAACTTTCCAAAATGGATTAACTATGGAAATTTTGGAAACACAATCGCACATGAATTATTTCATGCTTTTGACACAAAAGAATTTCTCTATAAAGCTGGTCGTCGTGAAAAACAGTCGTTTACCTTATCTACCATTCTTCGTCATTTTAAGAAATCCCTGTGTTTGGCACGTCAATATAATGCGCAAGGTATCGATGGGATAAAATCATTGCCTGACAATGCTGCAGATTTGGGTGGTTTAATGATTGCTTATGAGGCGTATAAGAAATTATTGAATGAAAATGAAGAATTTGCAAAATCAGAACAACCTCAGGATTTAGATTTCACCCCTGATCAGCTTTTCTTTGTGAGTTACGCACAATCATATTGCGAAAAAGTTGAGGAGGAAAATGATCGAACACATGCTCCAAAGAGATATCGGGCGATTGGCTCGATTATAAATCTACAGAGTTTCGCAGATGCATTTCAATGTCCTGTTAATTCACCGATGAATCCATCGAAGAAGTGCAGTTTTATTTAGAAACGCGGTTTTCTTTTTAATGAAGAAAAAATTATAAAAATGCTGTTTAACAATCATATCAATAAAAACCATAATTTTCTTGATGTTTTATTCTTGACATTTTTGTAAAAAAATCAACCCTCCCTAGTTTATACGCTCACCTAAAGGTGAGGTACATTTAAGTGTATATAAAACGCTATTCAATAATTTTTATGGTGTAACAATTTTTATGGTGTAACAAAAGCTAGAGTGGACCAACCCACATGTCCAAACCGTGAATTTTTTTGTGTTTGAATCACTATTGCGAGTGAGTTTTTATATAAAAATGTTTGGATACACAAAAGAACATTTCAACATTGAGTAATAAAGTCCACAGAAATTTTTTTTTCCAAAAATTTACAGTCAATAATAGTACAAAAGTGGAAAAGCTTCAAAAACTCTACTCTAGCTTTTAACGCCTCAATTATTGTAGTACATTTCCTACCTTTTTGGCTTTGGTGCGGGCGATCTAAACCTTTGTTTTTTGGAAGTTTTAGGCAATTGAAGGAGAAAAAAGTGGTAATTGTTCGAAAAAAATCCTGAGTCGATTGGAAAACAAAAATGTCTTTCTGTCTGTTAGTCTGTTAATATGTGTACGAGATTTCTTAAAAACTACTTGACCTAGAGTCATGAAATTTTACAGAGATGTTTGGTCCTGGAATGGGACAATCCTGTCAACTTTCAGTGAAAATCCGTTAACTGGAAATAATCAAAACGGCGGTTTTTTGAAAATTTTCCGCGTTTCTCAGTAGTATGTATGGCAAAAGTTGAAGAAAGTAAAGATTCCGTTATCTAATTGGCCTCTAGTTTAGAATTTCAAAACATAAATAATATCAAATTAAGGTTAAAGGATCAACAAACATATCACGCGAAAAAAGCCAAAAAAATGCATTGTCAAATTCTTACTCCTGATCAGCTGTTACAGACGCATTTTTGAATTTTTTGTCCACATCGTTTACAGAAAACGAAAAATTGGAGAATTATGGCAAAATTCTGATTTCTTTATGTCATCAATACAAAAAATCTCTGGAAGTTTCATTCAGTAACTCCAACACATTTTGTTAGTGGTCGTCAATGATTTCATGGTACATGGATTACCAGGAATGGGACGGAGGCTCTTGGTTCAACTTAATACCTAAAACATGCTCGTTAATGCCAGTAAGCTCCCCTGAAATTTTCATCAAAATTGCTTTAGTGGTTCTCAAGTTATTAGAGAACAAACAGAAAAACAGAAACTAATCCTATAATATAATACGAGGAATGTCTGTCTGTCTGTCTGCACAAACGATCTCGAAAACCCGCCTAACAATTTTCACGAAACTTGGTGGTTAGGGATTTTCGGGGACAAGGAATCGATCTAGATAGGTCTCACCTCTGAGAAAATTCCCCTCGCCTGGTATTTTCGAATTGGGTGGTCCGATCTTAATGAAACTTTACAGTATTACTAAGGCGGCTAAGGGCTTTCGATTTTTCCACTACAAACCTGACTTTTCCCTCCCCTCGATAACCCTCACCTGATGTCTCAAAACAACGTTTCAAAAATCGGTGACAGCGATTACTCAATAACCACGCAACCGATTTCTATGAAATTTTGTTATCGCGCGTTAGTTTTAGTTCTAGCTTTCTAGGTCGGGAATTTAAAAACTCTGGAAAAGCTCTGTAAAGATAATGTGAATTTAGTTTTTTTCCCAAAAATCAGATATTTTTTGAACAATTTTCGATAGTGATACTTCTTTGAAATTTTTCGGGTAAATAGCTTGGAGTTAATGGACAAAGTTCCCATTGAAAAAATATTAGTTGTGATAAACACAAAACTTTTCTCTGCCATATTTAGTTTAAGAAAAAATATGTTAAAAAAAATATTTTTTGAAATATCTCGAGAACCGTTGTAGATACGTAAAAATCGTTAAAGCAAAAAACATAAAAAAATTTCTTTATACTTTGTTATTTCTCGTTATATTCATTTTTTTCCAAAAACGCATAGTTGTCGAGACATTTTTGAAAAACTTGATTTTTTTCAAATACCGTAAGAGATACGTAAAATTCGTTAATCAGAAATTCTAAAAAAAACCCCTTTTGATTTGAATTTTATATGTGCATTGTATGTGCCAAAAGCGTATAAATTTCGAAAAACTTTGAAAATTTTGCAAAAAAAATTAAAGTCGCTAGCTCAACGATTTTTTGAATTATTTGAGGGACGTAAAACGTACAGACCGAGGGACCGACAGACAGATAGACCGACAGACAGATGTACAGACAACCTCATAATTCTGCCTGAAACGGATTTCGTACTGATCAGATATTTTCTAGCCCCAGGTTTCGAATCGGTCTGCGTCATGAATACAATACTTTCCCTCTATACCAAAGGCAAGGACTAAAATGAATCGGTGGTTTTTTGAGAGTGGAAAAATTCCTTTCAAACAAATACAGTCAAAAGCTTAGGGTGAACTTGAACAAAAAAAAAATAACATCGGATTCTTATTCTACGACCCAACTTGACTCCAAAATTGTATTTTGTGCATAACAAAAAAAAACCCTAAGCATTAGAGGGTTAATTTAAATAAATCCCGCCAAAGTTTGCTTTTTTTAAGTTTTTATACCCGTATGGTGAAACCAAAGGGTATATTAACTTTGCCTTACCGTTTGTAACGCCAAGATCCCGTCATCGCACAAAAAAATGAATTACACCAGTGTGTTTAGAATGATAAAAAAAATTGAATTTTGCATGTCCGTCCGTCTGTCTGTCTGTCCGTCTGTCTGTCTGTCTGTCTGTCCGTCTGTCTGTCTGTCTGTCTGTCTGTGGCGCGGATTGCGGGCGCACGGATTGAGCTAGAGACTTGAAATTTTGCCTGGATCCGTTTTTCGTAAAATGCGAGGCTAAGTTCGTTAATGGGCAAAAATGGACCATTAGGGGGGGTACCCCCCATACGAATGAAAACGTTTTTTGCGAATATCTCAAAAACGGAGCATCTTATCAAAAAAATCCAAGAACAAAAGTTATTTAGGATATGATTCTACATAAAACTTCCATACATCAAAATCCGATTGGAATAAATTTTAAAAAATCTTATTGGAAAGTTTGACTTCAAAGTGGAATTTTGGTATAACTGTTCGAATTTTGATACGAATATCACCATACGGGTCTCCAATGATTGCCAGATTGGCAATTATAGCTTTTGTTATGTTTAATAATTATAAAAAACATCATTTGGGGTATCTCACAATTTCCCGATGACCATTGCAATTTTTATTTATTTTTGGTGAAAACAATCTGATTTATCTATTAACAGAACTTTCAAAAGTTATCAATTTCTATTGACCCACGTATGGAGTTAGTAAAGTGAAAATCAAAATTATTTAAGACCTTATCTTGCATTTTTTGCGATAATATTTTAGTCTGGTGTCGCCATTTAATGTTAAAACACGATGCAGAATTTAACGTTGAATATTGTTAAGTGCCTAATTATATTTCAATTGATTTCTTGTTCTTTTGCTAAAGAGGTAATTTATTTTTCTCATTTGGAAGAAATTAAAGGATTAAAGTGATTATGAATTTCAGTATGATTTCGAAGAGTTGTACGATAGTTTGTTGGCCAGAGACACACCACCGGAAGTAGTTCACAAAAATGGAATGCGAATTATTACGCAAATGATGAACTTGTCCGTAGATCCGTGTGATGATTTCTATGAATTTTCTTGCGGAAATTTTAAACAAGTCAATAAATTTGATGACAACGGCGTCAAAATGCTCGAGAGGAAAATGTTTCAAGCGGTCAAAGATTTATTACGGGAAAGTGATGAGAAAACCATTGGTGATAGTGAATATTCTTATTTCAGAGACGATAATGACTTGAAATCTTCAATAAGTGATGCTGAAAAGAAAGCGAAAATTTATTTCCAATCTTGTATTGATACTGAAGCTAAAAAATTGGTTGGTATGAAACCCGCTATCGAATATTTAAAATCATTTGTGAGTGAACCTTTTAATACATCATACAGTGATGAAGATCCGGAAATGTGGATTAAACTTTTAAAAGAATTGAAATTACTTAATAAGACTCCTTTGTACCAGTTAGAATTTAATTTTGGAAGGTATGATCTTAAAGTTGGTGAGTTAGTATTGAAATGGAATTTAACAGAAAAAGATTTTAAAACTCGACTTCAGGAGCGAAATGAAAATCTTGCCTATGTTAAAAAGATTTTGAAAAAGTTCGAAGTCGATCCAAAAAGTATATCAGATGTGTCTGCGGAAATCGTAGAATTTGATAGAATATTGGCTGAGATTTTGCTTTTCGGGAATTCTACTAACAATAAGTCATCACAAATGAGTGTTAAAAAAGTCATAAGCGACTATCCACGTTTTAATTGGGGAATATTTTTAGACGTAGAGCCTGATGAATATGACGACACTTTCATTTTCGCCGATCCATTGGTATTCACCAACTTGAATTATATCTTGGAAAATTATTCGACATCAACAATCAACAATTATCTACAATTTCATCTTGCAAGAATTTTATTGAATTTCACCAGTGAATTCGAAGGAACCCAAGAAGAATTGGAAGACTTTTGTTTGAAACCATTGAAAGAAAATATGGACGCAGCATTGAGTGCATTGGCCTTAAGAAGATTTCTAAGTAAGTCAATCGAAGATGATGTTGTAGAGATGATAAAAGCCGTGGATCAGGAGTTTGTCAAACTGGTATCAAATTCGGATCATTTAAGTGAGGATGTAAAAGAAGCGTTTATTGAAAAAGTTGGAAAAACCAAGTACAAATTAGGAGTACCAGACAGAGATCAGTTGATTAAAAGTATGAAAAATGAATATTTGAGTTTACAAATAATAAGCGATGATTTCTTTGACACAGCAATTAAAATGGAAAAACTAATAAATAAACGTATGGAAAAGTATCATATTCCATTTCATAAGGTACTTGAAGTAAATGCTTTTTATCTACGGTTATATTCACAGCGTATATTCCCTCTAGGTTTTATGTTGCCAACAGCATATGATATACATTTTCCAAAATGGATCAATTATGGTTATTTCGCGAGTAAAATTGGACATGAGTTAATACACGCTTTTGATACAACCGAATTTCTGTATAAAGCGTTTGGCAACACGAAACAAAATTTCAGTTTGTCAACAATTGTTCGTCATTTTGTGAATTCTTTGTGTTTGGCTCGTCAATACCATGTCCAAGGAATTGGGATAAGAACTTCGTCTGACAATACTGCAGATTTGGGAGGGCTAACTATCGCCTATGAAGCTTACCAAAAATTATTGAATGGAAATGAAGAATTTGCAAGATTGGAACAACCTCACGATTTCAATTTAACTTCAAATCAACTTTTCTTTGTGAGTTACGCACAAAGCTATTGTGAACACATAAAATTTAAGATTGATTTGTTTCACGCTCCAAATAAATATCGAGCTATTGGTTCTATAATTAATTTGGAGAGTTTCACGAATGCATTTCAATGTCATGTCAACTCCCCGATGAACCCAACAAAAAAATGCAGTTTTATGTAAATAAAATACTGACCGTAAAAAGTGGAAAAATTTGTTAAAATAAAATCTATATAAATAAAATACTAGCATGTGTTTTTTTTTTAAAACGGAATCTCGTTTCAGGCAAAATTATGAGGATGTCCGTGCATCTGTAGGTCTATCTGTCGGTCTATCTGTGGGTCTATCTGTCGGTCTATCTGTCGGTCTATCTGTGGGTCTATCTGTCGGTCTATCTGTCGGTCTATCTGTCGGTCTATCTGTCGGTCTATCTGTCGGTCTATCTGTGGGTCTATCTGTTGGTCTATCTGTCGGTCTATCTGTCTGTCAGTCCGTCGGTCTGTTGAGAAATTTTCAAAAATCTGTGTTTTTCAAAAAAGTAGTATGAAAGGTACCCGTTATAGCTAACGTTATTTTTCCGAATGTTGATAGAAATCCACGATTTTTGCAAAACTTATTTACAAAAAATTTCAAGTCGCTAGCCCAACGTGTTCTTGAGTTATTTAAGACAGACCGACTAGCAGATGTCCGGACACCCTCAGAATTTCGCCTGAAACGGATTTCGTACTGATCAGACAGTTTTTGAATACAATACTTTCCCTGTATGGCAGAGGAAAGTAAAAATATTATCCTAAGCTACAAAAAAATTGTTTGAACTTTTTCCCATACATCATATGGGGTTCGTCTATTTTTTTCTTTAAATATGTTTTTAATTTTTTTTTGTGAAAATATTTTGTAGTTTATCAATTGCTATCAAATTTTGTTGAACCATATAACCATAATAAGGACGTTAAATGATTTATTTAAGTGCTTATCGCGCTTAATTGCACAAAATTATTTTAGTCTGATGGTGGAATGCAAAGTAAAAACAAGATGAAATTCTTTAAAATAAACATTGGACAGTGGTTAATCGTTTTACATCTGGTTTTCACCGTTTTCGGTAACGATGGAAAGGTAATTTATTTTAGTAGTTAGAAATTAAAATAATTCTTTAAATTCTAGGATGACTTCGAAGAGTTATACGATAGTTTGTTGGCCAGAGACACACCACCGGAAGTAGCTCACAAAAATGGAATGCGAATTATTACGCAAATGATGAACTTATCCGTAGATCCGTGTGATGATTTCTATGAATTTTCTTGCGGAAATTTTAAACAAGTCAATAAATTTGATGACGATTCCCTTAAAATGATCAGTAGAAAAATGTTTCAATCGGTCAAAGATTTATTACGTGAAAGTGATGAGAAAACCATTGGTGATAGTGAATATTCTTATTTCAGAGACGATAATGACTTGAAATCTTCAATAAGTGATGCTGAAAAGAAAGCGAAAATTTATTTCCAATCTTGTATTGATATTGAAGCTAAAAAATTGGTTGGTATGAAACCTGCTATCGAATATTTAAAATCATTTGTGAGTGAACCTTTTAATACATCATACAGTGATGAAGAATTAGAAAAGTGGATTCAACTTTTAGATGAATTAAAACTACTCGATGAATTTCCCTTGTATAGACTGGACCATAATGTGGGAAGTTATGATTTAAAGGTTGGTAATATCGCATTAAAATGGAATTTGACTGAAAAAGATCTCAAGATTCGGCTTGAAGAGCGAAATGGCAATCGCGAGTATGTAAGGAAGGTTTTGGAAAAATTCAAAGTCGATCCAAAAAGAATCTCAGATGTGTCTAATGAAATCGCAGAATTTGACAAAATATTAGCTGAAGTTTCGCTTTTGGGAAATTCTTCCACCACATTAACGATGGAAATATTTCTCCTGAAAGAAATCATGCATCTGAGCAATTATTCAAGTTTTCATTGGGATATTTATTTAAATGCTACCCGTGTTGAACGTTACAATTTAAAATTGTATGCGGATCCAATCATTTTGAACAACTTGAAATACATACTGGATTCACATTCGCCATCGACAATCAGCAATTATCTACAATTTCATCTGGCAAGAATTTTATTGAATTTCACCAGTGAATTCGAAGGAACCCAGGAAGAATTGGAGGAGTTTTGTTTGAAACCATTGAAAGAAAATATGGATGCAGCATTGAGTGCATTGGCCTTAAGAAGATTTCTAAGTAAGCCAATCGAAGATGATATTGTAGACATGATTAAAGTGTTGGATCAAGAGTTTGTCAACCTGGTGTCAAATTCGGATCATTTAAGTGAGGATGTAAAGGAAGCCTTAATCGAAAAGGCAGGAAAAACCAGATATAAATTAGGAGTGAAAGATAAACGCGAATTGGTTAAGAGTATGAAAAATGAATTTTTAGGTTTATCTATAACGGAGGTAAATTTTTTCGAAACTGGAACTAAAACGAGAAAATTTATAACACAACGAAAGAAAGAATATATATTCGTGTCCCAGCATGGTGTTCTTGATGTAAATGCATTTTACGAGGCTTATTATTCACGACGTATGTTTCCTTTGGGTTTTATGTTGCCGCCTGCATATCACATAAACTTTCCAAAATTTATCAACTATGGGTATTTCGCAAGCAAAATCGGACATGAATTAACTCATGCCTTTGATACGGATGGATTTTTTTATAGAGCCCATGGAAACTTCAAACAGCAATTCACTTTATCTACAATTATTCGGCATTTTAAGAAAGCGTTGTGCTTAGCACGTCAGTATAATGCGCAAGGATTTGACGGGATAAAGACTTTGGGTGATAATATTGCAGATTTGGGAGGACTGATTATCGCCTATGAAGCTTACCAAAAATTATTGAATGGAAATGAAGAATTTGCAAGATTGGAACAACCTCACGATTTAAATCTAACTTCAAATCAACTTTTCTTTGTAAGTTACGCACAAAGTTATTGTGAAAGCATGAAGCCTAAGCTCGATGAATTTCATGCGCCAAATAAATATCGAGCTATTGGTTCAATCATGAATTTAAATATATTTGCGAATGCATTTCGGTGTTCTATAAATTCACCGATGAATCCTTCAAAGAAATGTGATTTGCTGTAGATATCAAAAAATGTGCTATATGTAAAATGCGACAATTTAATATCGTTAAGAAAACTAATGTAATAAACTATACATTTTTCCATAAAATATGTTTTTTTTAGATATTTTTATACTCTATATGATATATCATAGAGGAGTATATTAGATTTAGTACACCGTTTTAACGCATCGAACGAATTGCAGGACTCAAGAATGAACTACACCGTCTGTTTGTCTGTCTGTCTGTCTGTCTGTCGGTCTGTCTGTCTGTCTGTCTGTCTGTCTGTCTGTCTATCTGTCTGTCTATCTGTCGGTCTGTCTGTCTGTCTTCACAATTTTCTCAAAAACGATTCGCAGAAAATTTCCCGAAAAATTTCACGAAAAGTTTCCCGAAAAATAAGTACTCACGAGTGAGCATCATATGGGGTGTTCAGAACTGAAGTGGATCAAGTCCATAAAATCAAATATTGAGAAATCAAGCATTGGAAATTCAATATTACTGTTAATTCACAAATTAATACCTTGAAAAAATAAAAGCACCAATTGATATTTTAGAGTCTATATTTTACCATGACTAATTAACAGAATATATTGGGGTGATGTTGTAATTGATAAATGAAATAGTTTTAAAAAAAATGGACTTGAACCATTACTGCACTGAAAACAAATTTAATTTTCATAAACTGGCTCTTCATGCCATTCATCGTTATCAATGTTTTTGTCTAATCGTTCCTTCAATGGGTAAATTTTTAACAAAATTGTGATAAATTGGCGGAATATTTGGAAGATCTTTCATGTCCTGCTTTTTAGATGGGGTTACATTGCGTCTGGATTAGGGATGTCAAAAAAGTACCGGTTAAACCGGTTACCCAGTGTTTTTGCTTCGGTTAACCGGTGTTTTTTTGCACGGTTATACCCGGTGTTTTTTTTAAAGCCAAAAACCGTTTAAAAAAACCGATCATTCTTTTTTGTATGGAAAAATATTTTTAAACCAATTTTCGTGCAACTGGTTTGTTAGAAACACATCTTTTTAGCCACTCTAGACCAAATTCAATATTATATTGTGCCATTTATGGTTTCTTAATGGATTATATGGCATTTCACGTCTTTTGTTTGTATTATAGTGTATTTGTTGTGTCTAAGACCTAACCTACCCAATTTGAACAAAATGGTTTTCCGGTGTTTTAATAACCGGTTTTTTGAACCCGGTTAAACCGGCCCGGTTAAAAACCGGTTTAACCGAAAACCGGTTTGTTCAAAATTTTGACATCCCTAGTCTGGATGGATACAGTAAATTCTGTTGAATGATGTGGAGGGACAAAATTGGTCTGCCTACAGTATTTTTGGCTAAATTTGTTTCTTTAAAGGGAAAGTCCTCGTTCATGGTTGTCTTGAATTTAAAAGATAGAGGCGATTTTCTTTCAAAACGCAACCATCTGATTTCTAGCCACGAAAAAGAATCACCTGTAATAGTTTTTTTTTCGGTTTGTTATTACATTTTCTAATTCTTTTGTTGAATAGAAGTCTTCTCTTTTCATTGTAATGACACGAAAATTAAGGCTCCTTTGTCTTTACATTTTCTGCAATTTGCATCTAGTCTTGAGGAGAAAAGATATGTGAAGTTTTTCGGCTTAACTTCTCAATTAAGCCAAAGTCAGCGTCGTTTGGTAGATACGAATGACCTGACACCAAAAATGAGGTCTATAGTGTCAACATTCATTCCCTGATCTGATACTAATTTCAGCAAGGCTAGCGACATCTTAATATTTCTATTTTGGCCTGTACATGAGTCGGAATACAAAATAATATGTTTATGAGTTGCAGCATAATCTTTTAGATGCTTTGTTAGACATGATGCCACATCTTGTGATCCCCGACCTCCTTCTGTTTCATCATACATGTACCTTTATTAAATGAATGAACGAAATGAATCAAGTTAATGGACTTGATTCATTTCAGCACTGAAAATAATATTTTTTTTTCAGTTACCAATTTAAATACAGCTTAAAATTACCGTTACGCAACAAGGAGGACTTACGAAAAAAAATTACCGAATAAACTAATATTATTAAGCACTTTAACATCATAATATGGAAAATTTCAAAAAGTGGAGTTGATCCACTTCAATTCTGAACACCACATATATGAATGCTCATGAGTGACCATTTCCTGCAATGAGACTTTATCTTGGAGAAACAATTGATTGGGTGTGATTAAACAATTGATTTACACCAGATATTTTTCACTATAAAGTATAAAATGAAAATTTAAGAAAAATTAGAACTGACTTTAAAAAAAGTTTAAACATAACAAAAGCTATAATTGCCAATTTGGCAATTATTGAAAACCCGTATGGTGATTTAAGTGAACGGTGAACAGTTGCATCAAAATTCCACTTTGAAGTCAAACTTTCCAAAAAGATTTTTTAAAATTTATTCCAATCGGATTTTGATGGATGGCAGTTTTATGTAGAATCATATCCTAAATAACTTTTGTTCTCGCACTTTTTTGATAGGAAGCACCTTTTTCGAGATATTTGCAAAAAACGTTTTCGTTCGTATGGGGGCACCCCCCTTATGGACCATTTTTGCCCATTAACGAACTTAGCCTCGCATTTTACGAAAAACGGATCTGCGCAAAATTTCAAGTCTCTAGCTCAATTTGTGCGCCCGCAATCCGCGCCACAGACGGACGGACGGACGGACGGACGGACGGACATGCAAAATTTAATTATTTTTATCATTCTAAACACACTGGTGTAATTCATTTTTGTGTGTGATGACGGGATCTTGGCGTTACAAACGGTAAAGCGAAGTTAATATACCCTTTGGTTCACCATACGGGTCTAAAAATTATTTCTCAACAACTTTTCGTCTCATAAAAGAATACCTTTGAAAAAATAACTTTATGGGAGTTCCAGTTTCATCAGAAAAGTCTTTCTGAGAACGTTAGAATTTCTGCTTCTCAAGAGAAGTTCATAAACCGGATTTATTATAAGAGTAAACTTCTCTGCAACGCTGAAACTATTATTTTTTATTATTAAAAAGATTCTATGAGAGCTGATTTAATATCCATAACAATAATCATGTTATGAGAGTACTGAAGAGTGTCATGAGAGTATTTAGTGTTTAACCATTGAACCATTTCTGATTCATGGTTTATACTCGACCTTTTAGCATTTGCAGACCTTATAAGCCGAGAAATTCCAATAGGTGTCATGAGAGTTTCATGAGAGCATTTTTTATTTTCAACCGTAAATACTCTTGAGAGTATGTTAGTTGGGTTTATTCATTAAACACTACATATAATGAAATACAAAACACAAATCTTGTTACTTAATCGAAAAACTTTATTTCCAATAAATTTTTACAATTATTTTATCTACTAAAATTAACACTATAAAATGTTTATTGTATACGCATATATAAAGGAGTTTTTTTGGCTTGAAAATTAAGCCGTTGTAAAAGTTCACGCTCGTTAAACTTTTTTTTTAAGTAGAAAAGTGAAAAAACAGAAACAACACAACAAATATAATTGAATTTGATACTATTTTTTTAAAAATCGAATATTATTATTAGTTGACAGCAAGGCTTATGAATTTATTGTAAACATATTGAACTTAAAAGATATGTTTCGTTGCTCAACCTTAAATGTTTTCTTTTTTTTGTCGATTATTTGCTTATGAGTACGTGTTTTTATTTAGAAATGCTTAATAAAATAACTTAATTTTTTTTTTTGAATTAAGTTATTTTATTATTATCGAAAATACCCAAATTTTCACTAGCGAGAAGCAAGAAAAATAAATGCAGATTCCGAATATATAAAACTTTTCAAAAAATTAACAACAACTTTGTAAACTGTATGTCGATTGAAATCGAGAATTTTGTTAAATTAGTGCGTAGTTTTCATGATTTAGCTGCAGTTTAGGTGGAATTTCGCAAAATTGGTACTTTTCTAAAAACAATTTGACTATTTTTTTTTGAAAATTGATTGCGTTTGTCTGAAATCGGTTATTTGTTTGTTTGTTTTGTTCAGTTTTCTTATTCCTAATTTACGATATAAGCTTTGAGCTAGAAAATAGTTTAGACTTTTAATTATTGTTCCGGTGATGATTGCTCTAAAAGCGTTTACATGAAACTTATAACAATATCACGAATGCTGACGTAGGTTCCCGCGACCAATCCAATAACTCCAAATAGTATTAAAAGTAGGTCTTTAATTAGGATGTATTTAAATGGGCCTAAATCGTCAGGCCAGAGTACACAAAGCTCCATAATGGCGGGGAAAGCCAAACCAAGCACCGATAAACAGAGTGCCCCGAACAGTGAAATGAAGAGTCCTAATCGAGGAATAGCCACAGCCAAGAGGACTAAATTAAGCAATTAATTTATAAAAATTATTAAAAATTTCAATAAAATCTTACATGTGACAATAACAACAGCAATTCGAACAACATATTCGAATAGAAGTTGCCTGGGATGTCCATCAAATCTCTTTTTCAAGTACGTATTCCAAATTATGTCCACTGGAACGTATCCTTGAAGTCCGTACGATATGAAAATGGCAATGGCGAAAATGACATTCACACTTTGTGCTAACCTGAATTAAAGAATATTTTAAATGTATAATTTAACAGAATTCTGTTTCAAAATAACGTACATATCATTCGCTGGTAAATTCAGAGTGATGCTTCCCTTAACATCTACTCCCCATTTCAAATAGCCAAGAAAACCCATGCCAGCATACAAAATTACAATCACAGCCATTCCAATATTTAGTACGCCGCAATAGCCGCCAAAGGACTTCGGGGTTTTCATGTTATTTTCAAGAGCGATAATCTAGGGAGATGTTTTTTTTTAAAGAAAACAATTACTTTATTTGGATTTCTGTCAACATTAATATATTTAGGCAAGGAAACAAAAATTAATTATTGCCTTAAAATTTTTTAATTTAATTTTTTTTTCTAAATAAAATCGTTTTGGATACACACCGAGAAAAAATAGTAAATCTCACTATTTTATAGTGGGGAATCGTGATATTACTAAAAAAGTTAATTTCAATTATCAAACTAGTGAAAATCGAATGGTTTCATAACCAATTTATCTACTTAGTAGTAAAATTTACTATTTTGTGGTTAAATTGACTATTTTTGTAATTAAAATAACCTATTTTGTAATTGAAATTAACTATTTTACTAAAAGCTACAATTCATCATTAAAAAATGGTTAAATTTACTATTTTTTCTGTGCGTGCAGTTGACCGTGTCTTTTAGCACCAAATTTTACTTTGAAATATCGTAAAAAACGTGTAAATTTTAAGTTCAAAATACCACTTACAACACCAACAGCTTCCAATGCGAAGAGAACAGTGCCGAAAAATAGGGGGAAATTTCCAATTGGTCCTATTGGTTCAATTGTGCTTATATCGGGTAATTGATCCAAAATGTAGTAAAGTAGAATCCCAATTCCTTAAACAAAATTTAAAAACAGTAAGTATAGTAAAATATTGTTTTGGTGAACAATTTCGACCCCTTAAGCCCAATTCAGACTAACGATTGTGATTGCGATTACGATGGAAGCTTCTCGACCAATGAGATCAAAGCTTTGATCTCATTGGTCAAGAAGTTTTAATTGTAATCGCAATCGTAATCGCAATCGTAATCGCAATTGTAATCGCAATCGTAGTCGTAATCGCAATCGCAATCGTAATCGTAATCGCAATCGTAATCGTAATCGCAATCGCAATCGTAATCGTAATCGCAATCGCAATCGCAATCGTAATCGCAATCGTGATCGCAATCGTCAGTCTGAATTGGGCTTTAATCTCGCACAAAAGCACTTCACGAGCACTCCTGGATCGATTGAAGCATTATTACAGAAACGTCTTTCTGTCCGTCAGTATGTGTTGACGTCAGATATTTCTTTTTTCTTAAAATTGTATTTCAATGTTGTCTTTAAGATCTTGCAATATTTTAACCAATTAAGGCGACTTTTGTATATATGCAAGGCAAAAATCACTCATATTAAGTTAGAACCTACACCGTGATTGAATTTTGAATTTTAAATATTCAACTGCTCCAAGATTTAGTACTAATTAGTTGCTAATTACTTCCCGTAATTCCAATTTAGTTGCTCCTGCCGTTTAACTGGAAACAGGATGTAAAGTGGCTCTTCGACGTCGAAAAATTAAAAAAAAATCCAATTGTTTACATTGATTACATTCTTTACATTGTTTACTGTGATTCGGGGCCCCACAAACAATTATATTTTTACACGTAAATTATTGCGTAAAATAGGTTTTGTAAACAATCTGCACAACGCTGGTTTATTATGTAGTTTTTCATACTCACCAATAAATGTTAAGATATTCGCCAAAGTTGAAAATGGTGCCAATAATTTTAAATTTCGTATAGAACTCATGAGAATCAGTGGTAAAAGTAGCATACACATGTACAATTTAACATCAATATCTGTACTGGCAATTGCTTGAATATTGGTAGCTACAAAGACAATATAAACGCAACATATTCCTAATTGATATACAATTAGGAAACCGTCAACGATCGCACTGAAAGTAATAATATATTTTTTTTAAATTTCGGTGTTAAAAAATTCTTAATAATTAAAAAAAACTTACATTGCGGCTGGTGCTATCCACCGTAAACAGTGAGGCCCTTCTTCGAGTGCCATTTTCATCGAAATTGGATAACTTAAAATCGGGATTCTATGACGTTTGCATAAAATATATTGGGATTTAACCTGAAATTGGAATAATGTTTTTTCGAATTTTTCCCCACTAAAAAACTTATTTTTTGTAATTTTTACCAAAACATGCAGGCAATATGTACAAAGAAAGCCAATTATAAATGTGCTTATCAGACCGGAGACATATCCAGCGTTAAGAAATGCCTGTGGCATGGCCAAAATCCCCGTTCCCAGAGATCCTTTAAGGATATGAACCAGAGTCTCTATGTTTCTGTAAAAAGTAAATGTTTTATTAGTCTAAAAAAATCTTGATATTTGATCGTTATAGCTAAATTTTAAAAAACTAGTTTTCCAATATCATTGCCCGGTAGGATAAAGGAACTTCATAAAATCTATTAAAGGTCTTTTTTTTCGTTTTTTAGACCTGGAAAATGTTAGATAAATCGGGAATAGATACAAAGATAAAATCTGGAAAGTTTCAGCTCGAAAAATTGCCCTATTTTCTGACTGTTAAAAAACCTTTTAATCAAAAAAAAAACTTAATGGCTGTGCAAAATTTCCAAAATATCGATAAGTAGTTATTAAGTAGTCGTTGCCACCGTTGTTTTGAGAAAATCACGATTAAAATTTCAAGTTATTTCGTAAGTTCTCCAAATCTGCCTTCACACATGACTTTAAAATCTCATAACTTTGACAATTTTCGTTCGATCCACTTAATATTTTGAGAGATAAAAGTGGAAATGTTGTACATTAAGAATATGTAAGACAAAAAATTTCAACTTCTCCAAAATTTGAACGTAACCTTTTAATTATTTTCCTGGGTTTTCGTCGAAATCAAGTTTTTTTTTTTATAAAATTTTGCTGTTTTGTTGGTGTTCCGTTCCAGCCATCTAACCCCCTAAGATGGACAAAAAAATGCTCACCCTACTTTTAGTAGTTCCTTCTCAGTAAGTTTATATCTAATAGTTCCAGCCGACCTAAGATCAAATGGTCTTAAAATTGTATAAATGTGAGATATAGGGAGCGTTTAGACCGCGCTAACTTGCCACTGTAAATCTAACGGTTCTAAAGTAGATGTGTATATTTCGAAAACTGTCAATTTTTTGCATTTATTTACAATTTTTGCAATCTAAATAAAATCCACAGGGTTAAAAGGTAGTTTGAAGTAAAAATTTAACTTCACACAAGTTGATTTTGCAACTATATGTCCGCGCCAAGAGTTAGCAGTTCCAAAATACCACTACTAAGCTGGCAGGCATTGCTGAAGTAGAACGCATTTATACCTGGAAAAACTGTTAACTTAGCACCGGTCTAAACGCGCCCATTGACAGACTCATTTGTGGAAAAGAGATTTGCAAGAAAACTTGCCAACTTGCAGAAAACTTGCAAATTCGGGCACTGAAAAATGTTTTTCATAACACATGCATCGAAAATATGCCTTTCGATGCCTCCGTAGCGGGTCGAAAGTTGCGTTTTCGGCCCTAGGGGCGAAAGTGCGATTAGCAGGCCGAAACTGTGTTTTCGCGACGTTTATGAATGAAACTGAACGAGTGAAGTTAGCTATACGAGCGCAGTGTGATTTACAATAGTTGCGCATTGTCGATTTCCATTTTTAGTTATGTTGATTTTTTATTTCAGAGGAGAGAAATTTAAAAATTATAATCTATTTTGACCAACATTTCTTAGTAATAAAACGAATTTATAGAATAAAGTTGTTTTGTTTCTTTTAAAATTTACTTCTGTTGAAGTCAGGGGGCTTCGCCCCCCGAACCCCCTGACCGGGGCTCCGCCCCTGGACCCCGTATATGGGGCTTCTCCCCCCAAACCCCCGTTTGCATTACTCTGCAATACGAAAATCGCGTTTAAATGGCATCTCAAGTCATATTTTCAATGAATTTGTTATGAAAAATTGTATACGCAACTCGGAGCGAGTCAACGATTTCACTCGTGTGATATCTGCCCTCGCTTCGCTCGTGCAGCTAACTTCACACTCTTGAAAACGTTGACTTTCGCCCCTTGTTGCGTAATATACTATTGTCATTTGCTTACTCGAAATCGAAAAGTTTCACGAAAATATTTTTCGATCAGAGTGGCTCTAAATTTAAAAAATTAATGGCGCTAAATTTGAAAATCGGACTTTTTGTCATTGCTTACAGTTCTGTATTGTTAACAGAATATTAGACGAATTGATAAGAATATTTAATTTTTCTAGGCGTTTGCTCACCCAACAATTGATATCAAAGATCAATACGCGAATAATTTATGTTTGCCTTTCTAAATTCGTGCGCTTAAGGAATTTAGAAAGGCAAACATAAATTATTCGCGTATTGATCTTAAATTCAAGAACTTCGGTCAATTTTTAGTACAATTTTGTTCTAAAGTTGACTTGAAATTTCCCACGAGTGTCTGTGGTAGTTCTGGTTCCAACATAGGCATACGGAAAATTAGCGTGAGGGGTGGGGGGGGGGGGAGTAAGGGGAGGGGATAAAGTGATTTCGAAACTTAGTTTTTGCGCTATGTTACTCTTTCGCGGGGAAACTACTAAACCGATTGGCCTGATATTTGACATAGATGTTCGTCGGGGATCCAGCTCCAACATATACCCATTAAAAAGTAACCCGAGAGGTGGGGGAGCAAAAGGAGGGGGTAAAGTGATCTCGAAACTTAACTCTTGCTCTATGTTACCCTTTCGCAGGGAAACTACCAAGCCGATTGGGCCAAAGTTCAGCACCAATATAGACCATCAAAAAAACAAAAAAATTGAAAAAACTTAACCCGGCAACGACGGATATGAAAGCTAGTAATCATATAAAAAGAAAATTTTGAACCAATTTTACTTACGTGGTGGGATGTGGCACTTGTCTATGCAAATGTGGATCATAGTCCTCGGTGTCATTCTCGGGCGGGGAGACAGAACTAGATATTTATAAATTAGATTAAAAATTGTATTGTACAATATATTGTCAGTAATGTTGTGAAATGATTTAATTTACAAAAATTGTTTGTTTTGAAATACTTGTAATTTTTTGCCGTTTTCTCCTCCAGTCTAATACTGTTCTTCTCATCTGACGGTGTCGACATTTTTGTAAATTATTTCCAGTCTAACAGGTTCAATTAAATACAAAACTGGAAAAAAAGAACGATAAGAAAGATTAAATAAAAAATTAAGCTATTATTATTAAAGGTTTAATGCCTGGAGCCCAATGAACGCAACGCGAACGCAGAAACTGTCACTTACAAGTTTGTTCCATAGAAATCATTTGAAGTGAGCACAGTGAACGCAGTGAACGCAACTACAACGCAAAACTTTGCAAACTTTTAACTTGGCCGCAGAATTCTGCGTTGACAGTTCATAAAGTGAGGTTGGGGAAATGTCGTTCGAGGAAAAATTGATAGCCTTACTGCAATAGCATACAAATAACAAAGATAAAGACCAACAAAGCAAATTATCGCTTCAAAATTATCCATTTTTGTAATTTTGCCAACTTTATACCACTTTATATTATGTCACTTGTACTACTTCACGAGATGCCATTGGGCTCTGCCGCTGAAATGTTGCGCTGCGTGACAGTTTGTGCGTTTTAGTTGCGTTCGCGTTGCGTTCATTGGGTTCCAGGGGTAAGAGGTTTCTATAAAAATCAAATAATAATGTTATTTAAAGATTCTCACTTTTATTAAATTCACAAATATTTTTCAGAATTATTAAAAAAATAACCAAGCCTTTTCAAACTCAATAAAAAACATTTTGTCGCCAAATATATTTTCAAAAGACCTCTTGAAATCAACTTTGAATAAACGTGATTATGAAATAATTTTTAAAAGCATCATTACATAATTTTTCAAATATTTATTAATTTTCACAGTTATTTAATAAAGAAATTTTGCTAACTTTAATAAACACCACGTTCGACAATTATGTCTAGGGATGTTTAGATTATCATAAGTTAATTAAATTTTTTTTAGCAAATTTGGGTGTTAATGAATGGTGCATAACATTTGGATTAGATAATGAAATCCTTCCAAAATCTAATTATATTTTTCTGAACGGTTTCTACGTATTGTTATTCTTTGGGTTAATTTAATTAATCACTTGAGTTAATTAATCCAAAATTAATCCAATATTCCAACGGAAAAGCTATGATTGGCAAGAAGTGGTTAATATTATCTAATTATCAAAAAAAAAAGACCACACACATTTTCGTTAAAGCATTTTCGTTACAAATCAATGCTAAAATAAAATCCATATCTGGAAGTTTAATCACAATAATTCATCGAAAATAATTCCAATGGAATAAACTAACATTTAACTTGAAAACGATTGATGTGGAATTTTTCACATTTAAAATTTATTAAGATTACTTCACGACCACTTGCAAGTTAATTGTGCGTCTTGAAGTGAAAATTGTTAGACATTATTTTTATGAATCGCACTTAATTTTGCAGATGATGTTTTGAATGTTGTCCTTCCTCTTAAAAGAATTTTAGCAATTTTTCTCATTATTCTTTCAAAAATTTGAAATGACTCTTCACGTGGTTTGTTAGAAAGTATTTTTAGCAGAAAATATAAGAAAATCTACGATTGCCAAAGAGACGTTTGGGAAATACCCCATTTGCAAAAATGTATAAAAGTTTACAAGATGTAGAAATTAAGCTAAAAAATTCTTTATTTAGTCACTTAAATTGGTTTTCCAAGAAAGTTTCGTATTAATCAACAATTAGTTTGGTTATTGACGGGATTCAAAGAGTGTTTATACCCGTATGGTGAAACCAAAGGGTATATTCACTTTGCCTTACCGTTTGTAACGCCAAAATCCCGTCATCACACACAAAAATGAATTACATCAGTGTGTTTAGAATGAAAAAAAAAATGAAATTTGCATGTCCGTCCGTCCGTCTGTCCGTCTGTGGCGCGGATTGCGGGCGCACGGATTGAGCTAGAGATTTGAAATTTTACGCAGATTCGTTATTCGTAAAATGCAAGGTTAAGTTCGTTAATGGGCAAATTTGGACCATTAGGGGGGGATACCCCCCATACGAACGAAAACGATTTTTGCGAATATCTCGAAAACAGTGCATCTTATCAAAAAAGTGCAATAACAAAAGTTATTTATGATATTATTCTACATAAAACTCCCATACCTCCTCTGATCGACCATTCCAAATTTCCAAGCACACAAAAATGCATTTTCAACTTTTGAATTTAAAATTTAAGTATAAAATTCCAACTTTTTAGCTTTAAATTTCCACTAAGTAGGTTTAAAAATGTAAATTTAAACTCTTGAAAGTTGAAAAACTCAACCCAAAAGTTTAAAACCATCGAAAATTCGTCTTTCAAACTCTGTCATTTAAAAATATTGTCAAAATTTTTAAATTTCTAAAACTCGTTTTAAAATTAAAATAGTTAAGTGAAGTTTAAAAATTCGACCCAAATGTTCCACCGTGTATTAGAATGTATAAGATGCTTACATTTAAATATTTTGAAAAATCGTATTTTTTCTAAATGTTTTGCATGATTTGAAGACAAATTAAATTTCAATTTGAGGACAAATTAAATTGTCATTATATCATAAAGGGTATAAACAAAATAAAAATTCACGAGATGAGAAAAGCTTGCCGTTAATTAGAAAACCTTGAAATTGTTTTACTTTTGGCACGCGGCGTAAATTCATTACTTGTGGAAATTCTAAATTTTATTTTAGTGCAAATTTCAACATATTTGTCGACACTTTAAACATACCAAACGATTATTTAATTTAGTATGAGGCGGATTTACGATCACTGACTAACGGTTGGATTTGCCGCGAAAACTCCATAACTTTTGGTCGTCATGACGTTATAACGACTTAAAATTCGTGCGATTCCTGCGCCTAATATGTTTCAATCAATCCACAATTGAAATGCCCGTCAATGGCATTTTTGTTAAAAAAAAATCTTACGATGAGGAAAAATCTTCATCTTATGCTGAACTAATTGTTAGTTTGTTAAAGTGATTTGTTGTTCAGAGCCACATTTTTTTAGAACTTTCAGTCAGACACAGAGAGAGAGAGCTTCAATTTTTCTCACGATTTTTGTACATATTTTTGTTTATTGAATTTTGTATTCCTACAGACGAAGATTTGTCAACTATTCTTAATTGGGTCAATAGAATGCATTCTAAATTATTGAAGATTACTTTCAATTACAATCCGTTGTTGTGTAATCAACAATTTGCATAGTTGAATTGATGGGAGCGCATTGATTTAAATCTTGGCGCCAAATTTAAATGAAGAAGGAATTTATCATATTTTTTTTATATATATGTAACATACAATAAAAGGGGTGTGTTGTGATATCTGATAAAATTAAAGAAAGAAAAAGTTCCACTGTTCGAGACATGTCAACTAATATTTATTGATTACTCTGGTTGACTACGCATGGCTGATTTATGAAAAGAATAAATTTTGTTTACACTTACGTCACTAAATTGGATGACAGTGGTTACTCCATGGGAATAGCTCTAAGTTTTGTCAGTTGATTTAAAAAAAATTGAAGGTTGAAAAACTGAACAGAAAAAGGATGTTTTGTTCATATTTTTTCTTAGATTATAATCAAAGATTTTAATTTATCTTCTGTATTAACATAAAACCCGGAATAGCCAGGATAGTCCCAGATTTTGACATTTAGACATGTTGTCTGGAAATTAAACTTCTATCTGGGAATTATGCAATCTAGTGTTGTAATTTCTTAATCTGTAAAAATATGGATTTTGAAATCTGAAAATTTTGGGCTGCGTCGCAGTTTGCTTAAAAATTATTGCCTCTACTGCATTTCTTTTTTTTTAAATTCGCACGCGGCGCATTTTATTCAGCACTTTTCATTAGCGGGATGTTTGTTTCTAAAAGTTTTGCCTGCGGCGCAAATTTTGTTGTGTTTTGGAAACAAAACATCCATAACTACATGCAAAGAAAGAAAATAGTAAATCCAACTACTTTATAATGGGAAATCTGAACTATCACAAAATACTTGATTTCTATTGAAAAACTAGTCTACTGAGATACAAAACAGTAAATTTCACAACCAAGAAGTTAAATTTCTAATAAAAATGGTCGATTTTGACTATTTTTGTTATTAAAATTAACTATTTTAGTAATAGTTGGGTTTACTAACTTTTCTCTGTGTATACATGCCCGATTTCTCTCAGTGTAGAGTTTAGTACCCACTGTAACGCTACCGGATTCCCTTCTCCCTCTAAATGTGTGATGCAAACCTTAAGGTGCCGGTCCACATGAGAGTAAAAACGCGAGTAACTCTCAAAAACTCTCGAGAGTTACTCGCATGAGGTTGTCCATTTGAGAGTTAATTTCGGCGATTTTTCTATCACTACTAGCGAAATCGAGCTTCTAGCTTCTAGCGTTCTCGAGAGATATTAGCGAAATTCAAACGCTGTTCGTATCTGGCGAGCTACTATCCGAGAGTTCAATGGAGGCCTGTCGACTAGAGAGTAGAATCACTTTTGACAGCTCGCAGAAACTAGCTCGCGAGTTTTTGCGAGTTTCTGTGAGCGACTCTCAGAAACGTGTCCATTTGCGAGTAGCTGCTTTCGAGAGGTTCTCGCCGGCATTTACTCTCATATGGAACGGCACCTTTACTCTACCCCAAAACTCTGAAGGGCACTCTCTTACGATGTTATTCAGGTTTGTCTGTCATATTTTTAGTTCTGAGGTCCATAATTTCCACAAGACAGATACATATATTAAAGATGCACTGTCTAGATTTTTATTAGTTTTTTACCCACTGAAATATCTGTCTATTCTATTTCTGTGTCGGGTTATTTTAAACACGCACCTTGTCCATAGTTTCTTGTTTAGATATTTAATTTAACATGGAAAGCGATGTAAATTAAATTCAAAATTCCTTCATGGCAGAGGATAATTATTTAATAATAGTGGGTGGCCATGAGCGATTATATTTGTCCAACTTATGCAATACATGAAGTGTAACAATTAATGAATTTATATAGAGCATCTCATGGATAAGAATAAATATGCATGAGCATTTTAAGATCAAGAGGTTAATAAATGATGGCATTGCAGCTCGTTAACGGCGCTTCGATTGTTACTTAATTGGATTGATTGTGGAAAATTTTCATTGAAAAGTGATTTTTTTCACCAATATTGGTGACGACGACGCGAATTTGTCAGAAAGTCGTACAAGAAGAAAAAGATTTATTATATTTACTTGTGATAAACTGGATAAGAGATACACATATTGCAGATATAAGAAAACAAATAGAATAAATTATCGTAAGAATCGTTAAATGATTGATTGACCAGAACTCATCACGTCTCGGTGGAAGAATCGATCAATTGAAAAATGATGATGTATTGGCTTAAAGTTTTTTCTACTCTAGATTTTTCCTTGTTATTCTATTTTTTGCCAGTTTCATCTGTGAGCAATAAAATAATGGAAATCTTCCACTGAACTTAGTTCTCATGGCAACTATATTTCGGATTTTCGCAGGCAATCTAATATCAATAGTTAATTTAAATTTAAACTTGGCTGATGAGAGGTGATTAAGAAGGCAGTTTAAAGTCTAAGCTAAAAAGCATAGTTCAAGAAAAGGTTTAGAACATTAATTTAAACATTGATTTTTTTTTAATATTTTATTTTGATAATCTTTTTAGTAGTCATGTTTGAGATACTAAAAGAAAACGTGGTCCAACCACTTTTGAAATTCTTTGTAGTGGAAATTTTTGGTGAAACATTTCTAATTTGTTTACAAGAATTTTTATCCAGAAACCAACACACAATCTTCATAATCAAATTCACGATTTTGAAATGTGAGCTGGGCCATTTTTGCTCTGAGCCAGTGTTGTGCCGCGTAGTCTACGTGATGTAGACTACACCATTGTCTACGCGTAGACTATTACTGTAAACATGGTCTATTCTCTACGCGTAGACAATGTAGACAATCAAGGATAGGTGATTTAGTTATAAAATCTCATTTTCTTCAATTAATTTTAACATAATAAAACACAATTTCCAGGAAGCAATCGCCAAATGCTGTGCATGATTTCAAGGAAATATTTCTTCAAGCAAGATAATTTCATCTATTAGAAATATGGACCAAAAACCTATAATGGAGGATAGGTTTTGATTATAGATTTTCAAACATTTGTAAGGTTTTTACGGAGCAATCCATCAACAGCAGAGGGGCCGTGATAGCAATCTAGACCGATGATGTCGTTAACACCAAGCGGCAACTATCACTACTCATTTCGTAAAGCAAGTCGAGTGGACTTGAATCACAGCGTGCGACAGTCGGGAATTTAACCACCGACCTCCGGAACTAAGTACTATACCACTTGGACTATCCTAGATAAAAATTTATTTTGTGTTATATTGCCTTTTTCAGTCGTGAAGTTTATTCTGCTAACCTGGAGTGGTATTCCGTAACGTGTTTCAAGCGTTTGTTTCGAGTTAGAAGAACAAGAAGTATTCGCTGTCTCTGTTTCGACCGAAATAAATGACAGAGCGAAACCGAGATAGCGAATACTAATTTTTCTTCTAACTCTAAACAAACGCTTGAAACAAGTTACGGAATATCACTCCTGCTCTAAGTTTAGTGCACTGTGACGTTGTGTTATTTTTACCGTGTAGGTCGAGTTGTATCGGGCTCAGGGGAGAGATTACTTTCGATTACTTCGGAAGGATATTTATATAGGGGTGATTACTTCGGATGGTGAAATTTATATACTTCTCGGAAGTATCTAATTATCTATCCAACAAATAAATCATTTCTGAAACATAGAGCAGGCGAGTGATAATTAATCTATCTGATAAGAGTTTCGTCTCTCCCTTGAGCATAAAACAACTCGATTTACACGGCAATAATAGCTCAATCATAGATATACTAGATCGCTCGATTTGCTGTCTCAAATGGTCCCATTTCAATACAGTTCAGTGAATCAAAACGAGTCAAGTAAGAGCAAGATAACCGTATGAAAATAAATATAGTCCTCTCGTTTAAACCGTGAGCTGTCAAAGGAAAATAGACTTTCGGAATGGTGTTGGCGCCTAAAGTTATTTTTTTGCGCCTAAAGTTAGTCTCAAACTTGTGAAATTTGAATTTCGCGGCAAACTAAATTTGAATTTCGCGAATTATACAGTTCAGTGAATGCGTTCAAGTACGATAACGAGGGAAATACTTTTGGGACCATTTTTCAGCAGAGCTTTGTATGGTGACAGTTGTTCTATGTTATATAGTTCTGTGAGCTCAATACACTGGTCCTATAGCAGGTTAACAGAAAAAACTTGAATTTCATCATTCAAAGCAAAACATTACAAATGTTAGCTTAATAACCCATTAATGCCCAATGTTTTATACATGTAGCTCGAAAATCGCACTTTTTTGGGAGCTTGCCATTTATTTATCTTGCTTGTGGCAGCTTTGAATACGGTTATTGAGATGTTCAAAAGTTTTTCTGGTTTGTTAGGTAACGGGTAGTAAAAAACATTTGTATGTTTTGGTTTTTACGGACAGTAAAATGATATCATCAAAATTTAATTGCTGAAAAAGTCCGGGCGCTAATGGGTTAAGCACAGTCGTACACGTTTCGCATTTTCAAAAAACGCACAAAATATACATTCGAGTTGTTCGAAAAAGTAATTTTAATTGATCTACCATTATTCCATTCAATATTTAAGTCATGAGAATAATTCTGAATTCCTATTTTTAGTCTAAAATTTGAATTAGGAAAATTCTTTTTCGCTGCTCACATGAAAATTAAATTTATTGAATGCAACGATTTATTTAGCCTTGAATTAGATTTAAAGTCAAAATGCTGAGCACACATTTTATGAACTTCCTCTAGCTGAACAATTGCGGCGCATTTGAACGACTTTGACCAAATTGACAAAATTTTTTATCCGGAAAGAAATTGACGAAAAAATGAATTTAATTTAACTCAAACATTTCAGTTTGAACCACTTACATAAAAAATAAATTTCTGTCTGGTCAAAGCTTTTAAATTCCCCTCAATTGAAATAGTCACAACATAAAATTATGTCAAACGATCAATACATATGAGTAATATAGAATAATTGAATTCACTTAAGAAAAACCATAAAATTAGATTATTTTTTAGTGCATATCATAAAAATCTCTATAACATTCACACTAGGAATCACTTTCAGGATCAAATGATGTGGTCACCCACCGAGACGAAAGTCTTGCTGGCACGAATTCGAATATTAAGCTGGAAATTAAGAAAAACTACCCCGAATATGGAAGCTGCTACGTTCGAGAACAACTGGTAACGATATCAGCTTCCCTGAGACTGAATTAAATTGCGAAATATTCATGATTTCATTTGAAGACTTCGCCATCGTCATTAATGTTCATCAACCGAATATCATCCCCGCATTCTACGAGTAGAAAAAAGTATAGCCACCAGTTGACGACGTTTTCGAATCAAAAATTGTCTTCAATGGGCAATCACGTGCTAGACTAGTAATTTAAAATAATTCAAAGTTCTCGTATATCTTGTATCTTTTGAAATTTATATCTGTTCATACGAAATAAATGTAACCGCACAACCGTATATTACATAGTGGGCAATATGGGCTTTGATTTGCTTTGAAGATGATGTTATCAAATGAATTGGAGCAAACGTTCGTTTTCATTAAGATTTTTTTTTTTTGAATTTTGTTAGAAGGTGACACGAGAATGTGAACCGGAGCGATTTTTAAGGTGTGTTCAGGCTATATTTTTTTAAATATTGAATTGGATTTGAAAAATTAACCATACTAGATAGCAATAGAAATGCAAAAATGCCAAATAAAATGTTTTCTTCAGATCTACAAATTTCATAGGGAAAACTGATATGAAATATTTCATGCAAAATCAGTGATGTCATAAGTAAAAAGCTGAATATTTATAAAATGAACTCATTAAGAATTTTCGCTTGTTCATACAGCTCCGAAAAAATTTCATTGGAAATGTCCACTTTTTCCATCAGATCTCCCAATTTTGTAACCCACTGTACGTGAACGCCTTTGAAAAATGGAAAATATGAAAATCACTTTCCAGTTCTATTACATTTTCGCTTTCTTTTGAGAAGGTCAAGTTTTCACGAGTTCAAGGAGATGGGAAATCATTCTTCTACTTATTATAAATCTCCGGAGTGAGACACGGGTGTGTTGTCGATTTTTTGGTTTGACAGTTTGGCGCTCAGTCAAAAAGTTTTTATTGGGGGCCGCACCGGATACTCTGTTATGTTTTATGCGACTTTATCTATGAATGTATCTAACAGATATCAAATACCACATTTTAACTCATCGCATAATGGGTAAATATTTTTGCTGAGGTTATCACATTACACCGATTGCTGGGTTCAATTAAAGTGATTTTATTTCGCATAAAATGACAACAGCGATAAATTCCAATTAAAATTCAAGATAATTAATTTTTCGGGATTATGTTAATTTGAAATAAGATTTCATTATTACATAAAGAACAGTTTTGGACTAATTTAACTATAAAAATTTTAAGATTCATTCCATTAGGTACCAATTGGAGATATAGACAATTTTATAGTTCCCTTCTCTTTTTTTTATCCCTCCTGTGTTATCTTCTGAATTGCTTAAGGGATTTTGATCCGAGTTTTTCTATTTGCTACAAAAGTTGTTCTGTTGGAAAAAAAACTCCCACCATCGATATTTATTTAGGTTGTATTTTTGTTATCAAGAAAATAGTGTTATTCATCGCTTGGCAGTCTTTTTTTCATTAAGGGTATTCAAGGTATCTTGCAAATGTCTCGTAAACGGCGTAAACCGCGTAAGTTCACCACGTCGTAAATGAACTGTCGAACTTTTTATGAAAAATCTTTTACGGAATTCTTGTCAGTTTACACGACGATTTGAATGTGGAAGCAACCTTTGTAAACTTATGCTAACATCAAATATGGAAATTTCGAGAGATGGTGAAATTCTGATGCAATAAAAGGAATATTTCTTATGAAATTCTTTCCCATATTTCAGTTATTTTAAGTGGTCACTTATTCTTGACATTTTCAACTTCTAATTTTGATAGCAGACAGACGGACAGCTGATTGATTCATATAAATTTTTTGAAGATCGTGAAACACTCTGCGTGAAAATACACAAATAGGCAATCGGTAAACTTATCTGGTTTATATTTTATAAACCATTAGGTGTAGTTCTCAATTTTAAGCGTATCTTTGGCTTAGTACGAAAACAGTTTCACTTACGGCGGATTTTATAAGTGCACATATCTGCGGAAATTCATTAAAAAATATCTGTTGTGAACAGCACATTACTTTCTTATAAAAAAGCAAAAAAATCTTGCGCAATTTATACTACAACCCAACAAGTAAAATATTATATTTCTATATGCTTGTATTTATATAAAAGGCAATGCCTGTCTGTCTGTATGTTCGGACTTGGCTCGAAAACCACTGGACCCATTTTGATTCGGTTTTTTCCTATATGTTTCTTAGACCTCTGGTCAAGTTATAGGCTATGTATTATTTTGCTACAGTCTCCCGTTTTTCTCCCACAATCATTTATCCTCACCACAAACCTGTTTTTAAATTATTTAGAGCGATTTGCACCAACGCAACTTAGCAACTTATGTCGAAATAAAATTTGTTAAGTGCCAGAATTTCTATGGTTTAAGAAGGCTAAGTATAACTTAAATAGTTATGACTTGTATAACAACGCGTAAACCACTGGACTGAATCAGCAACAAATTCACAAAGAGTGGCTATATATAGTCCGAAATTATTAATTAGATTTGCGCTTGACAAATATTTTTTTCCCCTCAGGACTTTTTGTATGAAATTTGGTATGAAATCTCAATATTCGCAAGAAATATTTCCTAACTAATTTCATGCGGAAAATTTTCATAAGGTATGAACTTTTTAAAATATTGTGCCGTCACTCCATACTGGATATGAAATTTGAAATGAAATATTTCATGAAGGAAATAAATATTTATCACATGAATTATTTATAGCATGAACTTATTCCGAATTTTTATCGAAAAAAATTCATTGGAAATTTCCATCTGGGTCCTCTTAGGTATCTAGTTTTGGATTATGTTGAATTTTTTTCAACTTTTACCTGCGAGGCATATTTCTCGACGATTTTGTCCCGCTTTTAATTTTGACTCAACGAAAGCAAACCCTTAAAAAAGATCTCGCCCTTTTTTTTTAGAAAAAAGAAAGTTTAGCAAAATTCTGAGAATTCTTTTGACTTGCTTTTGCTTTTGCTTTGATGCCTCGTGTAAAAAAGTTTTTTTGTGTGTGTGTAAATATCTTATAATTCTGAAGAAAAAACATTCCTTTGATAGGAAGTAGGTACCCTCCAAAAAAGTTATTATCCCAAAGTTTTTAATTCATTCTCAAATTTTTCAGCCAACGGGTTGCGCTATGAATTTGCATTTTTCTCCAGTAGATTTCATATTGTGAAAAGTGTATATTTTTAAGAGATGTTTAATTCAGAAATGCTTTTATTTACTCAGATAATATACGATTGATATAGCATAGCCTTTCATATTTGGAGAAGACTTAAATATCGATTATAATACGATTGTAAACCAAATCGTTTCTATTAATATTGGAAAGTAAAGGGATATATTAAAAAAAGCTTTTTCACGCAAATCAGTTCCCGAAATTCGTAAAATATAATATTAGCTGCGTTCCCGACCCATGTAAAAACTACTGCGCAGTACTTGCCAGTAATTTTTGTCGGGAACGCACTTTTGGATGGTTGCAAGCAAATCCTAAGATTCGGAATGAGAGGATGTGTAGATGCGAGCGTTCCCCAGTACTCCGCAGTAGGTTTTTCATGGATCAGGAACGCAGCTATTATTATTAAAAGCATCTGGCGATTGTTTCAACGATAGTAAAATAAAATCTACGATACACATTGAGGCTCGTGATTCAGAGTCTAATTATAGGTTTTACTTGGATTTCTTGAATAAATATTAAATTTTTGCAAGGCTGAAAAAAGATTTATAATCTGGTTAACTTTTTCGAAAATTTAAAATAAAAAACCTCCCATTTTAAGGGATTTTTAAAAGCTTTTCATAGCCCCATAAGCCTTTCAGATGAGGAGTCTTCTAAAACCTGTTTTGTACTAAAATCTGATAAATGCCTACCTACTAAAAGTCCATTGAATAAAATCTAGCATTTTGCTAGATTTTATTCACTGGGTCCATGTAAGAAAATCTCATCGATTCAGGTTTTTAGATATATAGTTTGTTCGTATTTCTCCTCATAAATAAAATCTTAAAACAAAAAACCAACTTTATTTTTTTATGACATTTCATTTGGTTGTTTCAGAATTATAATTTGAAAATTACAGTTAATAGAAAAAATATAAAAAAAACAATTGTTTACATTTTTTACATTGTTTACTCAATGTAAACAATTAATTCTTACAGGTAAATCGTTACATAAAATACGGTTTGTAAACAATCTGCATAACACTGATTTTTACTACTTCGTCCGTGTAGGGATAATAGAAGGTCTTGTAAGGATAACATTATTATCGTATTTCTCGAATTTTCTGGAAAAAATTGTGTTTGTGGAGTTTTGGTGTCGCTGAATCTGATTCTGACGTTAAGAAGTTCGCAAGGATAGAGGGGTTAGGATAACGATTAATCTTTTCTTCAAATTTTTGGGTGAAAAATCTCATTTTGGAGTTTGTAGGGTCGCTGAATCCGATTCTGAAGTCAAAAAGTCTTTAACACATTGACTGCCATGGCTATCATTTTTGATCGCCAGTGAAAATTGGCAATAATTCATGAGCGGCCAAGGCTATCATTTTCGATAGCTGGGTCTACAATCTACATGCATACATACATACATTCATACATACGTACATTCTACATACGTCTACGTGTATTGGCATCTCCCTTACATTTTTGCAAAATTGGTTTGGCAGTCAACGTGTTAAGGGTAATTCAAACGCAAGGATATTAAGCAAGAAATAAAAAAAAAACAATTTAAAAAATAAGTTATCTAATATTAGATACTTTCAAAGTGCACTAAAAAGTACAACACAAGTTTTTCTACCAATGTTTTAGTGTTTTAAGAGAAATGTTCTTTAAAATTGTATAATTTAAAAAAAATATAAAGTTTCTACTGTGCTGTACGACTATTTCAGTAGCTGTGTGATTATAAAGGTATGTATGCTAAGTTGAAAGAGCAAATTCATCATTAAACACTTCGTATTTTTATAAAAACATAACAAAAGCTATAATTGCCAATCTGGCAATTATTGAAAACCCGTATGGTGATTTAAGTGAACAGCGAACAGTTGTATCAAAATTCCACTTTGAAGTCAAACTTTCCAATAAGATTTTTTAAAATTTATTCCAATCGGATTTTGATGTATGGGAGTTTTATGTAGAATCATATCCTAAATAACTTTTGTTCTTGCACTTTTTTGATAAGATGCACCGTTTTCGAGATATTCACAAAAAACGATTTCGTTCGTATGGGGGGTACCCCCCCTAATGGTCCATTTTTGCCCATTAACGAACTTAGCCTCACATTTTACGAAAAACGGATCTGTGCAAAATTTCAAGTCTCTAGCTCAATCCGTGCGCCCGCAATCCGCGCCACAGACAGACGGACGGACAGACAGACGGACAGACAGACAGACGGACGGACAGACAGACGGACGGACATGCTAAATTCAACTTTTTTTATCATTCTAAACACACTGGTGTAATTCATTTTTTTGTGCGATGACGGGATCTTGGCGTTACAAACGGTAAGGCAAAGTTAATATACCCTTTGGTTTCACCATACGGGTATAAATATACAATTTTAGAGAAAATTTCTATTAAAACCCTAAAATGTTGGTGGGAAAACTTGTTTTGTACTTTTTATTTTGCATTTTGAAAGTGTATAACATAAGAAATTCTTTAAATAGTTTTTTTATTGTATTAACTTTCAATCTTAAATTTGTTCACTAAAAAAATACAAGAGGAATTCTAAAAAATTAGATTAAAAACCGGAACGATCTTATAATAGCGCATCACTCATCCAAAGTGTAATAAGGGATGTACTAATTTATATATTTGTTTATAAGTAGACGTTGTTAAAACATGAATTCCTGAATAATTATTTCTGGGTAATTACCTTCATATTTATAGCAGGTAAGTGATAATCGATTTCCTGACTTGTTTATAGTGTTTTCAATTCTATTTATAGTTTTAACCCAAACAAACAACTCTAATGAATATTTAAAAGTACAAAACAAACTCTTTGAACATGATTATAATAGGCAGTTTCGCCGGTAATATATTTTTAGATAGGCAAGTAGTGTAGAAAATTTTAATCTTTATCATTTCAAACTTTTATCACGATTTTAGTTGTTCTTTAATTCAAAGTGTTTTCTTCAAGATCTTAAACTCAGATTATTCCATGGGCGTTAGGCCCACAAAAATTGTTCAGATTTAGTCTGCTATGGACAGAAATTGTTCAAATTTAGTCTGCTCGCTCTATCTATTATAAAATAGGCTTGTGTGTCTGTCTGTTTGCTTAAAACTCAGGAACCACTAAACCGATTTGAATGAAATTTTCAGGCAAGCTTACTAGCGTCAATGGGTGGGTTTTAAACATAAGGCTTTTTTATGTCCTACTAGTTTCTTCGATTCATGTATATTGCTTTCTATTTTTCTGTCTGTTCGCCTATAACTTGAAAACCATTGGACCGATTTAGATGAAACTTTCAGGGGAACTTACTGGCATCAAGGAGCGGGTTATATATAAGCTCGTTTTATAATCTTTTTTGTACTTACGCGCCATTTACATCTAACACTTTATTCCGTGTATATTTTTTCTGTGGCACGAAATTTTCAAGTTTCAACACCGTTTTGTAGCATGAGATTCGGAAATTAATTCCTAAAAGACACCGGAACCGGGATTTTTCATACAAAATCGCCAAAATAAATTCAGGTTTTGATAATTCTTATTATATTAGCGGAGAAATTCAAGAAAAAACCTCAAGTGTTAACGGAGCCTAAGTATTTTCATGAAAACCTAATAAAAAAATTAATTTAACCTTTATTAAAAACTCTTATGTTGACTGTATGCAACATAACTGTATGTATCAAACAAACTTCGTTCCAATTAAGGATGTTTTTCCTTATATGCTCGTTGCGTGGTCGTTTTTTTTACCTTGGGATCAAAAAGGAAATGTAAAAAACATGATAGTACTGACACCCACATTTATTGCCACTAAATATCATCGTATGTAAGTAACTGCTACAAATAGTTACATAATTTCTATTTAATCAATATTAGAGCAATGTTAACTAGTCTACTTTTCTTCAACATTCTTACTTAACCACTTTTCCGACCACTTTTGCAACTTCTTTTCTAACTTCTAGACAAATAAAAAAAATTTTGTCAACATTTTGCGGTCTAAATAATGCGAATCCTCTTATATTGATTGAAAATTTCCCACCGAATTAAACTAATTAAAAGTGAATTTGCACGAAACCCTTTTCAAAGAGGATATCCGGGGAAGCAATAAATTGGTGTTTGCCATTTATGCCACTATTATTTTACTCTCTATAAAAATTACTTACATAATCCGACTAAATCCTTGACTGGATTCTGGCAAAAGAATACTTTTACGGGTTAAAAGGAAACCGAATAAAAGAACATCAGATTTGGGTCCGATAATCTAATAATAGTAATTGACCGAGTTTTATTACCTTTCCAAGCACATTTTTTTATCGCCGTAAAGTATGCAACTATTATACCGATACGCCTACAAGTCGACACTGAAAGTTTAGTAAAATTTGACACATAGATTTCAGGCGCAAGCAATTCGTTTACCTTTCAGGGTTGTATATTTACTTGAAATGAACTAAAATTTTCTTTTAGTGTTTGTTGGTAGTAGTTTTGCAATTTATTACATTTTGTTTTTAATTTTCATCATTTTTAGTGTAGTATTTAGAATTCTTTCAAAATAAAAGCACTTACTTAAGCACTTACTAACAAATATTGCTAAAATTTAAAAAAAAAACATAAATTTCGTTGAAAACATTTATAATATTTATGAAAATTTAACTGTAAAATGTGAAAGAAATTTTTACTGATTTATACTGAGTAATCGAAAATTTAAGTAAAGTTAAATAATTTCCATAATTCACTCTTTTAAAGAATTTGGTAAAAATGAATATTCACGAAAATTTCCATCCCTGCTTAGCTCATATTCTTTCTTAAAAGTTTCTTCTCAGAGAAAAAGCTCTTATTTTTCTTGGTGTGGTTGAAATATTAAAAATTTTGTGCTAATAATTCTGTACATTATTATTATTTTCGTTTAAAAATAATCGTGCAATATATTTAAGTGGGATAAAGTATTTTACCTCTATTTTTTTTTAGTTATTACCGAATTATTTTCATAAAGTTTAAATTTTAAATTACTTGGTGCTGACATCTGTTATCGACTAGATAAGAGTTGCATCCATTCATTCTAGGTGAAATTTGGAATTTAAAGAATTAAGGAATTTTAAAAATGATGGCTATGTTCAGTATTCTGTGAGATGTAGATTTTACCTGGACGGTATTTCGGTTTTGATGAAGTTGAAAATACATTCTCATTCTTTTATTTTTTCTAATTTTTTTCCAATACCTTTCAACAAATAATTTCCCCAAAATCTAACAAGAAATAAACATGTGTTATTTTTAAATACCAGTCGTCGAAATATCAAAAAAGAGAAGTTCCGAAAATATCTATTGAGGTAACATTAGATTTGGACGTAACAACAATTCTCAATGCAAAGAAAGCAACTGTAAAATAACGGCAATTATATATGGTCAACTGAGGTAATTGTAAACGGTTTTCACTTTTGCCATTTTTTTATACTTTGTAATGAATCTGACAAAATGGAGGAACCAATATCAGAATTTTTGATTATTAGGCTAATAATTGTTGTAAATTTATTGTACAATACTTTTAATTTTAATAAAAAGCTTTTTAAATTAACCTCAATTTTTTTCTTCCACAATTAATGTAATTTGGGGCAAATGAAAACACCACAATGGCGGTATTACTCAAATAACCAGAAATGGTCACATGCCGGTTACACAACTTGAGTTGCAAAATATATGGGGTCACAAATTGGTTGCTGCAACGTCACAGAAACATTGCTGCGACGGTTAAGCAACCGATTTCGCCCAGGTTTTGGTTCTGACTATAGTTACAAAGGAACCGCAACGGCACAACCGAAAGGAACGGCACAACCGAAAGGAACGGCACAACCGAAAGGAACGGTACCACCGTTTCCGCGTAACTCTTTTGTGGCGAAGTTTGACAGAGGTGGAAGAATGGGGGGGAGAGGGGGGAGGGGGGGGGGGATTAATCAAGATTTCATCAGATTGATCGCAACTTTTATCAGACTGATAAAATTTTTCGCTGAATGTAGTACAAGCAATAAATCTCTACAGGAATTTCAATAAAACACTATAATTTGTTTTTGGAAAATGAAACACAACCAATTTATATTTAATCCTTTTAAAGGATATTTTATATTAAAAAAAAACATTTGTGAATTGACTTAGAATACGTTTACAAAAAAAAAAACTAAAATACATACACTTTGTGGCTACATAACTAACAAGTGCTTAAATCTAACTGAAAATAACTATAAAACCTACATAATTGTATTCAATAACATAATATTATAAATGTATTAAAATAATAATACTAAAGATTTTTTTAATATTAACGATTCTCATTTTAAAAAAATATAAAAAAAAGGTTTTGCGCATTTTCGAATAATGTTTCGATGTTTGAAGTTAATATTACATCTTTTTTTCTAGAATTAAAATTCGTGGAAGCTAAATTTTATTAAATTCTTTTGCTGGGAGTTTTTTTTTTGAAAATTCAAATAAAAAAAATTACGTTTTTTTTATTATATTTGCAAACAGAACCGCCAATATGGATTTTAAAATACATATATTTTTATTTTCGTTCAATTTTATTTTCATAAAATTATTTTAGAAACTTTCAACAATTCTTAATATCATACCTAAATTTAGGTTGGCATTTTTGTCAATGGAAATAAAGAGACTTGAGAATGTGAATACATTCTCATATCACAATTGATATCATTACAATTTTTTATAACAAATAATTTATATAATAATAGCAAAAAATTCTATTATCAATAAGGAATGTCAATTGATATTATTATCTAATCATAACGATTTGTTTTTTTCATCAAACTATAGAAATCTTTACATAAAAACTATCTAATTTTTTTATTAAATAACAATTAGAAGACTTTTTGGATAATTTCTGATAAACTGGTGTATGTTCCAACCACTAAACCAAGTATACCAATTACGATGATAAAAACATTGCTCAAAATTAACCACACTTTTTCCTTGCCCACAGCGACATTCCAATAAGTACACATTTGAATGGTGGCGGGAAATGCGAGTCCCAGGGCCGACAGGCAGAGAGCACCAAATAATGAAATGAACAATTCTAAATTTGGAATTGCAACGGCCAATAAAACTGTTGGACAAAATAGAAAAATTAGTTTTAATAATGATAAAATAATCTCATGAATTTTTAAAACTTACATGTGACCAAAACAAGAAGCGTCCTAACAATGTATTCCCACAGGACTTTCTTTGATTGTGGTTGCAATCGCTCGACGATGTACTCTCTCCATGTGATATCAATGGCGACATAGCAGGCCAAGCCGTGGGTGATGTAAATTGCGAATGCCAACATTCCTTTTACACACTGGGCCAAACTGCATAACGGATTAATGGGGGTCGTTAGGATTTTTAATATTTAAAAAAAAAATTGAATTTCTTACATATCTGAGCTTGGTGGATTAAGCGTGATGGATCCGCAAACAGCGTCACCGTAGTTCAAATATCCAAAAAGTCCCATGCCAACGTATAGAGTAACAATCACGACCATAGCAATGTTTAAAACACCGATAACACCACCAAAAGCTTTTGGTGTTTTCATCTCATTTTCTAAAGGAAGGATCTGGAAGAATAAAAGAAATTATGTCAGAAAAGTGTTAAAAATCAGGTCTAAAATCGGAATGAAAAGACGGTTTTTTTTGTTAAAACTCAGCAAAAATGGGTCTTACGTAGATAACTCACAGCCAGGGTACGGAAACGCACGCTCAAGTGAGCACGTGTACAACTTATGAGTTGTCAAGCGAATCACAACTGATGAGCCATTTGAAAAACTCGTGTTCGCGTGCGTTCGGCCGCGTGCGATTATAACGCAGAGGAGGATCGTTAAAGACAAGTATCTGAGTAAAATAGGCTGTAGGTGCATTCTATAATGCATAGAATCGCTGATGATTTCAAAAGTATTTTTTGTTGCTTTTGTAGTTAAGTTTGTAATTATTTCAGTTTTTTTTATAGAGGAATTTAAGTGCTAAATTTTTATTTTTAGAATGCAAGAAATAATATTTTTTCAAATATCTCGAGAACCGTTAAATATGCCGTTAAAAAAACCGTTAGAGGAAAAAAATGAGGAAATTCTATTACCTTTGAATTTGGTTATATGCATTTTATTTATAAAAGTGCATAGTTTTCGAGAGATTTTCAAGAAACTGAATTTTTTTCAAATATCTTGAAAACCGTCAAAGATATAAAATAGACCGTTAATGCAAAATATGTAGAACATTTTACATATTTTAAATTTTCTTACATTCATTTTTAACCAAAAGCGCATAAGTTTCGAAATTTTTTTCAAAAAACGGTATTTTTTTGAAAAATTGTATGGGAGGTACTTGTTAGAATTACCGTTACTTTCCCAAAAGTTGAAAGAAAGCTACGATTTTTGTAAAACTTTTTCACAAAAAATTTCAAGTCGCTAGGTCAACGCGTTCTCGAGTTATTTAAGATCCGTATAGCGGACAGACCAACATTATAACTAGAATAATCTACTTACCACTCCAATAGCTTCAAGTGCGAATAATACAGTTCCAAAAAATAGCGGGAAATCATGAAGTGAGCCGAATGCCTCTTTACCCTCCAAAGTTACTGGATCACGGAAAATGTAATATAAAATAATTCCGAATGACACAAGTGTTATCACATTCGCGAATGTCGAAAAAGGTGCCAAATATTTTAGATTACGGATCTACAATGACAAAAGAAAACAAAAAAAAACATTAGAGTACATAAAAATATTTGAAACGACCCTTAATAAATAAATAAGGGAGATATAATGGTTTTCCGTTTCGCTGAATTTTGTACTCACCCAATTGATGAGGATCAATGGAAGTAAAATGATAAGCATAATTAGTCGCACATCCGTCTCTTCGGCTGTGTGGGCATCAGATATCGATTTTATGTTGGACGCAACGAATACAACATAAACACAACATGTTCCCAATTGATAGATAAGTAAAAACGCATTCACGGTATTTCTAAAAAAAGAATAAAACATGAAAATTTGTAAAATATTTTATAAACGATTTTCAAAATGAAAATTAAATTGCAACTAAGTATGATAACATAGGCGTTGTTATTATGAGCGGGATTTACTTTGGAATTTTGTTTAAAAGGTACTCAAGTATCTATCAGGTGGGTAATCTGTGTTACGAACTGATAGTCTCAGCAAGATGTGTACCCGATAAGTCAATGGAAAGATTTTTTTTCACTTAAGAAACGACTTTAGGTAATTTTCCACTACACGATTGTCACACTTTTAGTTTACTCACATGAAAATTTACAAAATAAGTGCTACCTATACGAACATTTAGTAAAGAAATTTAATCTATTATGGATAAATATATTTCTTAAGCAAATAACCTTTTAAAATGTATAAACATTTTTTGATTTTTAGCCCATTCCACTGAAAGGAAAAAATATAACAAAAAAAAACATTGAATTGTCGAGTAATCTAAATTATTATTTGCTTTGTTGTTCATTGTTCAAAAAATGCTGAATTGTTCAAAATTAAGGCAAATAAAGGTCGAGAATTTTTTTTTTCCATGAATGAACTTGAAAAACGCATGAGATTATTAAAATGATGAAATATACAAATCGTTTCTTTTATACAATTAAGAGGGCAGGAAAAAAGCTATTGCTGAAATATTTGAATTTTAAATTTGGTACATAAAAATACAGGGGTAGAATGAACAATTTCGAGCCTAGGAGGAGAAACACATGATTTCTGTAAAAAAAATACAACTCTAGTTTTGTCAACTCTGCTTTTGTCAACTCTGTTTTTGTCAACTCTGGTTTAAGGGGTTATGCCTACCTGCAAACTTTGGAGAAACCGACATTTTTCTTTTTGCATAGTTTTAATGTAAAGGGTGTTTTTTTAGACGTGTGGTTTTCAATCTGGCACTACTTTTTTCGGAGTTGGTCTTTTTGACAGTTGTCACTTGATTTATGCTCAGTTTGGTTTGCCATTTCGTCAAACGACCATCAAGCGCGTCGCACGTTCGGTGAATGGGCCCAAAACGAGATGGCCACCGATCCCGATTTTCACAAGAAAATTTTGTTCAGCGATGAAGCTCACTTTTGGTTGAATGGGTACGTCAATAAGCAAAATTGTCGCATTTGGAGGGATGGTAATCCACAAGCCATTCTTCAGACGCCGTTACATCCTCAAAAAGTCACTGTTTGGTGTGCTCTATGAGCAGAGGGAATCATTGGTCCATATTTATTCAAAAATTAAGTCGGCCATAATGTTACAGTCAATGGGGAACGCTATAGAGCCATGATTAATGATTTTTTCGTGCCTGAATTGGAGGATGTTGATGTGGACGACCTTTGGTTCCAACAAGACGGCGCTACATGCCATACAGCCAACGAAACAATCAATTTATTGAAGGAAACTTTTGGTGAGCGCATTATCTCGCGTCGTGGGCCTGTGGCGTGGCCTCCAAGATCGTGCGATTTAACACCGCTGGACTATTTTTTGTGGGGTTATGTGAAGTCGCTTGTCTACGCAGATAAGCCCGAGACGATTGACGCCTTAGAAGAGAATATTCGACGCGTTATTGCTGACATACGGCCCCAATTGCTGCAAAAAGTTGTCGAAAATTGGGCCTCTCGGCTGGAATTTTTTCGAGCCAGCCGCGGCGGCCACTTGCCCGAAATCATTTTTAAAACATAATGGCAAACCCTTATCTTTATAATAAAGCTAAACTCTTGACCATAACATTAAATTATATGCGTTTGATTTCTTCTTGAAAACCACACGTCTAAAAAAACACCCTTTACAACATTTCCAATTTTTTTTTTCAAATTTATAAGTCGATCGGATAAAAATTGCTGAAGTTATGCTACTTTAAAGTCATGTGGTTTTTTTTATAGTTCCAGCCAGAGCTTAGGGGAAAACCCTTTAATGCCGAAGCACAGCTCAGGATGTGTGCAGCCGCATTTGGAGCATTTACAAAATAACTTAAAGTTTTAATTGCGGTTATCTCAAAACAATGTTTCAAAAATCGGTGACTGCGATCACGTAATAACCACTCAACCGATTTTGTTTGTGTAATCTGTTGAAAACAAAACATGACTTGGACGAAAATGAGAAATCAAATCCGGGCCAAAAAATAAATAAATCAATCAATATGCGCGCAGGTAAAACTTTTGAAATGCAGAAAAAAATATTTAAATCAAGAGCTTCAAGTCAAAGGTAATTCTATTTTTGGAAATTTAATTTAAATAATATTTCAAATTTTAATTTTGAACTCTTTAAACATCTTTTTGACGTTTTGTAGACTGGCAAAGCTGGGTCTGATGAAGGTCGACGCTAAAAATGGGATCATTTAAATCAAGAGCTCTAAGTCGAATGTAATTTTGTTTTTAATGCTTTTTTATATTTCATAAAAAAAACTAACTGAATTTGTGAAAATACCAATAAATAGAAATGCGTCGCAGTCGAAATTATTTTGAGACAGATATATGTTGGGGAAAAAAATTTGATTTACAATAACCCTCTATATTTAGTACTCATTTTCAGATATGAAAACCGGTTTTTGACCCGAACCATGAACCACTGAACCATTGAAATTTGAGGGACTATCCCGGTTAATCAGAAACGTATGGTCACCCTATCAATTCCACAAATTTTTTTCTCAGTGTAATTTTTGTCTAAAAGTTAAAAATGTCAGTTCTAATTTGACTTCTAGCAAGTAGGAATCTTTAATTCTATGCTTGAAATGATCTTGTCATTGGATATGATTGTATTTTTTAAATGTCAATTAAGATTTAATACTCGACTTGTCGACGATTTTTAAACTACTATGAAATTACAATGTTGTCGTTAGAATTGTGCCAAAGTGGATTCATGTCAACTAGAATTTGCATCGTAAATTGAAAAATTCATTTACTCGAGTTTCTTCTATCAACAGCAAAATTCAAATTTAATATTATTGTAAAAATTAAAAGATGTGACTTGGAGGTACGATTGAATGATTAATTCACTTTAATCAAATTTTTTTGAAATAAATTAAACATCTTAAAATCTTAAGAATATAAAAACCCCAATTCAAAAAACTTGACTTCATTTAAATGTTCAATAAAATAATTGAGATATTGTTGACTCTTGTAAATTTCCAGAAATTGAAAATTTTGGTGAATTTTTCAAGTAAACAAAATCAGGAATTTGGGACATACTACAACAAATACCTACTTAAATGATAAAGTTTTAATCTTGAAACGTGGTATTGATTTTCAACATGTATTGAAATAAAGGAATTTCAATTAAAGTCAACATTAATTAAAGATTATAACAATTTCAACAGGTTATTCTATTTTGTACTAACAGCTGAAATACTTTTTTAAACAATTTTGAGCAAAAAGAAATCAGACTTAAAAACATTCCTCAATTTATAACGTGTTTTTGACAGGTAAAACTTCTTGATTTTGTGTCAAAAATCATGTTTTTAAAAAAAAAATGGTTTATATACTGTGGTTAGAAAAAGATTCCATATTCCACGGGGCCAAGATTTCTGCACGCTTATAAGAGGTGTGCTATTATCAGAACACTTTTAATATTGGAATTACGAAGTCATAGGAAATGTGTCGGTTTAACATTTTGCAAATATTTTTTTAAAAAATGCCAATACTTTGTGATTTGTGCTGTTTTCAACATATAGTTATATAGTTTTTGCGGGCCATGGCCTCCCAAAAAACATCACGGGCTATCACATACGATAAACAGGGAAGCATCATTGGCTATCAAAAATGATACCCATGGCAGTCAATGTGTTAAAGGAATTGTTCGTCTATGGGAGGAGCCTGCAAAGAGGGCTTTTACTATAATTTAATTCACAAGCATTAGGTGGTAGGGATGACAAAAGATTTTGTTTTCCGCATGTCCGTCCGTCTGTCCGTCCGTCTGTCCGTCCGTCTGTCCGTCCGTCTGTCCGTCCATCTGTCCGTCCGTCTGTCCGTCCGTCTGTCCGTCCGTCTGTCTGTCCGTCTGTCCGTCCGTCCGTTTGTCCGTTCGTCTGTCCGTGAACACCATAACTTTCGAAAGGATTGAACTAGAGACTTAAAAGTTTGGCTTAAAAGCTTACGATTCTAGTAAATACCAAGCCTAGATTCTTAAACTGTCAAAATGGCATCATTTCTACTCCTCTCACCTATACAAGCAAAATAGTTTTTTGCGATTTTCTCGAAAACGGTGAGTCATATTGAAAAATTCATGGAGTTAAAAAATGTTCAGAATAGAATTTTACATAACTTATCCATACATAAAAATCCAATTAAACCACTTCTTCCCCTCTCTTCCATGCAAATGTAATAATTTTTTCCTATTTCCTCGTGAACGGCGCACCGTATCGCAAAATTTATTAAGACGAAATATGTTGAAAATAGGATTTTGCATAACTGTTCCATACATCAAAATGCAATTATACCACTCTTTCCCCCATCTCCCACACAAATGAATTTTTTTAAATAAAAAAATGGTCTCTCCTCATATATGTAGAGTATTTGAACTGTGGCAATTGTAGCTTTTCATATGTTTGAAACTAATAAACACTCTGAACCGAATTATTTAAGTGATAATATTTCATAAAAAATATTTACCATGCTATATGAAAAATACCAACAAAAATCATTCATTCTATGAATAATTCAAATTCTTAATAGCTTTTGAAAATTTTCGATCTGAATCGTAATTGAAATCGAAAACATTTAAAAGAGAGATAATAAGCCAATAATCCAACATGATATATGCTCAAAAATGACCTTACGTAAGTCAATTGCGTGAGTAGAAACAATTATCACCTACTGTGGATGAATATCTGTGGTTGTCATTCAAATAATATGAGTTGGTATGGCGAGACAAACTAAAACGGAATATTAAAATTAGATGCGCTTCAGTTGATCACCTTTAATTAAATGACAATTAGATTTTTATTAATTGACAATAAAAATATTTGCATCGCAGAAATGCCCTCCGATCGGTGTCATGACTAAATGTGGCTACATTATTTATGTTTTAAAGGTTGTTTACAGGTCAATAAATCATGAAGTAGTATTTTGTAAACAAAACTCTTTTTTTTGCAAAATAAATATTTGAATTAACTACATGGAAAAATTCAAGAGGTAGGTAATTAAAAGTTGCTGAGTATTTGTTTTAAACTTTCCATCAAGCATCTTATTTTTTTAATTGGACAAAAATTACATAAGTATAAAAACTTCTCAAATAAAAAATAAACAACAGATTTTTTTTTTTGTGTTGACCACAACAAACCACTTTTCATGCGAAATAAAAACAGAAATACCTTCTTAATAAACCCCTTATTTTCGTTGTTCGACAAAAAAATTTCTTTCGTCAATTTGGTATCAAAGAGAAGTGCCAATAAACCACGTACATACATTCCAATTATTATTTCCTTAATAGAAGGTGATTTCAATTGTGATAAGATGTTATTTGATCTGATGGTATCCATTGACACTTGTTTTTATTGACAATCGATTGAATAAATAACTCATTTGAAATAATAACAATGGAACGTGAAAAATTCTGATTAGATTCAAAAATATTCATCAAGATAACAACAATAATATAATATTTGAACATTTTGTGAAATTTAAATTAATTTTTTATGCTTGAAAGGTTTTGATTTTAGATTAATTTGGAAATTTGAATTTTCAAATATTAATTTGGAGGTCTTTAAAAAACGGAGATGCAAAAACTGCATCACTTTTGTATTTTATTTTACCAAAGAACCACTGAACCATTCAAATTTGAGTGAACCAAAACCAAACCATAAACCGAACCACCCTGAAAAAAAGTTGCCCGAACCGAACCAAAACCAAACCCGTGTTAAAAAATATGGCCGAACCGATACAAAACTGGACCAGCTTTCAGAACAAATTCTAAAACCAGAAGTTTTTTTAGTGGTTCCGGAACATAACATATGTTCAACATACGAAAAATTGTGGACTGGACAAGAAAGTTGAAAGTGAATACTTCCGTCAAAAGTGGATTCTTCAAAAATCAGAAGTTTTTTTTGGTGGTTTCGTTCAGTTCAAATTTGAATTTTTAGGATCGAAAAATTCTTCTTATTTTCTATTTTCGGCCAGATTTAGAGTCTAACACTTTTTGTTATGCTAATTTAACACAAAAATCTAACAAAAGCTATAATTACCAATCTGGCAATCATTATGGTGATATTCGTATCAAAATTCGAACAGTTATACCAAAATTCCACTTTGAAGTCAAACTTTCCAATAAGATTTTTTAAAATTTATTCCAATCGGATTTTGATGTATGGGAGTTTTATGTAGAATCATATCCTAAATAACTTTTGTTCTTGCACTTTTTTGATAAGATGCACCGTTTTTGAGATATTCGCAAAAATCATTTTCTATCGTATGGGGGGTACCCCCCTAATGGTCCATTTTTGCCCATTAACGAACTTAGCCTCGCATTTTACGAAAAACGAATCTGTGTAAAGTTTCAAGTCTCTAGCTCAATCCGTACGCCCGCAATCCGCGCCACAGACGGACGGACGGACGGACATGCAAAATTCAATTTTTTTTTCATTCTAAACACACTGGTGTAATTCATTTTTGTGTATGATGACGGGATCTTGGCGTTACAAACGGTAAGGCAAATCTAATATACCCTTTGGTTTCACCATACGGGTATAAAAACATTCCACATGCCGTCTACTAGTTTTGAACCAAAATCAAATTTTTGAAATCTTAGGAACCAAAACCGGAACCAAATTTTTGAAAATTGAGAAACCAAAAACCGAACCATAACGAAATTTTTGATATTTTAGAAGCCAGAACCAAAAACCAGAGCCAAATTTTTGAAATTTAAGAAACTAAATCCAAAACCAGAACAACATCTTTGAAACTTTGGAAACCAAAACTAAAACCAGAACCAACTTTTTGAAAATTCAAACACCAAAATCAAATTTTTGAAAACCAAAACTAAAACCAGAACCAAAACCAAAACCAGAATCAAATTTTGGAAATTTTAGGAACCAAAAACCACAAAATACAATTCGCCCTTGAACTACTCGTAAAACCGAATAACACTCAAAAAACTATTGGTTTGCATCTCTGTTAAAAATCCTATTTGGCAAATCGGAAACTAGCAAAGCTGCGTCTGACGAAAGTTCCCTTTAGAAACGTGCTCATAAAGAATCTAAAGAACTGTTGCTTTTCATCAAGTAAAATTATAGGAAAATAAAACAGGTAAAGGTTTATTGACTAGCTCTCTTCACCGGTAACATGCCTGCTTCTGTTGGCCAATGTTGGTCATAGGTTACTAAAATTTGACTCTTTTATCAAAAATGTGTTGTTTAAAAATCGGGGTTCAGAAAAAAGTTAAGCAGCCGCCATTTTAAGAGGCAGATAGTTGGAGGATATCTTGCGGCAGTTTGAGTGTTGCAATTTTTTTATATATTGTGTTCAAGCCTTACCCAATATACGGTGTAAAAGCTTTTGCCCATCTAGGACCCTCTGAAAAAGCTTCTTCTGCTACTTTGGGATAACTCATGCTAGGAATCTATAAAAATATAATGTTTGAAAAAAAAATTAAATTGTAATTTTTCATTTTTTTACCTTTCTGCGCCTGCAGAGTTCGTATTCAGCCTTGATTAACATGTGAATACAATAAGTGCAAATTATGCCGATAACAATTGTTCCAACAGTTCCAGTCACGTAGCCAGAATTTTTAAATGCATGCGGCATGGCCAGAATACCTGTTCCCAGAGAGCCTTTCAATAAGTGAAACATTGTTTCAGAATTTCTAAATTGTTGACAAAAGATTTAGTAATTTTTAAAAATACTGTAATTTTTATAAAATTCTTACGTGGTCGGATGTTCGACTTTTCTATTCTTGAATGGATCGTAGTCATTTTCGTCTTTTTCTATTTGACCCTTTTCTGATAGTTCCAGTGATTGGTTTCTGTTTAAGAAAGAGATGTTTGATATTAAATATTCTTTATGGATACACTGAGAAAAATTATCAATTGACTAATTTCAACCAAACATGAATTTTTTTGGTTGTAATCCTGTAAGTTTTTTTGTTATCCTATAATTTTTTTGTAATTTTGACATAAAAATGTTAATAAGACATTAAATAATATTTTTAGCAATGTCAAATTTAGATTATTTATGCTCGAAATAACACAAAAATTAATGTTAGCAAAAATCATGTCAACATAAATTTCTTTTCTTTCCTGTACAGCTTTTAAACATTGTTTTTTACATTGAAAATTTTCAAATATCTTGGTTCACTCACCCTTTTTCGGTATAATCCCCGATGTAGGCGGCATTACTCTGTCCAACTTTATTTTTCGTCATCTTGGATTTGCGAAAATCCTTTTCAACCACTGTAACAAATTGAAAAGAAAAAATGATGAAAAATTAGTTTGTAAAATTTTTAAAATCGAGTAAAAATCAGTTTTCAAATGTGTCAAAATTTTAAGTAGGATGACTATACGTCCTGGATTACGGGACAGTCTCGTATGGAGGTATATTATTCCGGCTCCCCGAATTACAGGGAAAAACCCTGAGGCTTCATCTTCAGGATACACAAACACTGAAAAGTTGTGACTTTTTGTCGTAAAATCAGGTTTTTCTCGATTTTTTTAAAAATCAATTTTTATTTATACACAACTTGTATTCATCGATTCCTGATCTCGATATATTATTGTAAATAAATAGGATAATCAAAATACGTAAACAACGCTGCTACCATTCTTTGGGACCTTTGAACACACTTATGAGACATTGTAATTTCTCGCTAGCTTTTGCCTTAAAAACTACCCATCGTGTAAATTTTAAATATTTGTAACGCCTAAACGGCTCACCCGATTAAGGTCGAATTTACCAATTTGGAAAGGTAATTATTGTTGTTTTTTAGGGGTGGCTTTGAACTTTCATCTTCTATAGAGGGAAAGTATTGTATTCATGACGGAGACCGAATATGTATAAAATTTATTAGATTCTATCTTTTCGCCATTAAATTTTCCTCCACTGTCAATAAAACAGTTTTCTTATTATTCCGCAGAAAATTTTATATGAAATTGTGGATATGTTGTTTTCGTGTAATGATATTTTGTCAGAGAATATAACAACAAAAAATAAGCTATGATAATATCATATTTGACGTCAAATGTCTACCAATACTACTAAAACTTTGATCTGATGATCTGGCAATTTGTGTGAAATTTTTTTTCTATTTTCAGGAAGGAAATTTAAAAAATTTCTCTTACACCAAATGATTAAACTATAAAAAATCAATTAAACCAATAAACTTCACTTACAAAGACTCTTGTCATTGTTGTGATTATTCCAAAATATTTGAGAATTTGTTATATTCACAATTTTATTAGCAACGATTCGTAACATTTTTAAGCCGAAAAATTTCATAAAATATCACAATAAATTCACAATAAAACAATATTCTAATTGCACTTTCAATATAAATAATTTTTTTTAGTAATTGCCTTGGCTTTGACACTTGACTTTAATAATTTCGTTGGGCGAGACACGATAACCAGCTTCAACTAATTTTAATATCGTTCAAGTGCTATAAACATTCGTGATCACCAAAAATTCACGAGAATTTTCGGCATCAGTGGGTTTTCGTGTGATACAACAGGTGACAGAACTATCAGATAAAAAGCTAATATCTTTTTTATGTGAAGGGCAAACGATTTCTGTTTTTTTTTATTATTTTTTGTTTTAAAAAAAGCTTATTCTACTCGTGGGCCCATTTATTATGTAATTTAGAAAAAGTTCCATTCACTGAATTTTATTACAAATGGAGTTTCCTGTGCAAGAAAATATTTTGAATTCATTTGAGTTCTCTGATGAGTGGAAAATCAAATAATTTCGCTTGTAATGCTAGGTAATTTATGATATACAAGTAAGTGTGGTACGGTAGACGTGTGTTTATTCGTCGGAAAGTAATAAACTCAGTCTGAATTTTTTTTTCGAAAATATCATAAAGATAACAAGATTGTCTCAAGACCATTGATATTCAGATCTCCACAGTAAATCTTCATATCTGCAGCTTCTGGATATAAAAATGAGATAAAAACTTTTCCCACAAACTCTAGTATCTCGATAATCCGAATTGTACACCCTGATTCGGATTATCGAAATATTTTTACTATCAAATGCGATTTTTTGGAGATTTAGAATACAAAATTAGGTAGGAATAGCATTAATATTTGTTAGTTATAAAAACTATCAAGTTACTCATATCGTATAGGGGAGGATGGTCCGATTTTGCCCGTTCAAGAACTTAACCTAGGCATTTACGACAAGACGCAACTAAGTAAAATTTCAAGTTTAATCGATTCGAAACCTATGTTGTACAAGGACAGACAGATGGGCAGACAGGCGGACAGGCGGATAGACGGACAGACAGACGGACAGACAGACGGACAGACAGACGGACAGACAGACGGACAGACAGACGGACAGACAGACGGACAGACAGACGGACAGACAGACGGACAGACAGACGGACAGACAGACGGACAGACAGACGGACAGACAGACGGACAGACAGACGGACAGACAGACGGACAGACAGACGGACAGACAGACGGACAGACAGACAGACGGACAGACAGACGGACAGACAGACGGACAGACAGACGGACAGACAGACGGACAGGCATACGGACAGGGAGACGGACAGACGGACAGACGGACAGACGGACAGACGGACAGACGGACAGACGGACAGCAGACAGAAAGACAGATAGACGGACAGACAGACAGACAGACAGACCAACAGACAGACCAACAGACAGACCAATAGACTGACGGACAGACAGACGGTCAGACAGACCGACAAACAGACGGACGGACATGCGGAAATCAGAATCTTTTGGCATCCCAAACAACTTATAGTGCAGATCTTCTGTGGTATGGCGGATGCAGTAAAAAAAAGACGAAAAGGGAGGTGGTCCGAAAAGCCGAAAATCGGTATGACGTTTTTTAAGTTTCTGAATAATATATTAAGAACATTTGTAAGGATTTTTCGCTTCTAAAATTTGAATATTACATGGCTCCATGACATAGTGGGTGATATACTGAGCTACGTGAAGGAAATGTTCTAGATTTAATTCCAACCTATGTCAGTTTTGAATATAACATCAATTCAACTTGCAAGACCATCACATTCTCTTCTATTGATGAGTATAGTAGCACATTGCAAAGACTTCAATCGGATCTGCGATTTACATTGAAATGTAGGTCTAAAAGAAGGATAAAATCAATCGCAATCAATTGAAACAATTGTGGGCCCTCCAAAATTCAATGTTGCAATAACAGTTTAGCTAAATCTCCACCGTACCGATATTACCTCTACTTATCAAATTTTTACAATTTATTCACAAGTATTGTTCATTTTGTGCAAATTCCGTAATTTCAAGCAAGTGATTTATGTGTCGGCGACCAATCTACGACCACGCATGATTTTCAAACACATAAATTGTTTAATTACACCAGAAATAAGATTCCCGTGATCATTAATTACAACGTCTTGGTCTTCTCGTCAACGACGCGACGATGTGTTCCTATAATTACAAAAAATGACTGCGGCATAAAATCGTTGCCACTTTCAATGTCAAGTTCAAGAGATTTTATTTAAAAGATTCTAATTTCCGACCTGAATTGCATACATAATTTGTGTTTTATTGCAGATGAATTGCATTGTGTGCGATACATTGAAATTGCACGTTTCCTTTTTGATTAATAGATAATTAAAATGCTCACATTTTTGTTGATTTCCGTGATTATTCAATTTGCATTCAAACAATTAAGATTGAAATGAAATGATTTCACAAAAGCATAAAATTGTTTATTTTTTTCGAGATTTTTTTTTTATTTTGCATAACTCAGATGTTTGGATTGAATTTCTTAGTATAGTTCAGAGTGAATATGAGTCTATGCTGCTGCCCATAAGATGTATTATTGGCTGACATACTTTCTGACTGTTGAACCTACGCGTCCAAAGCAAGAATATTAATTTAAGCGGCCTTGTGTTCATAAATTATATCTCTTTTTGCAATGATTTAATTCCATCGAAATGCTAAACCTTTGCAAAAAAAACCTGTTTTGATGAATTAATGGATAGGTTTTTATTCTTTTAATCAATCTTTATAAATTCTGAATTTCTAATTAGAATTTTAAGCTATCTGGGCGCAAATTGAAATCAGATTTCTAATTTGGTTAGTCCAAAAATAAATACGATCAGACTTTTTTTTACCAGCGTGAAAGGTTAGATGGGTTTGATTTATACTCCCTAATTTTATGAATTTTGCCGAATTTAGGATTTTTTTTCGTTATTTGAGGGATTAGCTTGCATACCCGTTGTTGACGCGTTAAAGTTATTTGCATGAATTTTTTGTACAAAAAAGATCAATAAATAACTGCAAAACTTCAAAAAAAAAAACGTTTTCCATTCAGGACTTCCATTCCGCGGAAAAATAGAAACAAGGATAATTAGGACCAAGGATGAAATTCTAGCACCAGATTCGTAATCAGCGATCCAAAAAACCCCCGTGTAACATTTCTCAGCTTCCTAACGGGCAGGCTTCGTGGCAAAAATCAATGTTTTAAAACTCCAACCTCCTAGCCACCTCTCGTTTTCCTTCTCAGGGGTGGAATTTTGAAAAACTTCGCTTTAGTGAGCGTCTAACACCGTGTCTTCACTTGGGATTTTTCATCGCAGAGATTTTTGATTGACCAATCAGAGCTCGAGTTGATGACGATATCGCCGTCAACTCGGGCTCTGATTGGTCAATCATAAAATCTCTGCGATGAAAAATCCCAAGTGAAGATACGGTGTAAGTGATGAAACGAACGTACTGTGAAAATTTCAGATTTCTAGGTCCAGGGGTTTGGTCTGGGCATTGATGAGTCAGTCAGTCAGTCAGTCAGTCAGTCCAGAACAAACGATTTTTTATATTTATATAGATTAACAATTATTCTTTATCCGTGACATAAATTTACCCTAATTTTTCTAGCTGGATCCCCATCGATAAGGCTATTGTTTTAGACTTTATAATTTGCAGGGGGCGTAGGAAAGTGGTGGCCCCAAAGAACTAGGAGCAATGTAACATATAGATTAAGGCTAAGTTCTTGAACGGGCAAAATCGGACCATTCCTCCCCTCCCCCCGCCCTCAAACAAACAAAACAGTTTTTCACAATTTTCTCGAAATCGGTGAGTCTTATTGAAAAAAATATTAAGGCAAAATGTGTTTTGGATATGATTTTACATAACTTATCTATACATCAAAATCCAGTTGAACCACTCCTTCCCCTCATACAAATTGACTACTTTTTTCTGTTTTCTCAAAAACGGTGCATAGTATCGAAAAATTTGTCAAGACGGAATGTCTTTAAAATACGATTTTGCGTAACCGTTCCATACATCAAAATCCAATCCGACTAATCCTTCCCACTTCTCTCAGACCAGGCCCGGCTCAACCTAATATGCGGGGGCGCCGAGCTAAAGGGCGCAAGAAAATTAAAACTTTTAGAAACTTAAATAAATAAAATTGTTAACTTTTTTATACTTTATGTTGAACTATTATAATTCGTTGAACTTGTAATTATTTTATTTGTATGAATTATTTTACATAAAACGTTTTGTGCCTTTAAATTTATTTACTTATCTGGCATATGTACACTTTTTTTTTAATTCAAACAAAAAGGGCGCAAAAAAAACTTGCATAGGGCGCAAAGAAATAACTTGCATAGGGCGCATAGAACCATAGAGCCGGCGCTGTCTCAGACCAATGGATTTTTTCATAAAAAATTCGTCCGTTCTCATATAGAGTATTTGACAACGGGTCTCTGACAATTATAGCTTTTCTTATGTTTAAAAAACCTCATTGATTATGTAAAATAGCTATAAAAGCCACTGGTTGTTGTTTTTTTTTCTTCTACGATATGCAAATCGAAAAGTTTTATTAATTTCTACGACTCGTAGTAATTATAATGCCAGCTGTTACTTGCTATTGAACTTTATTACATCATTATTTATTTAAACTAATAAAACAGTCTGATATCGAAATTATAGTTGTGGCCTCATGCCAATCACCCTAACATAAACACATGTCTACGAGAAATTATAATCGGATACTATTTAAAATCAAATAAGACTCAATCGGTTTGGTAACATCCAATTGATTTACTTATCAAATAATAAACATCTGCAATGAATTGATCAAATAGCAAGTGTAATTGAAATTAAATTGTTGAGCATAAAAAGGATTATCTATCATATAATAAATAACAAAAGTTCTGGGTAAGGTTTTTTAATGGTCTCAGAAGCTTTTCTATGAAAATAGGTTCGACATAAAGCCAGGTACGAGGGTAGTTTCAAAAGTTTTGAGCTTAAAGTGCCCGGTTTGCACTGCGTTCCCCTAATTAGATTTTCCATTTCAGGAAAAAAGCTTAATAAGATATTTTGATTTTTGAATTTTCTGGTAACTTTTCCTTAACCTTGAAACATTTTTGACATATTTTTTTCGAGCAAATTTGATGGCTTTGTGACTTGCAGATATCAGACGTAAAAAAAACATCTAAATAAAAGCCGCGAATAAAATTTTTTTTTGAAAAAATTGAGATTGTTTATCTGCGACTTACCGTTCGTTTAGTATGAATTTGTGAAAAAAGTAGATTTCTGGAAAAATTGGGAACAGCACCTCATATTATGAATATAAGTGAGCATAATATTGAAAGTTCTTATACAAAAACATTTCAAAACTCGAGAACTAATTGAAGTAGAAAGTTGGAATTTAGTACAGAACAGGCTATCATCAAAAGATAAATCATTTCCGAAAATTGGAAAATTTGAACCACCCCTACCCCCTTTTCTCATACACATGTAAAATATTTTTGCAATTTTCTCGAAAACGGCTAATTTTTTTTCGAAAAAAAAAAATTAAACAAAAATTGTTTAGAATAGGATTATACGGACCACTCCTTCTCCGCTCTCCCACACAAAAATGGTGTGTAAATAAGGAGGGTTTCATGGGATTTTCCAGAAAATTTTACGAGACAATTTTTTTGCCTATACTTCTTAGACGCTCAGAACATTTTGTTGTTGTTCGGTATAAAATATGAATATCTGTGGTAAATGGTTCGCAATTATTAAGAAAAAATTGGTATTTGGGAAAATTCATTTGAGGTTATCCATAAAATACGCCCACTAATTTTCGTCATTTCGATATCCCCCCCCCCCCTCGTTCCACTCTTTCGCGATTTTGTGTGTGGAGTTTAGTATCGCCAGTATCGCCAGCACATCCCTACGCCCCCTAAAAGTGTGACATATTTTATTGACAGCCCTTAAAATAAGTTTACCCAGAGAAACGATGGACTATACATTTTCGTATTTTTTTTACGGTATGTGAAATTTGAGGCAAATCTGAGACATATTGGTCCAATTTTTCCGATAGTAAAAGTACGCACGCATCCATAATTCAAAATTTCAAGTAATCGGTCGACTAGTTTACGAGTCAGAGGTTTTATTGGTTCTATCTTTCCGGGTTTTTCGATATATTCCATTTTATGGAGAAACTTATCATAACGTAGTATTTTTCATAGAGTTTTTTTATGGGCAGCTAGTTATTTAGAACTTCTAATTGAATTGTAAAACTCCAATCGGAATTTGTTTTGAAAAATCTGTAAACAAAACATATGGATTTTTCCACTATTACTTCTTGTCAGTTGCAGCGTTTCCTGGTATTATAAAGCGATTTCCCAGAAACATAACCTAACTGTGATAAAATTATGTACGGGATTTTAATTAAGTCTTCACAAATCAATTTGCAATAATTATCTGACAGAAATAAAGAAGAAATAAAGAAATCCTTCAATATTTCCCAGTTCTAAATACTTCCCCATTTTTAATACTGATAATTGTTGGAAAAACAGATGATACATCATTCAATAGATATGTAGATAAATGATATATGTACTGTAATTGCATTTATCTAAAAAAATATTACTTGCAAATGGACTTTCCATTTCAATATGATTTAAATTTCAGTAAATTTAATAAAAGTTCTTAAAAAAAATAATCCACACAAAATTTTGCACGGAATTTTTAGTAGAAACTGCGTAATTTTTCATGTTCTCAAATCCAATTTCCAGAAAAAACGAAAAAGTAGAAAAAAATAGAAAGGTTTGGCCCTATATCTGATAAGAAATAATTTGAGTACATAACAGGTGTTTTTTTGTGTTAAAGTGAATGGTAATTTTCCATTGCGCGAAAAAGTTCTATATAAAAGTTAATCTCACAACTCTAGAATGCATGTTGCTAAAATGTTTCTCGATATCTTTTGGAGTACATGTTATTGAAAACCTTTTTTGTCGCCGATATTAACGAGTTTTTGGATTGTCTTTTGGGTTACTTGGCTCTGTAAGCAATTATTTTTTAAGCGTCTGTTAAACTTGCTATTTTGCAGCATCATCAAAAACATACATATGTGGAAAAAGACTTGACGTCCTTGCAAAAAGCGACTGTCGTCTGGTCATTATTACAGGTTTTCACCTCATGTCAAGAAAATTCATACAATTCAGTGATTCTTAGTTCTTTTTTTGAAATATGGGTTAAGGCGTTGGTTGTCCAATAAGTATAAAGTTTGCGTTTACTTGGATTGCGATAATAAAATGTATTTTAAGAATCAGAAGATTCTAAAAAAATCTATCGAATTTAGTTTTTACCAGTTTCGAAAAATTTTAGTAGTGCTATTTTTATTGTCTTTTATTGGGAAAACTTTTCGTCTAGATTGCACCAGATTTTACTTAATTTCACAACAAACACCATATTCTGATAGCCAAAATGCGGCCAAGTGTTGCGTAGTAAAAATATCTATGATTTTATCATTCAAATTATACGAAATAATCTTTGAAAATCGATTTTCTCACTAGTTTAAGCTGGTTATGCAAGGCTCATAGGTTTACGTAAAAATCCCTTATTATTTTCCAACAATTAACGCTAAACCCTTTGCGTAAGTGGCTGTCAGTCAAAAATTCGTTCAATTGGTAAATTATCTAATCTATAACGAAAAATCTGAAAAGGTAGCCATCATCAAAGTCAAATATGGTGTCACGGGCGTTAAAATTATTATTTTTTTTTTCACTTCGTGATTTCTGGCCGGTTAATAGTCAGTAGATAAGCGCAAAATCACATCCACTTTGTCGCACGACGCTATTTGTAGATAAAAATCTAAACATATCAAAGATTGTGGATACAATACCGAGAAATAATAAAAATTGCTTTATTAGCTTTTATCAATGTCAAAATTTCAATGATTGACATGCGATTCGATTATGAAGATCAATATCAAATGATATCAACGGGTATTATCCATTCGAAAAATTCAAATTTCATGAAATAAACTTGAGATTAATAACAACGTAATTTAAGAATAATAAAAAGTTTTTATTTGCTCTTTATTTTTGGTTTGTTGTCAAGCCTTTTTGTAGATGGATTTTGATGTGTGGAATATTAACAATTCTAAAAAAAAATCTCGCACTAGGGATTCATATTGTGGTCTTCAAGTTAAAATACAGTAAACTCGCGATTATATGAACATTCTTTTTTATGAACGGCTGTATTAAAAGCATAGAAAATATTTGAGATTAACATTTCATGTTCATATAATCGCAAGGTACAGTACCCGCGATTTTGAGTCAAATAATATAAAATAATAAGTTATTAGTGAAATAATAAGTATAATGATTTCATTTACGATCATTACAAAGCTTTGGAGAAAATTTCCTCTCCCTTTCAAAAACAAAAAAATTGGAATCATCAGCCACCATGACGACTAAAACAGGTGTGACATATCAAATTAAGCTAATTACCGGTCTTTAAATTTTGAATTATTAACCATGGGTGAATAGAATTTCCATGCTAAAAATAAAAAATGTCTTTTTTTAGATTTTCTTAATTTATGATGATTATGTTTTAGATTTGGTGATTAACATTCGATGACAAATATTAGATGACTCGTTTTTAGTCCTTGGGTAAAAATTGTACCTTTCATAAAATAATTGATTTGTGACAAAATTACGAGAAAATAGGTAAATAACAGAAATTTTCCATCTTTTTCAAATTAGCGGAATTTTTTTTTTAAATAATTTGAAAGAGAAAATCTAGGTGGCCAGTTAGTCATTCTGGCTTTACACAAAGAGGTTTCAAACAGAATTTATCTTGCAAAAAATTTAGAGAATTAAAAGAAATTCAACTAATTGGACAATACTAATAGTTTTTATCTTAATTTCGTTGATAAAATCGATCTTTCGGTCGGTCTTTCGGTCGGTCTTTCGGTCGGTCTTTCTGTCGGTCTTTCGGTCGGTCTTTCGGTCTGTCCGTTTTACGTATCTTAAATAACTCGAGAACGTGTTGAACTTGATTTTTTTTGTGAATGTCAACTTTTGGAAAAGTAACGGTAATTATAACGGGAACCTCACACACAATTTTTTTTAACCCTCATACTGTCCTCGGGTCATTTCTAACCTAAATTCGATTTTAATTAAAAGTATCTTCTCAACTACATGAACAATGTTTGTATGGTGTAGGCTCTGTGAACAAATTTCTTTTGAATACCGAAAACAATAATCTATTTGTTCATATTTTAATCCATTGAAGAGCACTGTAGTCTTCATGGGTCATAAATGGGTCATAATGGGCCATTCTTGACCCACGAAGACATCATACGTTATTTTTCTTAAGGACAGTATGAGGGTTAAATACAATTTTTTGAAAATTTTTCGAAAATTATGCGAAAAAGTTAATATACCAAAATTAAAGGGTATAAAATTTTCTACATTTTTTGCTTTAACAGTTTTTACATATCTGTAATGGTTCTCAACTTATTTAAAAAAAAATGAGCGGAAATTAAGAGCTTTTGAGAATAAATGCATATTTAATGAAAATAAAATTTCCTGCAGTTTTTTTTCTTTTCCTTAATGGTTCTCGAGATATTTGAAAAAATATTAATCTTCACATATTTTATCCGAATCTAAATATTGCAGAGGAAAGTTTTGTGCTGATCACAACTGATATTTTGCTTTGAAATTCAACAAACGCTGCGCCGCAGGCAAAAGTTGTATAGAGAAATATCCGTAATAATCAAAAGTTTTGTAATAGAATGCGCCGCAGGACATTTTTTTTTTAAATAAAGACATGTTGGAGGACGAAATTAAATTGAATAAACCGGGACAAAAATTTAGATTCTAGGACTCCGGCCACAAACTAATCATAAGCAGACTAACATTTTCATTCAATCCATTCTAGAACAAAATTGAATTTCAACTTCCAAAAAATAAATACCCACAGCAGCCACTCCAGCCGTAGCAGCCATGAGCTTTTTTTCCAGCAGCACAATTAAGTGAAAATATCAAAAGAAAGAGAAAATTCGATCAACAAAACGAACAGATTTATCGGACTTTTACTGCTGGAAAGCTTGCATCACGAAGTCTTGTGCTGTTGGCAGTAAAGCTCATGGCTGCTACGGTTGGAGTGGCTGCTATGGGTATTTATTTTTTGGAATTGGAAATTCAATTTTGTTCCAGAATGGATTGAATGAAAATGTTAGTCTGCTTAAGATTAGTTTGTGCTCCGGCACAGCATGCCTAAATCCGGAACTTCCACGTCGAATCCGGGACGTATGGTCACCCTATTTTAAACAGTCATGCTCAAACAAGTTTCACCCCATTTTCTGTTGACATATCGTTCCATATCTTAAAAACCGGGTGTCGTAAGAACATGAAATAACCCGAATTTTAAAGCTATTTTAAGATAAAGGCTAGGATTTGATTTGTTCAATAACAAGAATAACAAGAAAAATTTGTGAGAAAAAAGGCATTTTATGAAAAATGAATAAAAAAATTTCTTTGGTGACAAATATCTCCAGACTGTAAAGACTAAATTAAAGGCCATAAATTTACCTTTCAAACAAGTATTACTTAATAAAAATCGGTTAATTAGTTTAGAAGTTTCATATTAATATGTGAATACACATTTTTTAGCACCCTTTATTTTGGACGCCCTACAATTCTGTGTCGGTAGAAAGATAGACCCTCCCTCCCCTCCCCTGCAAAGCAATTTGTTTCATGAAATTGTCCGCAGAATCACCCTCAGTTTTGATATTTACATATGTCTAGGACACTTTGTATACACAACATATCTGACGACCTAAAATAAGCCATAGCAAATCGTGATTTTCGGAATAAATTAACACAATTCTTTCAAAAACAACTAAAACAATCTAATAAAAGATCTGTTGATGGCAAAAATGCCATAATATCACTGATTCATTTACTATTTTAAACCTTGCTTCTGCAAAGGTGATATGAAGAGCGTAAAACTTTATTATTACTACTATGGAAAATTTGAACAAAACCGGTCTTATAAATGAAGACACCAAAGCAAGAACTTTGCGTGTCGATGGAATTCAGCAATAAACTAAGGTTTTCCCGAAACCGATCTAATCCTTTGGTATTCACGCATTCGAATAATTGGGAAATTTCTGAACCGGCTTAACATATTTATACTTTAATTTTTGTGATTATTTAGATGAACATGCTAAATGTTTTGATTGTACGGAATGATGTCTTGAGCTGCCAACATGAGCATAAAATATCGCAATTTTCCAATCATTTGAAATTCGTTCATATTAACAAATCGACCTGATTTAAGAATATTCACTTAATTTTTTATAAATTTTATGGCATTTAAAGGTTTTTGCTTTGGTATCTTCGTTTATAAGACACCAGCATATATTATATATTTATTTTTAAGGTTGAAGTCATAAAAGTAAAGCTAAGAAAAAAAAATCTCGTACATGTCTTGAATATTGATCGGTCCTTTTCTTTTGGAGCGGTCAATAATGTCAGAAAACCATCATCACAGTCACTATGATCACCTTATTTAACATCATTGGTACCGGTCCCAAGTAGCCACATACCATCAACATCATAATATAACAATAATCAACAATCAACAGCAACATGTTGATTTGCGCATCTCATCATGATATATTTAAGCATTTTGATCTTTCGTTTTTACGTTTTTTGATGTTTCTCTTTTCTTTATTTCAGTTTTTTTTTACTTTTTGAGAATTATACAAGAAAAAAAACCTGAATGTGTGCAAAAATTTCTTGGAAGTTCGTAGTTGACGAAGACGCCGCCTTTCTGGGCTGACGATTCATGCCAACACGTATGAAAGATACACCGATTCTCCATAAAATTTAATTCGACTGTACTTTCACAAATTTAGTACGGATTTTTTTTTCGTAAATTTCAATAATAAAGCGATACTGATTATTGTTTATTTTCCGGTTGTAATTTTTGAGATTTTTTATTGATTGTAATTACTGGAAACAGGGAAGTAAAAAAAACATAATTTTTCACAAATAGAAATTTACTTTTGTCGTTTTGACAAATTTTTAACCAGTCTACATTCAGAAAAATGGAGTAAAAGTAGGGTATGGTATGTTATACAAAAAATTTAAAGTTGCTAGGCCGACGCGTTCTCGAGATATTTAAGATACGTACAGACAGACAAACCGGCAGACAGATGCACGGACATCTTAATAATTTTTCCTGAAACGGATTTCGTACTAATCAGAAATTTTCTATCTGAACCCCGTTCTCGAGTCGGTCTTCGTCATGAATACAATACTTTCCCTCTATAGAAGAGGAAAGTAAAAAATTTCCGATTTTGACTATTTTTTTTTAATGAAATTAACTATTTTAATTATAGTCCCAATCTCCCTTTATAAAATAGTTAGATTTACCATTTCTTCTAGAATTGCGTGTTATTTAGTGACAGATACGTGCCAGTTACTAAAAATGCTAGTAGGGCAATTTGTATGTAAATTGATTTTTTTCTTTCATGGTGATAATCCGGAAGTGTTATCCGGAAGTGTTATCCGGAGTTCGGAGGTTAGATTGCTATACGAAATGAGTAGTGATACACTCTAATTGATTTCTGTTGGATTTCACTACATTTAATGTAGGAATCTGGGTTTCCTACATTAAATGTAGTGATTTCACACTTAAGTGTGATTGGAAAATAGAGCGTGAATTCACACAAAAATCAGCGTGAATTCCAACAAAATATGAAGTGATTTCACACAAAAAATCAACAAAAGAATAGTGAATTCACACAAAATGTGTGCGATTTCACACAAAATGTGTGCGATTTCACACAAAATGTGTGCGATTTCACACAAAATGTGTGCGATTTTACACAAAATGTGTGCGATTTCACATTAAATGTGTGCGATTTCACACAAAATGTGTGCGATTTCACTAAAAAGCTTTTATTAAAATCTATAAAAAGCTTTTATTAAAAAAATGTACTGAAAAGAAAAAAAAAAGTATTTTGAGCACCGTGTATCAGAAATAAAAGCGAGATAAAAGCATAAAAATAAAATAAATTAAATATTTATTTCGCTTTTATTTCTGATTATTTTTGCCCTAATACTTTTCTTTAAAAAATTTTTTTTAAACTTTTTTTTATGTATTTACTTTTTAGTTTTCGAGTATATATCCTTGCCTTTGATATGTCCTGACGAACTTTTTGGCTCCAGAACATGATTCAGCGATCCCGAAAACCCTTAAATGAGTTTTTGTCCGAAAAACTTGAGGAAAAGGTTGATGTCAATCAAGACGACGGTTTTCACTCAGAATTTGTAGTGAAATTACACTGCTGTTGGATTTTACTATCTGCTGTGACGTATTTCACTTCCATTGTGTGAAATCACACAAATTCCATATTCTCTTGTTGGAAATCACACAAATTTTGTAGTGAAATCACTCAAAAATAGAGATTTCACGCGAATGTTGGAAATCACACATCAAAAGTGTGAAAATACTACAAAAAATGAGTTTTTTGCAACAAAATTTAGTGTGAATTCACACAAACAATTTAGAGTGTAGTTACCGCTTTATGTTAACGACATTTTCGGTCTGGACTGATATCACGACCTTTGCTACTGATGGGTTGCAGCGTAAAAACCTTACAAATGTGGCAATTCATACATGGTTCGCAATTTACGTAAAACTGTAGGTGAAAATGGTTATGAAACCTCATTCAAGAAGGCTTAGTTCCACTTTGGGATTCAGAGCCCTATATAAATAGATACATAGGTAGAGCTACAAAGGTCAACCAAACTCAAGTGTTTATAAAATATCTTGCATATTTTCCATAAAACTGTTGATTACAGTAAAAGTGTAAATATTTTGAAAGAATTTTTATTAAACTATAAACTTTAAAAACAAAATAATTAATTTGAAAAATGCAAATTTTGTCATCAGAAATGCAAATTTTATCATCAAAAATGCAAATTTTGTTATTTTGCGCTTGCCGCTCTGAATTTTACAAATCGCAGTAAAAAACTGTATCTCTAACCAATATATCTATTGACAAAGAAATGTATTTCGATATTTAAAAAAAAATCTCCCGTCATTGGGCGTTTTTGTGTTGTTTTTAAACAAAATGACTGGCGAAATCAGTCATTCGAGCATAACCTAAATTTTTTTGCGTCAAATTGGAATTTGAATGGCATTGCACTCATAAAGTTGGGAATGATACTAAAATTCTATGGAACCCGAAAATAATAGCCTTTATTATGTTAATCTCAGGAAAAAAGATAAAGCTTTCATTTTTTATCTTTTCGTTTTCAGGCTTGAAAGCTTAAATTGCAAAATAAAAAAGATGAAATCAAAAACTGGAACTGTTTTTCGGTATTTGCTTACGGAAATCAAGAACTGGTTTTAAACTTGCAAATTTAATTCCTTCGTAATGCTATAAAAACATAAAAAACTTTTGGCAAATGAAATCATTTTGCATGAATTTTTATTCCATATCGCATAGAGAGTATCAAGACACTAGAATTACTTCAACAATTTCTTTGAAAAGAATATTTAATTTTTTAGAAATCGATTGAATTGTTTTTTGCCTTACCAATTCACACACGAAATGATTATTGCTAATCTTATCTGACTATATGCAAAGAAAGTAGCTTAAGATTACTCAAAAGTTTGTTACGAGTTAATGATTGATTTGTCACGATCGGTAGTTAAGATCATTATCAAAATCATTAATGAAAAATCGTAAAAGCATGAACTACAAAAGGAAATATCAGAAAGCTTTATATAAAGTTACTTAATTCTATAAACAATAGAAGGCTTGGCGCTTTCATGCTTACATATGTATGAACTTTATAGTGCAAAAATTAAGTTATGTGTGCACATTTGAATAACTCATGAATTGAAAACAGTAACGGCTGTATTAAAATGCTTCATCATTGGTTTATATCGGAAAATTAAGACGAAATTTTATACACTTTTCATAATTCTGTAGAGTTTTTATCGCCAGAGAAGTTGGGGTTAACGACGAAAATTAGAAATAAATAATCAGCAAAATGTCTTTAGAATTATTGTTAATGTCAAAATTCACAAAAATCAAAAAAATAAATTATCTTTGTCGATTTTTATGTAAATTTTTATATATATGTATATATATATATATTTAGATTTTAATATTGTAGGGTTAAGTTGATTTTCTTGTGACAAAAATTTATCGAAAACTACTGAACTGATTTGAACAAAACTTTTCCGTTTAATATCAAAAAAATTTAATAAAACCGACATATTGTAGATTAACTGTTTTTTAAAATTACTGAATTCTTCCCACCCCCTCTCCTGATAACTTTTGAACCGCTGGATGAGTTTTGATCCGATTTTTACTATGAAACAGCGGCAAGGAGGTGGGCTGAGATCGAAACCTGTAAAATAACCAAAATTATGTGGAAGTCACGCAATCCTAAAAAGACCAGTAGTCTTCTACAGCTACCACGAGCGCGATGTCGGACACTGGTAGGAATTTATACAAGATACGTTCTTATAGGCGAACACACTTTCCGGTAGGGCCTAGTGGACTCTAACTTGTGCAGGAGCTGCAAGGAGCCCGGAACCGCAGAAACCCTAGAACATTTATTATGTGAATGCCCTGCGTTAGTAAGAGCAAGGTTCCAGCATCTGGGCGGGCACTCGCTTGGAAGCCTAGAGGTAGCTTCCAATCTGGACTTGAAAAAACTCTTGAACTTCGCGCTGGCTACGGGAGTCTTTGAACTCACAAGGACATAGCCATAACGAAAAGTAGGACTTAGGCATCCATTGTGATAGCGCTATAGACCCTAGCGGTCTATGCGAGGCCCTGCAATCTAGCAGGCCGCCACCGAACCTAACCTAACCTATGATATAGGTCATATCTCAAATAATCTTTTTCACCTCATCCTCTCTGCAAATCCCTCTCCTGCTATATTCTGATATTCAGAAGCGATTTAGATCTGGTTCTCACCAATAGAGAGATAATCTTCGAGGGAATTTTCTGCTAACTAAAATCTAATCATCCACCAGTTTTCCAGAAAATTGTGGGCCTCTAAAAAAGTAAGACTCGACTCTGAAGTAAAATCCAAAGCGCATGAGAAAATGGTTTTATTTTAATGCTCTTCCCCATACAAATAAAATTGTTTTTTTGAGATTTTCTTAGAAACGGAGCGTCATATCGGAAAAGTTATAAATATAAAAATTGTTTAAGATGGGATTTTACATATCTCTGCTATACATCAAAATTCAATTGGACCACTCTAACAGACCTTCCCTATACAAACATGTAATCTTTTGAGAGTTTGCCACAAATGAAAAAAAACATCACAACTTTTTTCCATTTAGAAAAAAAAATTCCAAAAATTCTTGGAATAAAAAAACTAGTCGGCGGGGACGGGGGTTAATTAATAATGTAAAATTCTGCATTAAAACCGCGGAATTTTTTTTTTCACATTTTTTTGTCAGGAATATCCGTTAATGTTTGTGATTAAAGGGAAATTTTTAGTGATTCGGCATAAAATTTGTTAAAAAACTTTAATTTTTCTAATCTTTTTTACTTTCCTCTTCTATAGAGGGAAAGTATTGTATTCATGGCGGATATTGTTTGACTAAAGAATATATTTTTGTTTTTATGCTAGATTATATACTATACAAGGTATAAAAAAAAACCCGGAGGCAGATAGAAAATTTCTGATCAATACGAAGTCCGTTTCAGGGAAAATTATGAAGATGTCCGTGCATCTGTCTGTCGGTCTGTCCGTTGTACGTATTTTAAATAATTCGAGAACGCGTTGACCCAGCGACTTGAAATTTTTTGTGAATGAGTCTTACGAAAATCGTAGTTTTCGGGTATACAACCTTTTTGAAAAAACATCTTTTTTTTAAATTTCTTGAAATCGTTTTTGAGAGAAAATGAATGTAACAAAATTTAAAGGATATAAAATCTTCTACATTTTTGCTTTAACGATTTACGTATGTTTAGCAGTTCTCGAGATATTTGAAAAAAAATATTTTTTTTACATATTTTTTCGAAACCAGATATTGCAGAGGAAAGTTGTGTGTTAACTCACTGAAATTTTCGAAAATCACTGAAATTTTCTTATCTAAAACTACAAGTCACTCGAATACACAACCAATATGTATTTTAAATCAGTTCACTAAATCGCAGTTTTAGTGTAAAAAGAAGCCGACTTTAATAGTGTTTTCCTCTGTGCAAATTGGATAGATGAATTTTTTTAGCACTTTCCATGGTGCATGGCGAACAATTCATCAAAACCATATAGAGATCATTGCCGGGAGTATGCAATCGAAATGCTAATGGCGGGAGATATGTGATATGATCGGAAATAAATTATGTAATTAGATGAGGCAAAATTCAATGCACTACTTACCTCACTATAATTAAAAATGTAAATCGCTGTAAATCTGCTATTTCCTTACACACTATATACAGATTTGTGTGACTTATTTGCTATCACTGCTGTTTTTTATTGTCTATTTGCCAGCGGATTGGATTCACGTTTTCTGATGATGTCAATGTGAAGATTTTCTTTATGATCGCGATTTTCTTTTGCTCTTATGTTGCAAAATGCTTTACATGTGATCACTATGACACAAACGTTGCTAAAATCGTTGCCAAAAAATGTTGCAGTAACGAGAAAATCAAATTAAAAAAAAAAGATTTTCAACGGCAATGAAATGCAATAATGTTTTTTTTTCCTGGTTCGTCAGGAAAACGCCACTCTTGGTTGTAATGATCACTTGGGAAAATTCTTTCGGCACTTGTCGTTATTACAAATTTTTCGATGTAATACTCGACTTTGTTCAGGTACGATCCGTTTTTTTTTTGCTAAGACGGCTAAAACACTTTTTCCACTTAAAATCGAATTTGCTGTAAATTTTCCGTAGTTAATGATGATCACGATCGCGATCACTAAAATTCTTTGATTTTTTTTTCACGTTTAGGAAATACTTGATCGAAATTGTTGTTAATTTTTACACGAAATTTGAATATTGTTTGAAATTTTTCATTGTTTCTTGAATAAATATTTTGATATAAATTTTTGTTTGTTTTGATGTTGTGGCGTTTGGTTTGTTTTATTCCTTTTTACGACTTGATTTTACGGTTCGATACGCACGTATAAATTTTTTTCGTATCTCTTATGTATCTTTTTTGTTGTTGTTGTTGCTGAAATCGATTGGCAAAGCACGATCGCGGTGTATACCAATAAGAATACGGTTTCGATATTGAGTAAACTCGACTGCGATCAGATTTTTTTTTCGGTTATGCTTAAGAAATATAAAAGACACCTTGCCTCAGGTGCTACCACCGATTGACTGACTGATGAAAATAAACTGAACTGTCGCAGATGACTTCTTAATATTTGATTTAGTTGTAATTTCGTAAAAATAACTGATTTATAACTTATATACAACTATTTAAATTATATAGAAAAATTTTCGCGAATACTCGTATATATTGTTTGACTAAAGAATATATATTTGTTTTTATGCTAGATTATATGCTATACAAGGTATAAAAAAAATATGTTTTCGCGTTCGCTGCCAGCCAGCGACTAATACTCGTGTTAACTAAGCCAGTGGTTATAAGTACAAAAATTATGATAGATATGTCGACTATCCTGAGCTGTATTCAGATATTTTACACGGCGGACGTAGGTAGATAGAGGTAGAGTAGATCTAGATATCTTAAAGTAGCGTCGACTTTGAAGAGAACATTGTGTGACGTAAAATATTTTTTTTTTCGAGATAATTCATTTGATCATTTTCGGTGATGCACTCACTTCACTTGCTATTGTGGACTATAATCATAAACAGTATATCTCAGTTTCTGTTTTTCTACATATTTCGACATTATTGGTTGGCATGTAGCTTTGTTTTTTATATGTACCTATCTTAAGCTCTCGAGATGTTTTTTGCTCAGCAGACAATAGAAAACCATAGTGCAAATTTTTAACAAGTGATTTTACGTTTGACAATCGGAAGACATGTCACTTGAGATGGTCTCATTCGGGGTTAATAAATCTTACTGAGAAATTATGAAATCAGCATAAATATTGGTTGCTTTAGAGAATTTTAATTTATATCTTTAATTTAAGTTGTGTTTTACTGACCACTTTTTCTTCCATCTAGCATTACACCCCAAAATGTGACTGAGTCCCTCAATTGAGGTTTGTAACCTTTTTTCGCCTTGCTGCGCACCTCTAGTTTTACATGACTTGCGAACCGTTCAACCCATCAACAGAAGAGGTCGTTATAGTAGTCTACGCTAATGGTGTCGTGAGTACCAAACAGTAACTATCGCCACTAATTTTGATGAATCCGGAGCAGAAAAGGTATAAACCCAGAACCTTTGAGTTAATAGACTGAACGCTTTGCTATTCAGTCCCATTGAGATACTAGGCATTTATTAGAATTAAAAAATAAATAGAAAAAACTTGAAATTTTGTTAAAAGATTTTTCGTTAAAAAAATACGGAGAAAGCTCATTTAAATGTTATTCTAAAAATCTCTTACTTTAAAAAAAATTATGACAAAAAAAGTTTTTAATGTTAAACTGTTTTTTCTTGTTTTCTTTTCTTTTTTAATAATTTTCTTTAAAGTAAGTTTATTCTTTTATAACATAATTGTGAAAAAAGTATTGAAAATTTATGTTGGAAAATATGTACATATATTTTAAAGATTGCTCCCAATTGACCAAATTGGTTGGAAAACCAATTGGATTTCCAATCATCTTGTACCAAGTACCGAAGGTACGATTTATGGAATTTTGACTGGAAATTCAAGATTTTTTTCCTGTGGAAATGGTCCTTTTTGTACCATAAGGTCCATAATTCTAAATGTTCCCACAAATATTCTTAAACTTTATAAAGGAAAATTGCGTGGTACATTTGGACACGGTACAAAAATTCCAACATTGGTCAACTGGGCTTAACAAAGTCATAGAATAAAGGAACAAAACGTCGCACACGACAATGGTTTTTTATTGACACTATCAAACCTAACTTAATTTTGACCGATCATCCGGGTAAACATAAATTGGATAAATAAAAGACGGTTGAGCAAGAAATAAACAAATATAGCAAAATATTATTCTTTTCAATTTATCTCATTCCATAAACCACCGGAAATCCTTTAAGTTTTCGACATAGTCGCAAAAACTACAATAATTTCTTTGAAATACCGGTATATCCCGATAATAATTTGAGATGTCCTAGTAAAATACCAAACTCTAGAAAATTTCATTGTCTAGAACTTCTGTGATATTTAAGACTACTGAAAATCTGTAGTTTTGGATTAAAAAACAAAAAAACTAATTTGTGGTTTTTAAAAAACCGCCATTTTGGTTACTTCCGGGCAACGGATTTCCACCAAAAATTGATAGGATCGTCACATTACAGGAGAAAACATCCCTGTAAAATGGCTCTAGCTCCAGTAGTTTCTGAAAAATCTTGTACACAGAAAGAGATTTTTGAAATAATGCTCCAATCGACTCAGGAGTCATCACGAAATGTTTTTTAGGTAAAATTAGTTGATCGAATTTTCCCAGAATGCAATATTTTCTTATACTTCGTTTAAAAAAGATGGAAAACGGGCGTAAAAAATGTGTTTATTTCGGGTGGTGGTAAAAAATGGGTTAATTTAAATTTAAAAAAAAAAATTTCAATATTATTTTAAATTTAAAAAGCATAGAAATACAATTTTATTCCTATTTCGTTAATACGTCCGCAATAGAATAGTTAAAATAACGAAATTCAAATTTGACTCATTGAAACGAATTCTTAAAATATCATAAATATTTTCAAGGACATTTCTTATGTACATGAAAGTTTACAAATGTTGAGATTTTCATGTTTAGTGTCTTCTCGATGGAATCCTGACTCTGTTTGTGGCTTAAAATCAATAATTAACAAATCTTTTTGTAAAAAATTGGTGTTATTCCAAGGACGACTATACTATTTATGGAAATTTGAAGATAAAAAATTAAACAAGTGAAATTTTCTTACTTATTTTATTCAAAACCTGATCATACTAACTTTTTGAGCCACAATGCCACCAAAATAATTTCTACTGATAGGCGTAAATAGTAGTAGTTACCCTAAATAAAAACTCATCAATCAGGTGGTTACCGGGAAAGATGATTTCAATTACTTTACGCATTTGATAATTTTTTCACACGTTTTTGTCCATATTTATGTCAAACGATGATTTTTGGAATTTATCAGATAATCTTCTTCTGTCGAAATTGATGATTTTGTATTTGAAGCATCGGCGTCGGTCGTAAGCTTTGGTCACGTGTGAGCTTTAATTCAGGTGGATTGTTATCATACTTTAGCAAAAATATTTGGTTCTTACAAATAAACTGATTAAGCTTCAAAATGTGGAATTCCGAGTACTTCAATTGACAATTATTATTAAAAATTTTGTTATTTCATTTATCACAAAACTTACAGCCTAGGAACAGATTTCTTTCGACAACAGTATTGTTTTGTAAGAAATCTATGACTAACCCAAATTTTTGAATAGGTATCACAATAAAATTTCGTGTTTTTAGAAGTTTCTTTGATTGTAAATAGGAATATGTGCTTGAGTGCCAATCAATTTAAAGAAGTAGAGCTATAAGCTTTCAAATCAGATTTCTTAAATCTGTTTCCTATTACAATAATATGAAAAAGATTTTAAAAGTTTCATATCAAAAATAATTATTCAGACAAAAAGTGTTTGAAATATAATTTTACAAAAAAAACCGAAATTCAGTCGGATCGCTTTTGCAAAACTTCCTTATAAAGAGATTTTATTTTTGTGACTTATCCGAAATTTATCATGAATTTCCTCACAAAGAAGATCGGAAATGAAAAAAAATAGTCACAATTTTGTTTCCTTACCCAAATTAAATACACCAGACTCTCTTTTTACAGAAAACATTTTGTATTTAGATATAATATAGGTTATCTGTGTCCGATTCTGCCCGTTCAAGGACTTAGCCTTGCTATTTACTAGAAACGCAACTGTAAAACATTTCAAGCCTTTAGCTCAATCCTTTCGAAAGTTATGGTGTTCACGGACAGACGGACGCACAGACGGATGGACAGACGGACTGACAGACCGAGGGGCAGACGGAGGGACAGACGGAAGGGTAGATGGACGGACAGACGGACTGACAGACCGAGGGGCAGACGGACGGACAGACGGAAGGGTAGACGGACGGACAGAAATGGGGCAGACGGACGAACGAACGGATGGACAGATAAACAGACGGACAGATAAACAGACGGACAGACAAACTATTAAAAAAAACTGTGACTTTTTAAAAATAAAATTCTTAGTTATGTACAATTTAAGAATAGTATTTCCGTTAAAAGTTAATTATCGTAAAAAATCGAGATTACAATTACTCTAAAATTTTATTCAGCTATTTTCTATAACAAACAATCATATTTTCCAGTTAATCGCTTAACTTTAACATCTATAGGTGGTGGAGATAAACCTAAGTGCAAATAGCAATGAATGATTTCACAGTTTTCTAGTTTCCCGAGTTTTCCTCATCGCCAAGGGGTGTCTGGCAATTCTTGGTAGAGCTGTAAGCTGTCAAGGTTTTCCTCATTCTATCATTCGTCGCTCTATCTTCGCGCTTGGCGACCAGCTCAGACTAATTGGCTCCGATTCCGATCGGAGTGTCTTAAAAATATCAATCACAGTCTTATGTCTGCAGCAATGAATAAGCAATCAAACTGGAAGAAATACAAATAGAAAAAAAATACAAATTCAATAAAAATACAAATAAAAAAGTTTAAAAATGCGAGGGAGAAATATTTAAAAATCCAAAGATTTCTTGAATGAATTTAAATTTCCAATGGACTTTAAACGGAAAAGAATTGGAAAGAAATAATCTATTTATAGGTCAAGAAACGCTAAGAAATTTTTGTGCAAAGGTGTTCTGTTACCTGTTTGTTTCAACGCTTTTTTTCTCAAGTTCAAAAAACAAGCCAAAAAAATCTTATTAATGTTAGAAGATTTCATGAAAGAAAAATCAATTGGGAACAAAAATAGCGATTGAGGTCCATGTGCAAATATCTTAACGAATAGGAAAAAATACTTATAATCCAATAATCCATTCGATAGACATCCAGAGCTATACATAAGGAGATTTGCCAAATTAAATGATTGGACTCCATATGATCCCATGGGATCAATCCGAGTCGCATTATCTTCACATGCGTGAATCTTAGATAATGTCCGCGGCAAGCAAATATTAAAGTATTCCTAAGTTGTAACATATTCTAATATTTGTAGAGGTCTGGAAGCAGCATCTTGTCGTGTCCACGTTGAAGTAAGTTGTTTGTTGTTGGTTTCTTCAGACAGCAAGATCAGTCTTTAACTGAAATTTATTATGATCATGTCACACGATCTTGTGTTTTGTTATTATTATATTGCAAATCCTCTGATTATATCCATAAGTGTGTGGACGTGGTCGCTGAATATCTTAAAGATTCCACTTGACGAAATTTAGTCCCAGGAAATTGTTAAATAAATCGCACAAATTAATAAACAAGGTCCATACGCAGAACTTATCTTCAATATTTGACGATTACCGGATGCTGTGTGGACCTCGTTGATCACAGATCACTGTGGACTTTTTAAACGTTTTGTTCAATAAAATCAGTGCAATGAACTTTTTTTTTCATATTCATGTCATTTGATTGATATCGAACGCTCATGGAAGATTAGAATATGAAACGTGCGCCAATGGTAAAAGTTTAAGGTCAAAAGAATTAAGGAGATTTATTAAATTCTATACACGAGTTTTCTATTAAAAATTTCTATTAAATCTGGTATAATTCTGGCGTTTAAACTAAATTAAATAATAACCAAAAATTTATTAAACGCATTAAGTGCAGAATTTAAAAATCACATTATTTGCTATCGAAATATTTAAATTGGAGCAGAGATTCAGAAGATTGTTATAAATGATGCTCAAATATGAAAATATCATACAATGTCGCTGAAGTTAAATTTCCAAGGATTTTTGATTTAGATTAAAAAAAAAATAAAAATTATCACACATTTTTCTATTTAATAATACTTTGAAGATAAGATTATATAAAATAGGGAATTTTTTATGATTTCACAAACAGAAAATTTTATCCTTTGCATAAATTCTCCACTTCCCTATTCAAACGAAACAGTTTTATGTAATTTTCTCGAAAACGGTGAGACGTAATGAAAAATTTATAGAGATCACATGTGTTTAGAATGAAATTTTACATAACTATTAGAAATATTCAATTTTATATCACTTCATTACTTTGTAATTTTATGTTTAATAATCAAGTTTCCCAAGAAACAACTTGTACCCGTGTTTACAAAAAAACCTTCAATTTAGGTTACATTTTGGTTACATTTTAGATGGTTTCGGAATAAACCCGCCAAAAACGGTTATTTTGAAACCAGCTTCTAAATGGAGGTTTCTGAAACATTTCTGAAAGGTTACAGAAACCAAATGTGAAACTTTTGAGTTTTGTTACCGTGGTTTCAAATACGTTCCTTAACCGGAATGTAACCTCAAATTGTTACTTGGGTTGTTTTATTTGTAAATAATAGTAAACTTTGTTTATGAAAATTAACTTCTAACCATTAATAAATTATCACTCGAATTGATTGGTTGACTGTTTATTTTGTGAAGCCTCTATAGCTCTAATAATAACTTATCCATACATAAAGATCCAGTTGAAACATTCCTTCTCTCACCCTCATACAAACGAAATAGTTTTTTGCGACTTTCTCGAAAACGGCACATCATATCAAAAAATTTATAAAGACGAAATGTGTTTAGAACATGATTTTACATAACCTTTCATACATTAGCATCCAAACGGTCCTTCCCCCTCTCCCACAAAAATGGATTTTTTTAAATAAAAGTTTTGTCTGTCCTCGTATAGAGTATTTGACGATTGTCAATTGAGGCGTTAAAAGCTAGAGTGGACCAACCCACATAATCGAGTTTTTGAAGCTTTTCCACTCTGTACTATTATTGACTGAAATTTTTTGGAAAAAAAAATCTGTGGACTTTATTACTCAATGTTGAAACGTTTTTTGGTGCATCCAAACATTTTTGTCTAAAAACTCACTCTCAATAGTGATTCAAACACAAAAAAATTCACGATTTCGACATGTGGGTTGGTCCACTCTAGCTTTTAACGTCTCAATTGTAGATTGAAAACTTTTAATATGGTTTGGAGTTTTTCTAATTTTCAATAATTTGTTTACGCTGTAAGCTTAAAAACATTTTGTAGCTTTATCCAATCCTGGTTTTAAATATTTTATTTTTTAACAGATAACAAACTCGCTAGAATCAATTTTTAAACGTATTTAAAAAGTAATCATTCGCACGAAATATTTTTCCGTATTGGTAAAGTACAAGGTAGTAGATAGGTCAGTAGACTGTCTGTCAATCTGTTATTGGGAATTAGTATACATACCTACTATTGTTGAATTTAAATCATGAAACTGATCTGAATATTAAATGGTTTAATTGTTGATGTCGCGTCGGTCAAGATTAATACTGAAGTGTGTGCTCACAGTATTGCACGAAACTCAATTTTTGGTATTTCCCACAGTTTTTTTTTTAAATGGAGCTGTAAGAAACTTATTTTTATAATTTTTCAAAAATGTTTGTTTTTTTAAAATTTGTCACGTAACGAAATAAATTGTTTATGCGTGCGTCAATAATTCGACTTTAAAGTAAGAAGTAGAATATTAAATGATATTTTAGATGTATTTTTGTATTTTTTTGCATTTATTTTTTGTCAAATACTCTAAATGAGGATAGACAAACATCTTTTTTAAAAAAAAAATATATTTGTATGTGAGTGGGCGGAAGAAGGGGACAGTTTGGATTTTTATGTACGGAACCGTTATGTAAAATCATCATCTTAAACTATATCATTTGTTTGGGGGAGGAGGGAAGGAGTGGTCCAACTGAATTTTAATGTATCGAGGACTTATGTAAAATCCTATTCTAGAGACATTTTACCTTTATAAATGTTTCAACAAAACTCACCGTATTCGAGAAAGTTGCAAAAAACTGTTTCGTTTGTACAGGGGAGGGGGGAAATGATGATCCAATTATGTCCGTTCAAGTTATTAATCTAGCAATTTACGAGAAAAAATTTCAAGTCTCTAGCTCAATCCTTTCGACAGTTATGGTGTCCACAGACGGAGAGACAGACGGGCGGACAGTGGGAAATTAAAATCTTTAGTCATCCCATTGTGTTTGGGATGACAAAAGATTTTAATTTCGGCATGTCCATCCGCCTGTCTGTCCGTCTGTGGACACCATAACTGTCGAAAGGATTGAGCTAATTTTTGTCTCCTATGATTTATTCAATGAGTTACAAACAGTATACTAAATCTAGTATACTACTACAAAGCTCGAAATGTTTTATTCCTGTGTGGAGCGGGTTGAAACCAATTACCAATTGGGTTACACATTTACCTTAATTTCATTGGAAGATACGCCCAAAATAAGTTTTTAAACACTAACGTAGGCAAAATAATATATAAAATGTTAATATAAATCAAGAATTCAAGGTCATTTTTTCAAATGACTACCAAAACATTATTTTGTTGTTCAGATTAAATGGTAATAAAATTTTTATATTTAAATTAATATTTCTCTGGAAGCGTGAATTGAAATTACAGCAATTGCGTGTTTTAAATTCCTGGGTCCTCTGCGTACAATTAAACGTTATAGGAGAGCTCTTTCTTAAAACAGGTTCAAATTTCATGCGAATTCAAAATATTTTGACAATCTTGCCATAAGTTCGACAGGTTTTGGTTTTGTTTGTCTCGATTATAATTTAGGCATATGCAAAAAAAATGTATTTTACGTATTCAATGATAAATTGGGTAGGATTACCTCCATTAAGATTCCGTCGCGAAATTAGCATTCGTCTGATCGATATGAAAACTTAATCATTGGTACAGACCCGCGGCGTTCATTTAAAGGTCAAGAATTTCATAGACTTGTGATGATTTTAACTAACACATTCCAGATCATCGCCTTTTATAGAAATTTAAATTTATGCTTTTTATGAATATGCGACATAAATCGTATAATTATGTGTATTATTTTTTAAAAGATCTGGTTTGGCGCACACCTCTTTTTCATTTGGTCCGTAGAATAGATTCCATTCAGTCTTGTAATGAACTTTGTTCTAAACAGTTTCATTAAATTACAGTTTCATTAAGTTGGAATATATTTTGTTGTCTAAGAAACTTAATTTGATTTGAAGTAATTTCCTTGAACAGTGCATTTCAGAATACTTGGGGACAATATACGAAGAAAACAGCGGGATAACAGACGGTATAGTACCTTTATATAGAAAAAAAAAATTTATTTTAACCCAAAAAATATTTTTTTTTAATTTTTAAAAATTGTAAAGTAATTGTTGGGCAATTTTAGTTAATAAAACCTTAACTTTATCTAAAATTGGCCAGTATTATTTCAAATTTCAAGAATATTTAAGTGAAATTCAAATTATTAAAAATCTAAACAAAACAATAGTGTAAAAACATAGCTTAATCGACATAGTGGTGAAAGGATACCCTTCTTACGTTTTTTTAAGGATACTCTTCATATATAATTAAACATTACACTCGTAAGATGAAAAATTTCATATTTTGTTGAATTTTTTGTACGAAGAAATTTGAAAACACGAGAACTAATTGAAGTGGAAAGTTGAAATTTGGGACAGAACAGGATTTTGTCAAAAGTTACACCCCATCCGAAAGTGACAAAAATTAAACCACTCATCCTCCCTCAGCCATGCAAATGGAAAAGATTTTCCCAACTTTTAAAAAAAAGGTTAATTTTTTCCAAAATTTTGGGCTCATATTTTCCAAAAGCGTTCTATAAGACGATAACAGCAACGGTATTATGATTTCAACCTGAAATCAGGTGGAAAAACTCATGCGTGAGATTTTTCGCCTTTTCATTTCCACTTCACCTTTCAACAATTCGGTATTGTGATTCACCAAGTGAAGTCTAGTACATACTTAATACAAATCTATTACAGAATATGAGAAATTTAAATGTCAAAGTTGTTTTTTTTTGGTCATTGTTTTGCAAATTTAACACTCTAACTGCCACGACAGTTTTAAGCCTTTTTCGAATATTTAGTTGTCAGTCAAAAAGGCACTAAGAGAAAAAAAATGAAACAAAACTATACCTAAATGTTATTTTATTACCATAAAATGTGTTCAACTACAAAAAATCGTTGCGGTTGCAGCGAACATTTTAATAATTTTCATTTTGGCCGTTGTGTACAGTTAGGTGTCAGGTCTTTTTGAATGACGTGGCAGTTAGAGTGTTAAACTGAATTAGTCACATTTTTTGTATTCTAAACATTTTTTGGATTCTCTAGATTTAAGAGCAAAATTCTTTTTTTGGTTCAATTTAGTATTGAATTTTGATTAAATTGCAGACATTAGTATTAAAAGTATGTTAGTTCAACATATAATAAAAAATGATTAAAATATGAACGTAAAAAAGACTAAAAGATTTTCAATAATTCGCATATTAAATTCTAATCCAAAATTGTATTAAGATTTCGTCAAAGTTTTTTTTGGAACAGATAATTTCTGAAAGGATATCAATCAAAATTTAAGCCTAATCTGTCGCGTGGCGTTCGATTTACAAAAACACATAATTTTTATGCTAAACACTTTTTTATTGCTGGCTGTAGCTGCTTAAGAAAAATTGTGTGAATTATTGCATGAAAAATTAAGAGTTTATGAAGATGTGGTATTACGGATTCCCATGTAACGGAAAAAGCTTCTCAAGTAACGAGAGAAAAGCTTTAGCCAATGTTTGTTGGTTTTGATCTATGATAAAGGTTTTATTTTGAACCATGCTGAATTTAAAAATTTTTTACGGTTTTTAACGATAATAATTTGAAATTTCTTACTTTACAAGTTAACTGTTTGAACACCGTAAATATATTGTCAGAGACTTACCTTTTGAGAAATAATTAAATTAAGGAAAACAACTATTATGGTAGAAACAAATACGAGTTTGCAGAAAAAGACGCATTTTTTCGCCAAATGTGTATAATTGATTAGAATAATTATTTAAAAATGCCAATTGTTTTCGAGAATACCAAATAATAAAAGAGTTTATGCAGTTTTCGTCAAAAAACTACGAGTTGTTGTCCAGATATCAGGTACAAGAACAAAAATTTTACTTTTTAATAAATTTGGTAATAAAAAACGGTCCAAGGTTGGTAACAATGAGACATAGGGTATGTTTAGATTGTGGCATCTAATATCAGACTAAATAAGTAATTCGAATTAAGTATTACCAAAATAAAAACAGTAGGGCAATTCACTCTTTATCGTAGATAGTAAAATCGTAGATTGTACTGTACATCTACGATGGAAAAGTACAAAGAAGCGTGAGCAGCGCTTTACTAGAGGTTGTGGGTTTTTTCGTAAATTTTTGTTTTTTTTTGTGTTATTTTCTTAAATTGTTTAAAGCATTTTTTAACTCTTAATTTATACTAAATCATATAAATACTTTAATTTACTTGCTTTTCCAATGTCCATTTTAGAGTTGGCACCAAGTTGACATGTCACAAAACATGCCTTAACCTCACTTTATTAGAAGTACGACAAAAACTACGATTTTACCATACCTTCGGGTGTAGTAGATTGTAGTTTTCGTCGTAAAAAAATTTGTATGGAGAACTGTCAAAAAACTACGATTTTATTTACGATTCTACGAGTTTACGATCAACTACGATAAAGAGTGAATAGCCCTAGCGGTTTACGTGATAGTAGTATTACTTTAGTTCGCTATCCGAAGCAGTTTGTCTATTTATGAAAAAAATTTAAACACTACAGTACATTCTTAAAATATGTGTCCAATATCATTAAAAATATATCTAAATTTAAATGGCTTTGTATTTGCTTTTCTGGACTTGGCTAAAAACCTATTCATCTGGAAGGTTTTTGAAATATTTTTGTTTGATCCCTTCCCACAATCGTTACCTAATTTTACGTAATACTAGTATTATATAAGTTCGCCCTCCGACGAGTACTGGACTAAGAATTAGTATTGCATCCAGTGCCGTGCCAAGGCAAGCGGTGTCCTGGAAAAACCTGTATTTGGTGCTCCCTCCCTTTAAAAAAAATTATAAACATAACAAAAGCTATAATTGCCAATCTGGCAATTATTGAAAACCCGTATGGTAATTTAAGTGAATGGCGAACAGTTTTATCAAAATTCCACTATGAAGTCAAACTTTCCAATAAGATTTTTTAAAATCGCATGTCCGTCCGTCTGTCCGTCCGTCTGTCTGTCCGTCTGTCTGTCCGTCTGTCTGTGGCGCGGATTGCGGGCGCACGGATTGAGCTAGAGACTTGAAATTTTGCGTGGATCCGTTTTTCGTAAAATGCGAGGCTAAGTTCGTTAATGGGCAAAAATGGACCATTAGTAGGGGTACCCCCCATACGAACGAAAACGACTTTTGCGAATATCTCAAAAACGGTGCATCTTATCAAAAAAGTCCAAGAACAAAAGTTATTTAGGATATAATTCTACATAGAACTCCCATACATCAAAATCCGATTGGAATAAATTTTAAAAAATCTTATTGGAAAGTTTGACTTCAAAGTGGAATTTTGGTATAACTGTTCAAATTTCGATACGTATATCACCATACGGGTCTCCAATGATTGCCAGATTGGCAATTATAGCTTTTGTTATGTTTATCATTCTAAACACACTGGTGTAATTCATTTTTTTGTGTGATGACGGGATCTTGGCGTTACAAACGGTAAGGCAAAGTTAGTATACCCTTTGGTTTCACCATACGGGTATAAAAATACAACATACGCAGACATTTAAAAAAAATTGCGCCGTAGGTGAAAATTTTTGAATGCCAAGATGCGCCCACCCGTGAATGCGGTGATACTCGAAGGAAATGTGCTAGAGACCTGAAATATTAGATATACAGTCAAATCTGTATAAGTGGGATCTTACTGGACCATTGGACGGATCCTACTTATAGGAGTTTTTCACTTACCCTAAGTTTCTACTCCTGTTGAAAAACGCTCAGACCGAACAATGTATGCCAGTTATAGAGATTTCCCACTTATCCAGGTTCGACTGTATACAAAACCTTTTAATAACAAATATTGGCCATTACTAGCATTTTTCGAGTATGGTACATAATCTCCTAGAAGCCTTTCTAAAAGTGTACGTAATATAGTGGTCCGTGTAGATACATGTCAAATACCATAAGTACTAAAAGGATGTTTAGAATATAATTTTACATAACTTTTCCATCCATCAAATTTGAATAATCGTCCAATGTCTGTTTAAGGATTTTATATATTTTTTTAAAATACATGATTTCCGTCTGGCATTTATAAGATTTCTAATGGTTGAACTTGAAGTTTTGAAGGTTTTTTGAAGGAAATAATTCATCGATTCTTTGATGACAAATTTTTAATTGAAATGTGTATGTGTGGTCTTCATGTTGCATTTATAGGGCGCTTCAGACTACTGTGGTAAAAATATTATCTAAACGATTGGTTTTGCTACAATTTTTATATACTAAAGCTATTCAAAATTTAATAAAGTAAAAATCAATCTACAATAATTTAAAAATCTTTCTCGATTGATGATTCAACGAACTTGAAAATAAATTAATTAAAGTTTACGAGTTTAAGGCTTCTATTTTTATCATTTCTTCAGTTCTTCGAACAATGATCGCAGTCAGATAATTTCGTCATCTAAAATTCATTGAATTGGGCAAAAAATTGGAAAAGTAAACATTTGATAGGGAAACGTATGTATTTGTTGTACTAATGAAATAAGCACGTGACAAAATAATTCGGCCGTGTATGGAATTTAGTACCGGAAACACTCCACATCCCGCGAAAAGTGTTCGACAAGCTTTTTTTTTTCAAATAGTTGGACTTTGAGCTTAGCAGAGTATGCAAAAAAAAACTTGTAGATTTCCACATTTTCTCCCCTCTCTGGTTCGAAACGATCGTCATTGAAATGACTCACTAACACATTTTTCGAGTTTAAAATATGCATACAGAGATATCTCACAGATGCGATCGCAATCTATTGTTTGAAACTCCCCACTATTTTGTCACCAGAATCCCAAGAGCGGTCTACGGCTTATAAAGTTTACCCCAAAGTTTACATAAAGCTTCTTACTTACCCCACCATCTTCTATAATTTATATTGTTGGTTATTGACGCTGGAACGTGTTCCGATTTCTTGAGTCACGCGAGGCTTGAGTGGCTTGAAAAGTATCTAAAACCGCAAAGCTATGAAAGATAAATATATGCTAGGCGTGAATTTCTTTCGCCGAAATTTCTTGTGTCCTTGAGCGAATTATTTCCACAAAGTCATAAATAATGACATACAATGAAAAAAAAGCACAGTCGAACAGAAATTACCATTATATATTAATGGTTTGTTATAAAATTATACAATCTGATGAAATTTTTTTCGAAGAATGAACTCAACGCACAGCGCGTTTTAAATTCATATTAAATTGGAAAAATTCTTAGCTCGAATTTTTAAATGACTGGAATTTCAGAACGTAAATATTTTGAACTGTGAAAACAAAAAAAAAATATCAGTTGTGGTCAACACAAAACTTTCTTCTGCAAAATCTACGACCCTGCGCAATTTACGCTAGAGCCCTGTCGCGTTGTCAACCTAAGACGACCTCCCAATAAATTCTTGGTTTATTCAAAAATATCAAAAACGTACAAATTTTGAGATAACTTGAGAACTGTAAAAGATATCAATTTACGGTAAATGGCAAAAATGTAGAAAATGTTAACATCTTTAATTATTCTTTTAACTGATTTGTCGAAAAACCGTTAGTTTGCAAATTATTCGCAAAAATATGATTTTTTACATATTAATGAAAATATCTCAATAACGGTAAAAGATAACGGATAACGGTAAAAAACAAAATTGTGCAGAATGCCATTCTCATTAATTCACTTCATACATTCAGTCAGCAAAAACCCGTTAGTTTTCGAGATAATCGCAAAAAACTGTTTTTTTGGAAATAACGGTTTATCTCGATATCGGGTTGAGATATCGAGTTATAGCTAAAGACAAAAGTGTGGGAAATTTTATTTCCTCCAAGTTTTGTCATACATAAGGCCACTAAAAAACGCTTAGTTTGGGAGTAAATCGAGAAAAACGAAATTGCGATTTTTGAAAAACCGCCATTTTGGATACTTCCGGTTAACGGATTTCCACCAAAAGTTGATAGGATCGTCCCATTTCAGGACCCAACATGCCTATAAAATTTCATGGCGCTAGCTCTATTAGTTTTTGAGAAATCTTGTACACAGACTGACAGACTGACAGACTGACAGACAGACTGACAGACTGACAGACTGACAGACTGACAGACTGACAGACTGACAGACTGACAGACTGACAGACTGACAGACTGACAGACTGACAGACTGACAGACTGACAGACTGACAGACTGACAGACTGACAGACTGACAGACTGACAGACTGACAGACTGACAGACTGACAGACTGACAGACTGACAGACTGACAGACTGACAGACTGACAGACTGACAGACTGACAGACTGACAGACTGACAGACTGACAGACTGACAGACTGACAGACTGACAGACTGACAGACTGACAGACTGACAGACTGACAGACTGACAGACTGACAGACTGACAGACTGACAGACTGACAGACTGACAGACTGACAGACTGACAGACTGACAGACTGACAGACTGACAGACTGACAGACTGACAGACTGACAGACTGACAGACTGACAGACTGACAGACTGACAGACTGACAGACTGACAGACTGACAGACTGACAGACTGACAGACTGACAGACTGACAGACTGACAGACTGACAGACTGACAGACTGACAGACTGACAGACTGACAGACTGACAGACTGACAGACTGACAGACTGACAGACTGACAGACTGACAGACTGACAGACTGACAGACTGACAGACTGACAGACTGACAGACTGACAGACTGACAGACTGACAGACTGACAGACTGACAGACTGACAGACTGACAGACTGACAGACTGACAGACTGACAGACTGACAGACTGACAGACTGACAGACTGACAGACTGACAGACTGACAGACTGACAGACTGACAGACTGACAGACTGACAGACTGACAGACTGACAGACTGACAGACTGACAGACTGACAGACTGACAGACTGACAGACTGACAGACTGACAGACTGACAGACTGACAGACTGACAGACTGACAGACTGACAGACTGACAGACTGACAGACTGACAGACTGACAGACTGACAGACTGACAGACTGACAGACTGACAGACTGACAGACTGACAGACTGACAGACTGACAGACTGACAGACTGACAGACTGACAGACTGACAGACTGACAGACTGACAGACTGACAGACTGACAGACTGACAGACTGACAGACTGACAGACTGACAGACTGACAGACTGACAGACTGACAGACTGACAGACTGACAGACTGACAGACTGACAGACTGACAGACTGACAGACTGACAGACTGACAGACTGACAGACTGACAGACTGACAGACTGACAGACTGACAGACTGACAGACTGACAGACTGACAGACTGACAGACTGACAGACTGACAGACTGACAGACTGACAGACTGACAGACTGACAGACTGACAGACTGACAGACTGACAGACTGACAGACTGACAGACTGACAGACTGACAGACTGACAGACTGACAGACTGACAGACTGACAGACTGACAGACTGACAGACTGACAGACTGACAGACTGACAGACTGACAGACTGACAGACTGACAGACTGACAGACTGACAGACTGACAGACTGACAGGCTGACAGACTGACAGGCTGACAGGCTGACAGACTGACAGACTGACAGACTGACAGACTGACAGACTGACAGATTGACAGACTGACAGACTGACAGACTGACAGACTGACAGACTGACAGACTGACAGACTGACAGACTGACAGACTGACAGACTGACAGACTGACAGACTGACAGACTGACAGACTGACAGACTGACAGACTGACAGACTGACAGACTGACAGACTGACAGACTGACAGACTGACAGACTGACAGACTGACAGACTGACAGACTGACAGACTGACAGACTGACAGACTGACAGACTGACAGACTGACAGACTGACAGACTGACAGACTGACAGACTGACAGACTGACAGACTGACAGACTGACAGACTGACAGACTGACAGACTGACAGACTGACAGACTGACAGACTGACAGACTGACAGACTGACAGACTGACAGACTGACAGACTGACAGACTGACAGACTGACAGACTGACAGACTGACAGACTGACAGACTGACAGACTGACAGACTGACAGACTGACAGACTGACAGACTGACAGACTGACAGACTGACAGACTGACAGACTGACAGACAGAAAGACATTTTTTAAATATGACTCCAATCGACTCAGGAGTGATCGGGAAATGTTTTTTAGGCAAAATTAAGAGGTCGAAATTTTTCATGAATACAATACTTTATTATACTCCGTAGAAGAAAGTAAAAACAGAACTTAAGAATATATTTAGCTTAATCTAAAGTACTTTATAGAACATCGTTACAATCCAATAACACCACAAATTTATCCTTTTACAATAGGTGTATGTTGCAATTAAGTTATATAATTCAGACAAATCGAATTAGTGCGATTGTTAAAAGATAAGATTATTTTTTAGCAATGAGTCTATGTGTACTTAAAAAGAACACGAATTTTTACTTAATTTTAAGCAGGAAAAGAACATTTTGGGTAAAAATTCGTGGGCAAAGTAAAAATGAACATATAGCGAGCTTAGCAAATATTCGCAGATGTTTTTTTTTAAAGATGTGTCTTCAAATGTTTGCCTATCATTTAATTTGTCTATTTGTGAAAGAATTCTAAACACTGCAGTATATTTTTAAAATATGTATCCAATAGCATTAAAAATACCAATATCTAAATTTAAATGGCTTTGTATTTGTTTCTCCAGACTTGGCTAAAAACCTGTTCATCTGGGAGGTTTTTAGAACATTTGGGGCTTGAATCCCTTCACCACAATCGTTACCTGATTTTTGGAATATTTGCCGATACATGCTTAAACGTCCGGTCCGATACTGCTGAAAATTTGCTATTAAATGCCTGAATATTACAAGTTCTACACCTTTTTTTAATCACCAGCGGTATTGTGATTGTCAAGTGAGAAAAATGTTTGCGTGAGAAAACCGAATAAGTGAGTTTTCTCATTATTTGGTATCAGGATCACAAATACGTGAGATTTCCACCATAAAATTTCTCACTTCTAATTGTCAAAAAATCCGCCACCTATTTTAGGACAGAACGTCCTAGATTTAAGTATGTTGTCCTAGAAACTAAACTTTTCTCCTGAACTACTATATTTGGTGTTGTAATTTATGAATGTGTTTATTCGGTTGAAGGCTGCTGTGCATTATATTTTCTTTCACCTGCGGCGCATTTTTTTCAACGATTCTTGTGACTATACGCAGAGAAAAATAAATAAATTTATCTATTTTATAGTTAGTAAGTTTAACTATTTTAAAATAGTTTATCTCTATTACAATAACAATAAAAAAAAATAGTGAATTTAACCGCAAAATATTAAATATTGGGCGCATTCAGTGAACTGAGCCACTGAGAAGTTTTTTGAGCAGCTCACTGGCTCAGTTACTGAATGCAATCGTTCTTTCTGAGCAGCTCAGCTTTTTTACTGAGCGGCATAAAAGTACGCTCAGTTAGTGAGCGGTGCGAAAAGTCAAAAAAATTTATAAAATTTTATTAAAACTCAAGGCTATTTGACCCCGTTTTATTAAAACTCAAGGCAATTTGACAGTTGATGGTTTGCGAACAGTATGCACTGAGCAGTGCGTTCAGGGCATGATGAGCACTTTTTTAACGACTACTGAGCCGCTTCAGAGCGGCTCAGTTCACTGAATGCGCCCATTATTACCAAGCAATTAAATTTTTTATAAAAAATGCCGATTTTGACTATTTTTGTAATTGAAATTAACTATTTTAGCTATAATCCTGATTATAAAATGGATTTTCTATTTTTTATTTGCGTATAGGGCGCATCTATCTCAAAACATTTGCTTGCGGCTTTATTTTCTATTAATCCATGCATCGTGCAGAACACGAAAAATTGAGTTAATTTCCGATCGGGGCTATATAGCTATTTATTTAAATCACCGGGACCATTTTGTATAAGAATTTTCGCCTGCGGCTTACATTCGTGAACTGTTTTTCCCCGGATTAGATTTCTTGATTTCCAGGCATATTTTCTTTCCTATATAAATTTTGTTATTTCGATGTTATTCTTTGTCAACCATTCTTCTTCTTCCGAACCCCACCAAACCCATCTCCCTGAAAATATAAAAAAAAATCCCAGTAATCCCACACCTCTATTTCTTGGAAAATTCAGGGAATTTTATCAGAATTTTTGTAAAATCCGTAGGACACAAAACCATAATAGGCTATTTGCTTTACAATCTTTAGCAAAATTAGTTGCTAAAACTAATAAAAAAAAATCGAAAGTACTTTTGATAAATTCGGACTTTGATATTGCCTCACATGAAAGTTGAAAGCATTTAAACTTCTGAGTAACTGTAATTACTTCCAATAAAACTCAAGAGCCCAAGTCTATAATTCAAGATTCGTTTGCGTTGACCAATTGATTAAATAACCAGACGATCGTTTTTATTTAGGTAGAAATGTAGAGCAACTTTGCTCCAAAAATTCACACGCATTTTAATTGAGCATAGAACTAAAAGAAATCAAGTAACTGTCAAACATGGAAGAGAACTTATGTAGTCATGGACAATGGCCGAAGATTAAATAAGACAGAATGAAATGTCTTTATAACCGACTATCAGCACAAACAATTAATTGGAGTCGATACAAATCAATGGAAAGTTTTAAATTCAGTCGCAGAATTTCAAATCCTTCAAATATTTTTTTTAGGTATATGCCTAAGTAAAGAAAATATGAAGCCCTTGACTTAAGTTTGATATTCTATATGACAAATTCTTGGCGCTACACAATCATTCTTTAAATATCCGCAATAATTAAATTTAAGTGCGATGATTTTTGAAGGCTCAAGTTTCATTAGAATGGCCATCAGTTGATTAAACCTATAGGTTTTGCCAATCAGTTTTGTTTTCCGCTTAGACAAGAGCCCTTCATGGATTTTAAATCAATTTAAAATTCTTGTTACTCTTTGAATTGTTTCACTTGCTTAGAATCAGTTTTTAAAAGCTTTTATTTAGCTTTCATTTTTGTCGTTTGTCTGTCAGGGTCAAATCTTGTAATCTGATTTAGACTTTTTTTGCGAAATTTCCAGTTAACACTCTACCTGCCACGTTAGTCAAAAAGACCTAGCACCTAATTGTACACAACGGCTACAATGAAAATTATTAAAGTGTTCGCTGCAACCGCAACGATTTTTTGTAGTTGAACACATTTTATGGTAATAAAATAACATTTAGGTATCGTTTTGTTTCATTTTTTTCCTCTTAGTGCATCCTTTTTGACTGACAGCTAACTATTCGAAAAAGGCTTAAAACTGTCGTGGCAGTTAGAGTGTTAATCGGATGAGGGGAAGATCCGATTAACTTGAAATTTTGCACACATACGTACCTCCAATGACAATACAATATTTTCACTATACTTTATCCTAAGAAAATGTCCTTTGAGGATAACTTGATTATTCTTTTCCTCAAATTTTCCGCCAAAAATTTCATAAATCGGAAAATTGGAAAATTTTTATTATTCTATATTTAAGACATACAAATAATAATTATTACAAAACATCTGAAAAATTGAAAAACTTTAATGCATTTTTACTAAATTTAAATCTAGAAAATCAACAAAAATCTTTGTTAATGCCGCGTTTTCTTTTGTAGGAAAAAAGACTATATAAAATAAAAGACAAAATTAAGCTTCGTCTTGTAAATACATTTTTTTACAGCGTTGTAGACATTTTTTACAACGTTGCAACAGCGTGGTAGATTGTATTTACACACCCAAATTTTTGGACTTCAATTGCCATTATTGAATTTAAAAAAATGATCGTCATCTCATTTTATTCTCCATTCAGTGGTAAATTGCACTGATCTTCACATTAGGAGGCTCTAAGGTTTTTTATTCATTACACATACAAAAAAAAACAATAAAATTCTTTACCAAAAAATTGGATGTTCACGCTCTTGCAATTTCCAACAATAGAGAATGGCCTCAGTTGAGTAGATATTGTCGAAAATCGACTGGATGGTATCTATAAGTAACATAGATGATCGCCATAGATAGTTGTAGTCGACTGTTGGTTGTTAATTCGATTTGCACAAAAGGAAAATGATTGAAAACAGAAAAAATAATGCAATTGAGGCCAATGGCCTCTTATACCACCAATGAAGTATATTTTATAAAAATCAAAACTTTTCAGATCGTAGGCATTAAGCAAAACTCGTATGGGTAGTTGTATTTTTTTTTTATATTATTATAATCTTATAAAACTAAATACCCGATCTTCGAACGAAAATTCATAGTTTTTTGATATAAAAGATCATTAAATTTATTTTCATTTAATTTAGTATTTTGGAAGACGACCGATTTTTTAAATTTTTACTCTAGTTGGACAAATTTGGTGATAAATTGCACCATTACTGGAAAATTTCCAAAAAATGTCATGTTAGTATGGGGGAAGGTATGATAAAGTCGTCCAATAGAAATTTGATGTATGGAAGAGATATGTAAAATCACATTATAAACAATTTTTGCCTTAATAAATTTTTGGATACGACGTACTTTTTTCAAGAAAATCGTAGAAAATCTTTCAGTTTTTTTTTATAATTTTAGCCAGAGCTTAGGGGAAAACCCTTTAATGCCGAAGCACAGCTCAGGATGGTCGGAAGAACGAAAGATGTCGGTTTATGTTCTCCTTGAACTTTTGCAGGTTATAGTCCGGGGGAACACATTGGATGGTAAATCATTACGGCTCTTGTTGTTCGCAAATTGAAGGAATTCCTAAACTTTACTTTACGAAAACGGGGAAGCTCCGTTTGTGCGAATAAACAAAATTACTTGTAGCCTATGTTTGAAACTGCATTATCATAAGCTTAACTGAAAAGTTTCGTGAAATTCGGTAAAGACGTTCTTGAGTTTATTGGGAACAAAACAACAAACAAACTTGAACCGAAATTTTAAGGCATCAAATGTCCCAAAAAATGAAAGAAAAAACCTAAAATAGCCGCGGATTTCAACAAAAACATATATCTTATTACTATTTTATAAAGTCAGTTATTTTGTTGTGAGAAATGCCTCAAAAATACCTATCCGAGGTTATGATATTCTAATCATGCAGAGTAAAGGCCTGTGTCCACATGGAAGTTTATTTGCAGAAGTCGCTTCTAGCACAGACTTCTGGAAGTTTTTCCCGTGGAAACACTAACTGCAAGTGAACTTCCAGAAGTTGTGACACCAGAAATCTCTTCTGAAAGCGACTTCTGCAAATAAACTTCCATGTGGACACAGGCCTTTACATTGGGTATAATGTTTTTCAAATTCAACTTCCGTCTAATCCGCTATTTTGATATTTTTTAAATTGCTTCAGAGATTTGGATCCGGTTTTAACTGTAGAATAGGGTTTTTGTTATTAGAATTCTATGAATGGATTCTGAAAAATAACTTTGAGCTGAAAAACACTGCCGAATAATGTATGAGTCGACGTCGTCAAATATTTTAGTTATTATAATTCAAAAATTCATATAAATTGCTATTTTTAGCGTAGATCCTTATCTTTTTAAAGGCAATGAGCCCTTCTATCAAGAATACTCCCAAGTAACCAAATAGGGCGTAAAGTGGTCGTGGCGACTTTAACATCGAATCTTTATGGTCACCACGACCACTTTACGCCCTATTTGGTTACTTGGTCCATTAGAAACATTTCCTTCAAAAACGAATAAAAGGACAAAAAAGTGACCTTTTTACACTTCACTGCCTTTTAATTCCTTTATGATACGACTTACGTAAAGATCTTCTTAGAGGTAATTCTAAGTCATTACATTTGTGGATTATAAAATACGTTATAAAATATTGAGGTGCCCCGACATATAAAATATTGAGGTTCCCCGACAAATGAGATCAAAGCTTTCATGTCTCTATCTTTGAAAGCTTTGATCTTATAGGTCGAGACGCTTCAATCGTAATCGAAATCGTTAGTCTAAATTGGGCTTCAGTCCTTTTTGTGCCAACACATTTCTATAATAATACTTTTAAATGGCAGTAGGGCCCACTGCCTATTAAATAAGCTAAAGTTTAACCTTCTATGATAAAAATTGCAATGATAAAATGAATTTTTGAATGATAAATACATGAAAAACTTTAAGGATTAATAACTAAAAAAAATTGACGACATATACATTACGGCAATGTTATAATGCGATTTTTTAAAAATTATAACCAGATATTTGTAACCAGACCATTAAATTTCTTATATCTTTGAGTGCACATTTCCTTATAAGCTTAAGAATACCAAATTTTTAATGCCATTGTGCTATAATAATCAGGTTTGTTATCCGTAATTTGTGCAAAATAGGCAAATCCCAAAGTGTTACTGCAAACAAATTTTGACAAAGGGTTAATTTAGCTGACAAAATTTCGTAATGAACTCTCCTGCGATATGAATAAGAAATACCATCGCGTGATTTTGTTGCATGTGTGAGATTAATCCATTGAAAAGAAAAACTCTCAAGAACATTCGGAAATTGACAACAACTGAAATAAAAAAAAATCTCGTGAGACCTAGAATCCAGTAAATATGCACCTAATAAGAAAAATCGACTACGCAATCCCAATTCCTTTCCCGCGTTTGTTTCCGAATCTCAGCGAACATGTTTCGAACATTCTGGAAGGAACGAGTTTTTCAGCTTTTGGTCCATCATGTCCAATTCATGAGCATAAAAATCATAGCATCGTGCAGCATAATACGTCTTTTCACATCTTAGCTATGCATTTATGTACAATTATGTATATAAAAGATCTTTCATGCTCTTTAGACGAAGATCGTCTAAAGCAGAATCTCGAAGAAAATATTCCACTCGTCGTTATCTTCATGGATTTTCTTGGAATTCGCTCGAGAGTTTAAATAAGTAACGTTTTGTGAAAGGCGCCAACTATGAATCGAAGGGGAAAACCACATAACTGAAAAATTACCTGTCTAGAATGAAAGCTATTTATAAAAAACCGTTTGCCTGTATATGTGTTACAGCGAACGAACGAAAAAAAAACATTTAAAAGAAAAGAAGGTCAGTGAAGAAAAATATAATCAAAACAGAGAATTGGCGAAGATCATGGGCCTCTGGAGTTGTTTACAGCCGGTAAACATATGAAATTTATTGAGAAAAAATCGTTTCAAATGAATCAGAATGAAATTACAACTTCTTACAAGATCTGTCTGTGACGTCAAGAATTCAACAAACACACCGATGCAAACATCTGTTATTTACATATCAAATACAAAGATCCATTCATATGATCATCTCTCAGGTAGAAATCAGTCTCAGCCAGGAGGAATGTTAAAATGAATTTATTTGAGGAAAAACAGAGTAAACTCGTAAATTCCATTTAATATTGATATAAACTTTATTTTTATGCGATTCTACGAAGAAAGTAAAATTGTGTAGTTGAAATGATGGGTTTATTAGGTTAAATAAGTGAAAATTGCATTATAAGATTTGCTGTAAGAAAAATTTATCTCACGATTACGAGAAATATGGTCTATGACGTCAATAATGCTTCTAGAAAAATCTTAATTTGTGTATCCTATGAAAATTAGACAAATTTTCTTTAAATATGTGGTGATAATAAGGAAGGAGTTGCTAAAAGTCAGGTTTCTAAGCAAACGTATATCTGAATCCCACCAAATTTCGTACATAGCTTCAAAATACGAGATAGCGATTAGCCAGATTTACGTCTGTTGTAGTCGAGAAAGAGCCATAAAATGTCTTACAATTGCTTAACATTACAAAGATTACTTAAAAATCAGTAAAAAATCGTTTAATAAGGGCAAATTCAATTAATAAATATGCGCCGCAGGCGAAATTAGTTTTAAACATATTGAGGCGCATTTATTTAAATTCAGAGCAATAACAATTTTCGTGCTTTTTTACGTTTCATAAATAAATGTAATTGAAATCGAGATAATACCAATACAAAGTCATATGTCGCAGGTGAAAATTCCGGAATTTTAAAGTCAAATACACTATTAAATTGACTTAACAGTTGCTAAAGTATTTCCATGTTTTTTTTTTTCGTACGGTCCGAATTTGATGTAACGACCTTCCAAATATCTCGAACCTTCAATTGAGCCTAGCAAAACTGACGCTCTATGTTACAGCCTTTATGCTAGAACCTGGCCTCAATGTCTAGTCAATTAGCTTGTAAAAGTGTAAATATTGCTTGTAAATATACAAAAGCATGGAAGAAGATCTTGATTATGTTCTTAAGACTCAGGCAAAGTATGGTCAATCCAAGTAGTTCCAATTCACACAAAATTATTTGTGAAAATTAGGTTGCACTAGTGCGGATGGAAGTGATTTCGGCAGGTGCGGTAAAGAAAAACCCATGCCTACCTGAGTGAAGGGCAAGAGGCAAGGGAAATTCGACTGCCCGTATAGTTTCTCGTTCATACTCACAAGAAAAGTTTCGCTTCTTGTTCACACTCATGGTGTCAAATGCAAGTGAAATTGCTTGATTTGACTATAATTTGACACAGGTTTGAATTTTTTGTCCTCATATAAAATTTGAATCCAACGACCCCTCTCCCCCCTTTGCCGCAGTTCCGGATGTATGCGCCCTAGGTGAAAATTTATTAATAAAATGCGCCGCAGGCAAAAAATGCAACGTACCAGCCAAGTTGCATCTGAAGAGTTCGCTGACTTTCAAACTAAGAACAGAGTTGGCTGAGTTTTTCATATATGCCTGAGTTTATCAAGGTTTTTACTAGTTGAGTGGCTTAGCAAAATAGGTGCCAGCCTTAAAATTTTTCAGAAAAGATTATTTCACTTTTCGTTCTAGAAATTTAAAATTCTAAATTTTCCGTTGCAAAAAAGAATTTTTGTGATTTCCCAAAATATTTTTGTTATATTTTCTGCCACAATAATTCCCGCCCACCCCATATAACATTACATTTTGGGTGGCCAGTCTCCATTCTTCTTCCCCTTGCTTCGTAACTGGCCTAGACTTGAATTTTGCCAATGCGCGTGTCCTTTCATTAAAATGACAGGTGGACAGGGTTGCCAGATCGAAGGTTGTTTTAGCTCACGTAGGGAGTTTTAAGGACACTTTTTTTCTCAAACGGGGTTTTCTAGTGGGAAATCGTAATATTCAAATTTTTTGAGTTCAAGTGTAAGTCTATGTAAAGAATTTGCTTCACGCTTTATAATTTAGCGGCAAGAGTTTTGTGTGTGCTGTATAAAAACCAAATTTGTGTCACGTTATCGGAATGTTGATTTCAGTTAAGCTGGCAATGATTCGATTTCATTTGATTTGATTTGATTTGCAGTGCAGTTGATAAGGACGAAATTGAACACTTTTAGGTGCGTGCAAATTTAAATCGCATTTGGAAAACAAGTAGTTCATGAATAAGTTTTGTGCAAGTCTCAAACATCGAAATTGCAACAAGATATTACTAACCTCGAGAAAAGGACACATCAAAGCAGAGCCTTAAAATAATAACAGAGTAAAGAATTATAATCTTGGTTTAAAATATTCAGGGTATTCATGAAACCAGATAAAATTACCGACTGCGTAATTGCGTATTTCTAAATTGTGTGAAGCGGGGTGTAAATCGATCAGCTGTTCTACAATTTTCTCTCAGACGTTTGCGCAATTTTACAACTGGTGTTTGAACACCAAAATCGTTGCATAAACTTACGAGGGTCGCGCAAAAAATTTTCCATTCAAATTTTGACAGTTTATTTACGACGCAATAGGAAACATACCATTCCCAAGAGAATTTCACAACCGATTAGTTGTCATAAAATCTTCGAAGTGGTAGGAATCAATATTCTAAAGTTTTTTTTTTGAAATTGATCGTTAAAATTGAAGTGATTATGTGACTTGGCGAATAAATAAAGTGCCGAATTAACAAATGTTGCATAACTTCTTGTATTTTTATCTTTAAGGACGGTCTCCAAGGATACAGTCTAACATCTTTCTTATGTATGTTGATTAGAAATTTCCAATGAGAGAGAATTCTAAAAAAAAACGCTCTTTGAGCTTTCCACATGCATTGAAACTTCGATACCGTATACCGATATCAAACCAAGAAGGAATATAGTATCGAGGGGTGTACGCTACTGGAGGAAGAAAATATTGCTATGGTTTTAATTATAAATAACAAAGAACACATTTTTAAATATTTTATTGATTTATACATTTACATTTTTTGTTTTACAAATGTGCAAAATTTTATTAAAATCAAAGAATTACACTTCCGTAAGTTTGCTTTTAAGTGTTAAACAAATTGTGAGGTACACACTATCGAGGGGCATACAGGCTTCAATGTACTGCGATTCGAGCGCTTCAGAAAAGACAGCTTGATGAAAGCGCTTGCCTGCAATGTGAAAAAAATGCATTCAGAGAATTGCTCTTTCGGCATCCGGGAAATGGTCCCAATTTCATCCTTTGTCGGAGACATGTTTCCACCAATAAAGGAAAATAGCACTTCGAGATTTTGGGAACTGCTGGATAGGTAGTTCTGAAGCGCATCATTTCCTACTGTGGAGGCGGTGAACTTACAAAGTTTACGCGATTTTCAAGGCATTACCGCGATTCCATGATTCGCCCTATTGTTTAAATATGAGTCTCTAATTTAAGTAGTTTTTTAGCTTTTTATACTCTATAGCAGTGCTCCGCAACCAGTGTGCCGCGGCCATAAACACCATACCTTTTGAAAGGATTGAGCTAGAGACTTGAAATTTTGTATAGTTACGTTTCTCGTAAATGGGTTGGCTAAGTTCTTCAACGGGAAAAATGGGACCATTTCTTCCCCTCCCCTCCCCAATACAAACAAAACAGTTTTTTGCAATTTTCTCGAAAACTTGCATCGTATCGAAAATTTTATAAAGTGGAAATGTGTTTATAATATGATTTTACATAACTTATTTGCACATCAAAATCCAATCGACCCACTCGTTTCCCCTCTCCTATACAAATAGATTTTTTAAAATAAACATTTTGTCTGTCGTCATATAAAGTATTTGACAATTAGCCTCTGGCAATTGTAGATTTTCTTATGTTTCACACAGCATTTTTAATTGAGATCAATTCAGGGGATTTATAATTTTATTTAATTAAAAAAAAATTAACAACATTTTTTTACATTTTTTCTTAAATTTATAATCCAATTGACTACGCCAATGTTTGTTACTGATTCTCTACATCGAATTCATGCATGATTCACGTGTACACATATATGACACATACTTTCGCAAAAGCATCGCAAGTAATCGCATTGGTTGAATAAATGCGATATAATGCGTCATCTACTGGCGCTCACAAAATTATTTCTTCAAGTATTTTTACCGATAATTTTCACATTTTCACAATTTAAAAGTACAAAATTTTAATTATTAACAGCCAAGGTTGGCCAAGGACAAGAGAAAATGCCAAGAATTTCCCGATTTACAAAAACATTTCCGCTCTAACATCACACGAAAAATCGAACAAAAATTTCCGAATTACCGCATTTTTTGTGTTTATAGATTTTACAAGTGCTACCAACACAATCATACAAAAATAAACGGGGTGCCAAGCATCAAGAAAATATTTCAACTCTTTGCGCAAAGTTGGCATTCTTGCTTTGAACCGCTTACCGTTCGGATGTATTTTTGGAAAAAAAAATCTCAATAAATAAATCAACATTATTTGCAATTAAAATATTGAAGAAAACTTTCTTATAGGATAGAAAAATTATTTAATTCATTGTACTTATTTATTATTATAACTTTTTCTATTTGATAAAGTTATAAATTCAAATCTCTTGATTTCGTTTTTGAGAAAATCAAATTTTTTAAAAGAGAATATAATCGTTTTTAGAGGAATTTCCTATTTGATCGCGAGTTTTTTTTTAACTTCTAATAAATTATTTTAAAAAGTATTTAAGTGTGCTAGAATTAAAGCAATTCAATTCATTTTTGGAGAATTTTTATTAAAAACGTATCCAAGATGAGTTTTCATATGGGCAGTTCACAGGCGCCTTTGGCACCCAAGGAATACAATGTAAGTTAAATTTTCATATATTTATGATTTTGTTGAGTGAAATAATCGGTTTTCCGGTTAAAATTGGTGATATTTGTTTATTTTTGTGAAAAAAACGGTAACTACCAGTGAAGTTAACCACTGTTCAGAAATTAAATTTTCCTCCCGAGCGACATCTGTTAAGTCTCTCGACGATTTACGTGGCATTTGAATGCGGTAAAACCAACTTAGCCTCAAAAATTTCTGATTTCGCTTGGCATAAGATCGACGACGATCGGATGAGGAAAACTCGCAAGCAAAAATGCTTATAAGAATTTTTTTATTCGGTTTTTCTGGAATTTATTGTAATTTTCCGTATAAATTTATTGGTTACAAAATTCATCTATGATTTATGAAACAAGGTTAACGTCTTTTTGTTTAATTTCTTACCAATTCCAAGTGAAAAATTAGCGTTACATGAGTGTGAATTAAATGAATGACGCAATAATGTTATGTTTTAAGTGATTAATCTTTCCAAATTAAAATTAGAAAGAAAAACGGGTGAACGCTATTCACGTGTAATTTTTATGAGCATTTTTGTAAAGCGGAAATTCAATCGTGATTTCTTTAGATTTTTCTTATCAGTGATTATGCAAGCATTTTCAATGAGTTTCAGTTGCGTTATTTAAAATAAGTTAAATGGAAAATTTTATGTGTTTTTCTATGGAATAGCAGCAATACAGAATTTCAATTTCGACCTCAAATGCACTTAAAATTTTTGAATATTTAGAAAAAATTTCTCCCTCTATGAGGCCCGGAAAACCCATTGGTTTTTCTTCTGAATTTTTGTTCAAAGTGGAATATTTTAAAATCATTTACAACACATTCAAATTAAAATCAGAATATAGCTTAATTAGGGGATATGACCCCGAAACGAAGCGTGGATAATGTGGGACAAATTACAATTTCAAAAAATAATTTAAAACGTTGTGCAAATTTTGAGATTAGCAGATATTTTACAGTACAAAAGGCATGATTTTTAAAGCCTTGTAGTTAAAAAAAATATATTTAAAAAAAATAAGCAAAATAATTAAAAAAAAATTAAGCAAAATAATTAAAAAAACATGAAAAAAAATAAAATCTGAAAAAAAGAAGCTCGAGGTACATTAAAGATAAATAGCAAGTGTGTCCTCTTATGCAGAATAAAGGACTAATTTTTTTTAATAGAAAACAGTTTCAAAAAGCAGGATTGCCCTACCAAACGAATGCCGTCTTGTCAATTTAGCAAAAAAAAACATCAAAAATCTTTAGAAAGTGAAATCAAAAGTGAAAATACTTTACTTTGAACAAATGTGCAAAAAAAAACTAAGTGCAGGCGCGCACCGCATTGGCAAACATGTGAAATGGCATTAAAGTGGCAATTGTAGTTTTTAAAATGCGTACAAACCAAAGTGGGTGCTGGACATGGAGTTTATTTCGATTTACTTATTCACTACTGGCTTATTCCTACTTAAAACTAATTCGATGCACGCTTAAATACTAGTTCAAAGGTGTTTTAAAAACTTAAATTGTCACTTCGACACCATTCTGCCTGCTTGCCAGTGCGGTACGCGCCAGCACTAAAAAGGAAACGAGAAGAATATTTCCACCAATGACAGTTTTTTTTTTGATTCTACCGACTTGGATTATTGGTTTAAAAACCAAGCCCTAAGGATTAAAATTTTTTCTTGATTTTTTAAAAATCCGGCGGCTAATACGACATGGAGCTCAGTGAACTATAATATGGTACGCCATATTTGTTGTTTACAACAAGTGGAAACAAATGCAGTTTATTTAAAAAAAAAGTTTCGAAATTTCTTCTAATGCGCTGAAAATTTGAAAAAGGACAATCGAATTATAATAAAAACTACTGCCTTATTTGTTTTTTCTGTTTTTTTTTTCTTCTTTTTTTTGGTTTTGTTATGCAAATATAATTTTTTTGTGACATGCAAAACTTATAAATTTATTTGGTTGTCTTTCGAAATTGTATTTCGAACAGATCCGGGACAGGTGATCGGTAAGGGGGCGGGGTGAGGAAGCGAAAAGTTCGAAAAAAAGTCTATTCAACATCCTAATTTTTATCTAAAAAAGTGAATTTTTCTGTCACTTTTTGTGGTCTATTTTTCAACAAAAGTTGAGCCACAGGAATTTTTTTTTTATTTTTAGATAGCCAGGTATATTTTAATAAAAAATGTTATGGTAAAATGCGCCGCAGGCAACATAAAATACCGAAAAATAGAAAGTTATGAGTAAACTTAAAATTTTTGGGTTTCATGACTGAATCAAATGATCCGGGGAATAAATTTAAATTCCGGGACACCGGGGCATAATGTGAACCCGAATCGTATGGTCACCCTAGCAATGCGACATGTCAATGTATTTGGAATGCCAAACTTTAAAATTGTGAAAATTTTAGCTTTGCTGCCGTGATAAACCAACGTACGCTTAGAAAAATTGGCGTAATTGGCTTCCTGAAGGAAAATTTAGAAAAATCGGGCGCGGGTTCACCTGCGTTGGCGGGAGAAATTCGAAAAAAAAGTCTGCAGCAAGTAGGGCGTAAGGAGCCGCACGGGTTGACTTGAGACAGAAATTTCAAGGATGTTATGTTATGTAATGGACAACTTCGTCTGCCTGCTACAGGCCAGAGTTGACTAGTCAAAAAGTTGACTTGGGTCAGCTTTATTGTTTTTCTTAATGTAATGGAACACAGATAAAAATTTAACTAAACTCATTACGAGTCCAATCGAAATATGAGGTCAAAATTTTAAATGGAGAAAAGAGAATTTTAAAATAAACATTTTTTTTATGAAAATATTTTAGCAAACGGCATTTGTTACATTATAAAATTGAACCGTTCATCGGGTTTAGTGCAAAATGAGAATAAATTTCTTTTTGAACTAGTTTTAGTTTGAAATTATCTCTTAAAACTCGTCTCGAATCTATTACCGATAAACCTGTGTGAAAATCTGTGACGAAATATTTTACTTCAGGTGCTTTTCACATACGACTACCGAAATCTTGTATAATTGATTTTATAGGTGGATTTTTTAACGCCAAATCAATGCCCTAAGCAGATCGGTATATAGCATAATCATGAATTCCAATAGGTCGGGGTTACTTAGGCATTTAAAAAGGTCAACAGCATTGAATAATCTAATTAATCGTAATTTGTTATCAAAGAATTGAATTTTCGTCGAGAATATGAAACCAATCTAAATATTACGGGAAATTTAAAAAAAAGTTGCCACTTTTAATCAAAGGATCCATATTTGCCGTAATATGTGTATATCTTAGATTAATTTTTCATTCTTAAACATAAGAAAATCTACAATTTCCAAGTGGCAATCGTCAAATCTCTATATGAAGGGCGACAAAAATTTTATTAAAAAAAACTATTTGTATGGGAGAGGGAGGGAAGGGTTGGTCCGATTGGATTTGGATGTATTGAACGGTTATGGAAAATCATATTAAAAACACATTTTACCTTTATAAATTTTTCCATACGGCTAACCGTTTTCGAGAAAATTGTAAAAAACGTTTATTTGTATGGAGGATGGGGGAAAGAAAGGTCCGATTTTGTCCGTTCAAGAATTTAGCCTTGCTAATTACGAGAAACCCAACTGTACAAAATTTCACGTTTCTAGCTCAATCTTTTCGAAAATTACGATGTTCACGAACAGACAGACAGTCAGACTGATAGACAGGCAGACGAACACACGGAAATGAAAATCTTTTGTCATCTCAAACACCCTGTTGGAATTCACTTTTGTGTCCGACAATTGTTCTGACGCGTTTCAAACGGTATACTAACAGCCGTATTCTGGCGTTGTGATACTTAAGTCACAAGTCACAAGTCCATAGAATTTGAGGCTCTTGTGACCGAGTTGTGACTAGTGACCGTAGCTAGAATAAGGCTGTAAATCTAATATACTCCTGTATGGTATCATTTAGAGCAGTGGTTCCCAAACTCTTTTGGCCCACGGACCCTGGGTGAAAAACTACATAAATGGATAATAGAAAAATTACAAATTTAACTTTGATGTCTTGAATGGTCAATGGTGACGTAAAAATAAAACATTTTGTTGAAGAAGTATTTATTGAAATTATAACTTTTGTTTTAAAATACAAAAAAAAATTAATGACTTGGATGAACCTGATGGGATGTTATGAGTGTATTTATGTTCGGCTCAATGTTTGTGAGTAGCAACCGCAAATCCCCACGAGTACTAATTTCTAGTCGGTTTCTTTTTTTTTTGTGATGAGGCTCATAGCGGCACTGAATCTACGTTCTACCAATCGACAAGCAATCAACAGCTTCTGTTATTTATTTTAACTTCCATGTTAATAAAAATGTGTCACAATTTTTTTATTTTATATTAAACCATGCGCGGACCCCCTGACGTTGTTCAGGGACCCTCAAATCAATTTTAATTTTCCACGGACCCCCTGAATGATCCCGGGACCCCCTGGGGGTCCGTAGGGACCACTTTGGGAACCACTGATTTAGAGTATAAAAATGTGAAAATATGATACAATTGTTAACAAATGACAAAAAGAAAGTAAAATTTCAACCGAAAGCTTTTAAAACCTATGATTAACCCGGCCAAAAAATTTCACGCGCTGTTGCCGACAATGATATCCGCCGAGATTGCTTCGATCACGAGACCAATTAACTAATTGGAGGCGTCATTCCGTATCATCATAACTTGATCATTGTTAGCGGAAAATGTCACCTATATCATTAATACGATCACAGATAATTTATTAACGACTTTTTAAAATTCTGACAACAAATGATATGTGATTGGATCTTCCGCCGCCAAAAAATTAATTTTAATTAAAGAGATGAAAAATTCTTAATTAATTTGTTATGATTCGCTTAGAATAGAAAAAAAATCTTGTCAATATTTGCTGTATGAATTAATTAGTGCTAAAAATTCAACTAAAATTGACTCATATTTATTAAAATTGAGCGATTTGATGGAGCCTATTGATTGATCGATACCCTTGGTAAACAATATTTTTGTTGATCGTTTTTCATTTAGTTAATGGAAAATTTTAAAATTATAAGTGAGAGTGACTCACAAATATTATATGGGAATTTACAGTTGTAGGTTAAAATATTTAACACCTCTAAGTACCAAATTATAAATAGTTTATTTTTCTTTTAACTTTGGTTGTAATGGAAATATTTTTGAATCGCGCTATATTTGCTTTTAATAAAGCTTACAAATTATACAAATATTTAAGGTTGTTTAGAATTTAATTTATTTAAAAGTTCTTGTGATTTTATTTAACTAAAAGAAAATATCAAAGTCTTTAATTCATTTTTGTTACCATAATAAGAAGCTTTGAACAAAGAAACGGAATTTCTCCAGAGTGTTTCAGTTACAAAAGATCTTGATTTCCGTTGGTCCGTCGAAAACTCCCGAAAGAATTGAGCTAGAAACTTGAAATTTTGAAGAAAGACGTTTTTCGTTAAAATTGAATATTGCTCGTTCTTAAATGGGCAAAATCGAATTTAGCCTTCCACGGCCTTCCACATACAAATGTAAAATTTTCATTCAAAATTCGGTCCATACTTTTCATATAGAGTATTTACGATTCCCCTATTTGCAGGATTTCTGCGTTGTACCTTTTCTTTCGTTTCTTTTAAATCGTTAAATTTTATCGTTGAAAATTAAAATTTGTTTAAAAATCCATTGCTAGAATGGTTCGGGTTCTATTCAAATACATATAACTAATGATAAAATCGGATAATCGGATGATTTTAAAAAGCTGCGTTCAAAATTTAAAAAACCCATTTCCAGCGTTCGTTTGTTATAAGTAGGGTAAACATACTAATATTGCGTTAATCCCTGGACACGACGTGAGGGTGGGGGGAACACTGGCTGAAACGGAACACCAACGAAACTACAAATTTTATATAGAAGAAAAAACTTGATTTAGACGAAAACCAAGGAAAAACAAATAAGAAGTTTGTACGAAGTTGTTTTAAACCGCAACGATTTAAATTAAGAGCTATACAGTCTTAAGCGAAAATTAAATTTTACGCTCTATGCGTTCCACAAATAACCGCAACGCAAATTGTAAAAATACCAATAAAGAAAAATTCGACGCGAGCCAAATTTACGCGAGCCAGGCGCTCTTCGTGAAAAACGTCTGAAAAAGTGCGCCGCAGGCAAAAAAAAATGTAATTTGGAGCCATCCCCAGCCGAAGTAAAGTACGTTTTGCTTTTTTTCTGCTGTTTAATAAATATAACACTAACTTTGAGGAACAAGTTCTGCGAAAAACGGATATCCGAACATTCAAAAACCGAGAACTGCCTGAGAACCGGTTCTGAGTCTGGGACAAAAGTTTCGTTTCCTGGATCCCGGGACAACATGAGGCGTAAATTCGGGATTGCTCCGGGCATTTCGGGGCGTATTGTCTTCGTAACTGTACAGGGTAGAAGGAAAAGTCTCAAGAGCATTTTTTATTTTTTTGTGAATCAAGTTTAAGAGATTTTCGGAAGAAATAAAAAACATGTAAAACATACAGATATTACCAACCCTCCTGTTTAGGAAATTGCATAAAAACCTATCAATGTTCACCATAAATTTCATGTGTTTGCACTTTTCAATTACGTTCTTTATTTTTATTCAGGTGAATCTGATTTAGCATTAAATTTTATATATCGCTCGTGTTTCATAAAATCAAAATCGTCAACTCAGCTGAAACACTTAACGCTTGTCTGTGATTGAAATCAACACACTTTAATTTCACAGCTCGTTTTTTTTCTATTTTTAATATCCAATAAATTTTATCGTTTTTTTTCGCTATTCGTGCAAATTTTTTAACGACATATTTGGATATTCATAAATCAATTAGACTTGGCAGAACAAGCGATTTGTAATTATTGCAAACTATTTAGTTTTATTTTAATCGATCCGATATACATTTATTATGAAAATTTATGTCATAAATTATTTCGATGATGAACGATACAATTTGAAATTTCAAAATTTTTTAACGGAGACGAGAATATATTTTAATATTTATGGTACGGAAGTAATGCCTAGATTTTTTTTTCACCTGTTCTTTTAGCCGTTTTTGTAGTTCCTAGCCTTGAATCAGTGTGGAATTGCACATTCTACGGAATTCAATTTCCGGATGTTGTATTAACTTTTGTGTAGGGTAATAGACACAGTCGCCTACATCTATTCAAACGCAATTTAAATTTAATTTGCAAGTACAGAGAAAAAATTGAAAATGTGCAATGCAATACACATCGTATGGTTGTTTTTTGAGGTATTGTATTTTTATTAGAGTTATGATGTGGGATGAACTTTCTATTCTCTTTAGTTAAGGTTCCAAAGGCCAAAAGGAATATGATGTGGAATTGGTTTCAACATTGCAATTCATTAGTCATGCACGGTGCTTAAATCATTGGAGTGCGCAAAATATTCTGTAGATTCAATATATAAATTGATAAAGATATAGACCCTTTTTAGGCATATTATAAAAATTAATTAAATAAACTATATTTTCGTTTTTCTATCACTCAGAAAAAAAATAAAGCTGGGCACGAATCATAGTCACCCACGCGTCTGCAAAACACCGGAATCGACGCGACAGATCTTGCAATCCTGATTACCGACGCCTGATTTTTTCAGTGCAGTGCAGTGCTTTGATTGTCACATCTGTCAAAATGTTTGCTCTTTTGGAAAACGTGTTTGATTTTGGGGAAAAAATTGACCCTGAAGAAAATTTAAGACGCGTTTTTGCAGACGCGTCGGTGTCTATGATCGGGCCCCTGATCCCAGTCAACTTTTTGACAAGTCAACTTTTTGACAAGTCAACTTTTTGACAAGGTAACTTTTTGACCTATAGCAGACAGACAGAATTATTCATTACATGACATTATATCTACGAAATACCTATCTCAGGTGAATCCGTAAAGCTTCTTCCGCCCGGCTTTACTTGCGGCTAGTTTAATTTTTAAATTTCTTGCGCCACAGGTGAAAAATTTTTATTTTTGCTGGCGCAGGTGAACGCGCGCTAAATTTTCCTGCAGAAAGCCAATTACGCCGTACGCAAGTCGACGATTTTTACTCAATTTCTCTGAGTGTATAACTTAACCGAAAAAATGCCGCGTTTCCGGAATTTTTAGTTATCATGGAAAATTTGATGGAAAACCCTTCCTCCACTTTTATTTGTTTTATTTTCTTTTTCTTCCCTCACCTAGTTTTTATTACATTTTTCTCGAGATACCTTCAAATAGGTGCCTGGTTTCCAAAACTTTGAGGATCCGATTCCGCGAAAAACGAGACAAAAATCGAGAACTCGGAACCGGAAAATCGTGGTTTTCATTAGCCCTAATAAATACGGCAACAAATGCTATGGAAAATCTCTGAGTATTGGAAGCAGCTTCCTTTCTGCACATCTGTAATCTCTATCTCAGCGCTACAACCGGTTTCCGGTCTTGGCCTGCAGCAATGTCTCTCGCCAGAGGTCCCGGTCACGCGCCGAAGTCCTCCAGTTTTGCATTCTAAATCTTTTCGAAGAATTACATCTGTACTAAGGAAAACAAAGTTTTCGCTCTGAATATTCTGTTCAATTGAGGAATTTGTTTCACATTTTTATTTTATTTGATTATTTTTTTGGGAAATACTCAGGGTGTGCTCTGCACCTTCTGCACCTTAGACCACACGCCACTGCAGTTAATAATGTTGATTACAAGTTAATAGATTTTCATTCAAATATTTTACAATACTAATTATGTGTTAAATTCCTAACTTATATTGTGTTTTCGTTTTATTTTCTTAATAGTTAAACAATTGAAAAAAAGAGAAATTTCTTTGCGAAAAAACGATGTCCCAAATCACACTTTTCCGGGAGGGTACCAAATTCTTACACTTTTTGAATAATAAACCAATGAGTTTTTTTATTTTTCTCATTTGAAAACTCACGCCAATGAGTTCTCAAATGAGAAAATCTTTAAAAAATAATAAGAAATTTTCTTTCATCTATTAATAAAAATAAAATAAAAGTTTCTGGAAAAAATCCATAGTCAGTAGTACAGCACGTGCCCTTTTATTTTGTAATATGTTAAAAATAGATCTTTCTGCATATCAGTCACGAGTTTTCCCTACATTAAACATAATATAGAGTTCTCGGAATAACATTTGATGAAAAACGGAAAAGCCATTCATGTGCGTAATCAAGTTTTCTTATCAAACTAGTTATTTAGGCGGCATTTTATCATTAATAAAAGCAATTTCGACATTTTATCCCCCAATCATATCTACTGATAATAACCAGATAGCAGCGAAAAAAAATTATTCATTAATTTTTATTGAACATTGAATAATTTTTATGGAACCGATTTTTATCTGTTAGGTACATTACCGAGAAAATGGAGTACATTCTGAAATTCCGAGGAAATTTCATTAAAATTCGTCAAAGCACATTTTTTTTGGTATTCAATGCGCATGTTTTGTTGAATTAAATGATGTTTCAAATTACATATGGAATACATTCCATATGCGCTGCTCTATGGCCTATTATACTTTTATACCTTTATGTCTGTCTGACACTTATAGCATTTACCTGAATTATAGCGTTATGGCAGCGACAGAATCGAGTGGAAATTTCCACTCGCGAATTTTTTTTTCTTCTTTGACTGAAAAGACGTTTTTATGCTCCTATGTTGGCATGTTAACAACCTCAAGTGTACGACGCCTTTACGTATAGTTCATATCTTCATGCAATGATCCGCACAAGTTGGACTCAAATATCTTAAGAATATACACATTAGAGGGGGAGACGAGACGTCCGGGAAAGTGAAAGAAAACGCTGGGATCTGTGCTTGAAAAGAAAAAAAAACGGAGACTTAAACCGCTGACGATCACTATTTATGTATAAATGATCTTTCTACGCCGCGTCGAACTGCGAGCGAACGGATTAAAATCCCATCCAGCATTTCTATATCCATTCAACCGCACGTTTTAATGGCGAGATGGCGGGCAAAAAGCAATAAGTAGATCATAATATTTCGGAAAAAGGTCTTCTATAGAAAACATTATTGATTCGGGTTACCAGATTTAATAATTGTTTTTCAGTTTTCTAAATAATTTTATTGGACAATTTGATTTCTCATTATTCACCACTATTGGGCCATGATCTTGGAAATTGAAGATCGTAGAAAATTCACGCTTACCGGTTGAATGCATGACCAAGGATCGGTTATGGATCATTAGCTCCTTCACGCAATTATGTAATTTGCAGAATTTTATGGTAGACTTGATCAGAACCGCGGTGATTTACTGACATCACACGAGATAATTTATTCGTTAAAGATATGGATGTAATTATTTTTATACCTGTCAATGATTCATTTTCACCTTTTTGCTAATTTTTTATGAAGGTGGGTATTGAGTGGCCAAAAATGGCAAAAATGGCAAAAAGTGTAATGCGGAATGATGGAAACTGGAAATGAATACTGATTTTTGTACTTAATTGTTTTGGTGGTCACATGTTAAAAGAACGAAAATCGATTTGCAGAAAAGGCGCCAGAATTTAATATCTTTTCGGATGGAGATTATATTTCGGCATGTCCTGAAAATAAACTTAGGGTGACCATAAATTTTTTTGTTCAAATTAAGGTCAAATGAGTAGTAAGGAACGGGGTCAGAAATGGAAAATTGTTCATATCTCGAGATTAATCGAAAAATACGAAATAAGTCAAACGTAAAAACGATTTTAACCTCCAAATCTTTATCAACAAACTGATTTTTTTCGATCATTATTCTTTTTTCTTTAGAACTCTTTAGTGTTATTTATATTTTTAGAACTCTTTACTATAATAATAATATTTTATTTTATTGAATGTTTCATCATACATAGTATATATAATTATTTTATTTTCTACAAATTTTAGTCTCAGGCTATTTTCTTGATTTTATAGATTTTTATTTTTAGTATAGACGATTTTAGCGCAATAAAGAACTCTTTAGAACTCTGCAAAGGTTTTTTGAGAAAAATATACTTTCTAATCACAAAAGCCATAATAAAATGCGCCTCAGGCGATTTATTTTTAAATCAGGACCGAAAATTCGGAAAATTAGCTTAAAGAATGAATCGAAAAATCTGCAACAAAAATTTAGATTCCGGGACACCGAGACAACATGCTTAAATCCGGGACTGTACCAGCCAATTCAAGACATATGGTCACCCTACTTATAGATCGGTATGATATTCTTAATTGCTAAAAATTGAAAAAAATTTAAACTCCATATGAGAATCATAAAGATTTCAATTTACTTTTGTCTGTACATTCACTAACACGATAATTACCAAACTCTCGTAAAAATTGATCTATAAGTTCTTGGCTGAGCTAAATCGGAAACTCCTTCAAATTCTCCATTATTTTTTACGATTTTCTTGGAAATTTTCTTGGTGCATCAAAAGGCGAGAATGGGATTTCAGGTTCCAAGGGATGCAGATCTCTGAAAAGATTTAAAAGTATGCAATGTTGATCTCCAAATATACGCAGATTTATTAAACTTAAGACTCCTGTGGTACTGAATCTCATTTTATTTATTTCATTTTTTTTAGTCTTGCAAGAGTGTAGGTTCGTTCTACAAAACATTAACTCTGACTCCGCAGATTCTTTAAGGCCTGTGTCCACATGGAAGTTTATTTGCAGAAGTCGCTTCTAGCAGAGACTTCTGGAAGTTTTTCCCGTGGAAACACTAACTGCAAGTGAACTTCCAGAAGTTGTGACACCAGAAATCTCTTCTGGAAGCGACTTCTGCAAATAAACTTCCATGTGGACACAGGCCTTAACACGTTGACTGCCACCATGGAAGTGAAAAACTCGGGTCCCAGAGACCAGTCGACTTTTTTCAAGAACTTCATTGAAATTATATTATTTTTATGAACTTTCGAGATATACCGCAATATACCGCAATATACCGCTTGTGGTTCCACATTAGACTCACAAAATTCATAGCCCAAATAGCAAAAAAGGTTTCCCAGATTATCTATTATTTTTTTCAAAAGTATTTTACAGTTTTGTGCATTGAATGCTTTACCACACAGCTTAAAGTAAAGTGCTGTGAGGCCACATGTGTCTCACATGGCCTGAGGGGCTCATTTTACTGTGAGACCACGTCCGTCTCACATGGCACTCAACGTGTTAAAGACCAACTCCGACTCCACACCCCTGGTTTGTAGGAACCTCGTTTTTTTTGATCATTCAAGAAAATGTATGACGTGCCATAAATTGGAAAAAATAAGAGAATTTTGCTAAAAAACAGATGTATATACACTTTTCCGAATTTAAACTCCTCTAAGAATTTCGAGCTTCCTATCGGCTATCGACGATGTAAACAGAACAATTTCATGTACTGTAAAAAATCAAATATATCAACAAATTTACCTTGGCAACACATAAACATTAAGAACAGATTTCTTGTGATCATAACTTAAATACCATCCAGACGTAATGCTGACGGTCTCAAAATAGATTTCGCCAAAGGCCCTGCATAAAATTTGAATATTTTCAACCTCATTTTACCCTCTATGATGTATATTCAAACTATGATGCTTCCAATTTACGTGTCCACATCTAACATATTTAGAATTATGCAAACAAATCCTAAATACTATTCCGATTTCATACTATTGTATTTGTAAAGTGTCGCCCAAGTAGAAATGATCTTCAGACCTGAGATAGGAGTGCAAAATGCGTCTACAATGACACAGGGTGGCCATGAAAAGCTTTTCATTGAGTAAATTTTTCCACAATAAAAATATGAATTGAAGATGAAATTTTTTCTTACCAAAAGATAAACACGCAAAAAAAGAGAACTTTGTATGTAAATATTTACAAATTAGAAGTTGGGTCTAACTGGGTAATTTATGGCATTGATCTGGTAATTATTAGCAGTATTTTTAGTTTGCGGAACTGCTTAATTTCTATTTGTGTTTACTTAAATTCGGCTGATTCGTTCGAGCTCTGATAACAATCAACTTATTTAAGTTGTGTCTTTAGCTCGGTTTTTTACCAGACTTATCTGGTAAATGGATGTGCAATGGAAAATTACTATTAATGATGTCAAGAACGGTGACAAAGTAACACCCACTAGACCAGTGGTTCCCAAACTTTTTTGGCCCACGGACCCCTTTCATAGTCATAACTTGCCCACGGACCCCTTTTCATAGCCAAATCTTGCCCACGGACCCTGGGTGAAAAACCATTACATAAATGCATAATAGAAACATTACAAATTTAACTTTGATGTCTTGAATGGTAAATGGTGACGTAAAAATAAAATATTTATAAAACATTTTTTTGAAGAAGTATTTATTGAAATTATAACTTTTGTTTTAAAATACAAAAAAAAATTAATGACTTGGATGAACCTGATGGGATGTTATGAGTGTATTTATGTTCGGCTCAATGTTTGTGAGTAGCAACCGCAAATCCCCACAAGTAGATACTAATTTCTAGTCGGTTTCTTTTTTTGTGATGAGGCTCATAGCGGCACTGAATCTACGTTCTACCAAATAGGAAGACGGAAAAGCAATCAACAGCTTCTGTTATTTATTGGGACCTCTCGCTGTTTTTCTTATCAAAATTAAAGCTTAATAGAAACTTTTAGGGAAATACCTGTTATTGGAAGTATTGGCCATCACTGGCCACTACTTTTTCCCATCTCTCTAGCAGCATTTGGATTCCCTTCCCGAAAAACGAAGCGTCTTTTGAGGCAATCCAGGAATCGACCCAGTTTTTCGCGTTCTCATAACAACGGAAGTGCTGGTCCGTCAGGCTATTGCTCATCGACCGGAACAGGTAGTAATCCGAAGGGGCGATGTCTGGAGAGTATGGCGGGTGGGGTAGAACTTCCCATTTCAGGCTTTCAAGGTATGCCTTAACCTGCCTTGAAACGTGAGGCCGTGCATTATCGTGCTGCAGGATGACCTTATCGTGCCTTTTTGCATATAGCGGCCGTTTTTCCCTTAAGGCCTCGCTCAGACGCTCTAATTGAAGCCGATAAAGGTCTCCTGTGATGGTGTTACTTGGTCTTAGCAGCTCATAATAGACCACACCCAGCTGGTCCCACCATATGCAGAGAAGGAGCTTAGAGCCATGGATGTTCGGCTTGGCCGTGGACGCTGACGCATGTCCAGGCATACCCCACGACTTCCTCCTCTTTGGATTATCGTATCGAATCCATTTTTCATCCCCTGTCACTATGCGATGGAGGAAACTTTTCCGCTTTTGCCGCTGCAGCAACTGTTCGCACGTGAGCAGACGCCTTTCAATGTCGCGAGGCTTCAGCTGATAGGGGACCCAATAACCCTCTTTCTGCATCATTCCTATTGACTTTAACCGTTTTGAGACAGTTGTGTCGTCAACTCCTAAAGACTCTCCCAGTTCAGCTAAAGTCTGGCACGAGTCGTCAAAGAGTAACGCCTCCAGCTCCTCGTCTTCGATTTTTTTTGGCGCCCCAGTGCGTTCTTTGTCCTCCAGGTCAAAATCACCGTTTTTGAAGCGTCGATACCAATCTCTGCATGTTGTTTCCGATAAGGCATGTTTTCCGTATGTCTCCTTCAAAATCCTGTGAGCCTCTGCTGTAGATTTCTTTAGAAAAAAATAATGCAGCAAGACTCCCCGCAAACACTCTTTTTTCGGAACAAAACTCTCCATGGTTAACTCGATTGCACAACAAATTGTTTATGCGCCAGCGAGACGAAATGCTCGGAATTCCTCACTAGCTCATCGCACTTCTAAACGGATGCGTCACCCCCAGAAACTGTACGCAGATAGGACCGGAAACGCCATCTGTTCTCAAACAGCGAGAACTTATTCAAGGTCCCAATATTTTAACTTCCATATTAATTAAAATGTGTCACAATTTTTTTATTTTATTTGAAACCTTGCGCGGACCCCCTGACGTTCTTCAGGGACCCCCAAATCAATTTTAATTTTCCACGGACCCCCTGAATGATCCCGGGGACCCCTGGGGGTCCGTAGGGACCACTTTGGGAACCACTGCACTAGACGGAGTGAATCATTGTTACCAAATATATTTATTGTACGTAGCAAACTTTATCTGCATAATTGTGAATTGGATTTTTTTTAATCTCTCATACAAATATTTATTACCTATTTAATTCCGAGACTATAATGAGATTATGCAATCTTAATATAGTGACGTTGAAATCTTATCAGACATTTCTACGTCAGAATTTTGTAATTGTCTAATAAAGTGACCGATATTGATAAAAATTTGTATGAAAAATGACTTTTTAATCAGTATCCGGTGAGTTTGAACTTTACTTCCGAAAACATAATCAATTTAGGAAGAAAAGCCACAATTGCCAGGGGCCAATCCTCTATATGATGACACAGAAAATGTTTATTTTAAAAAATCCATGTGTATAGGAGAGGGGGAAAGGAGTGGCTCGAAATCACATTCTAAACAGATTGTACCATAATAAATTTTGCAATGTGACTCACCGTTTTCGAGAAAATTGCAAAAAACTGTTTCGTTTGCATTGGGGAGGGGCAAAGCCTGTTTAAGAGCTTAGCCTAGCCATTTACGAGAACTCAAACTATAAAAAATGTCAAGTCTCTAGCTCAATCCTTTCGAAAGTTATTGAGTTCACAGATGGGATGGACAGAAAGACGGACAGACAGAGAGACAGACGGACAGACAGACGGACAGACAGGCGGACAGACAGACAGATGGACAGACGGACAGACAGACAGACGGACAGACGGACAGACAGACGGACAAACAGACGGACAGACAGACGGACAGACAGACGGACAGACAGACATAAGCACAGGTAGACAAACGGACAGACAGACAGGCGGAAATCAAAATCTTTTGTCATCCCTAACTGCCTGATGTAGTTCATTTTTGTGTCCGATGATTGGTTCGGTGCGTTTCAAACGATATACTAGATCTAATATACTTCTATATGATATATCATATAGAGTATAAAAACGTCACAATTATTTTAAAATTATATGTGATGATACAAACACGTTTTTCTTTTGCAGAATATTTTGTACGCCAAGTTTTGTTCTAAAAACGTACAGAGTTTAATGATCGCTAATGTCCACTTGTAAACTTGAACAATGAGGTCACATAAAAGTTATTTTTATTCGATGACAAAAATAATTTTTTGTATTATAAGTTCGTTTCGTTTCAATACTATGTGCGTCGTTTTTCATAATTTATTCTCGTACAGATAATTACTTAAATCAATGCAGTTTGAAGATAAAAATATATTTTATACATTGAAAATGGCAGATTCCTTGAATCATCGTTCATACGTTTTTAATTTATTGTGATATAAGACATTTTTGTACCAATACAATTTTTCTGATGAATGGGTAAAAAAATTTTCAAAAGTTCGTTTCTTATTATTAGTTAATTGTGTTAATTTTTTCAACGGAGTGGTCCAACTGGATTTTGATGTATAGATAAGTTATGTAAAAGCTTATTCTAAACACATTTCGTCTTTATAAATTTTTCGATACGAGGGACAGTTTTCGACAAAACAGGAAAAAAAACATCCCCATCCTTGCTTTTCTTGATTAGGATTTATCCAAAACATTATGGTCACCCAAACTTTACCTTCAAATTTCAGAAGTATTTGCTTTGAACTAAAAAAAAATTATTTTAAGTCTGTCTACGGTACAAGGTTTGCTAACGATAAAACCTGTAATATTTATGATGAAATATTATGAACTTTGAGATCTATAAACCCCAGACGACAGTTTCTCTTTACTCATCGCAAAATAGCAAATAAATTTCATTGATTAACAATTAATTATAATTGGATTTAATCAAACGATATCTTTATTGATGAATCGTGCGCCGAAAACTGGGCAAATTATGTAAAAAAAAGAAAACTTTTGTGACCGCTGATTCCCGGACGAATCAATATCACTAATTTCTTGTTCGCGTGCGTGAATTTCAATAAATTAGTTTTTAAACCACAAAAAAAATCACATCTTTCTTACTCGTGATCTTAATGTTTGCAAAAAACCGCTTTGTACCAAATTTCGCATCTTCAGCTATAATTTTTCCAAGAATTTCGTGGCATCTCTTCAGAAAAATGTTGTCGCATGTGTATGGTAAAATCGATTCCCATAGGACAAAATAATTCTCATGCGACGATATGCAGGATGTGAAAATTAAGTGTTTTCATAATTTTAAGCACATTGGTATAAAGAAGATTGGGGTATTTGGAGTTCACAAAGCTTAAATTTAATTTGTATCAAATGGTCCGATTCTTCCTTAATTATTATTTTTTATTTGGCCATAGTTTCTCGTACATTTTGTATGACAAATCTAAAAAAACCAAAAAATTCATTAAAATACAACTCCTAAACGACCTTAAAACGTATTTAAGACTATTTACGACGTATTATGCACGCAGAGAAAAAAAAATAGTAAATCTTACTATGTTTTAACAGAGAATCGGGATTACAACTAAAATAGTTAATTTAATTATAAAAATTGTCAATTTAACAACAAAATAGTAGATTTTACTACTAAAAGTAGTTAAATTTATTATAAAAAGAATTGATTTTGATTATTTTTGTAATTGAAATTAACTATTTTAGTAATAGTCACGATTCGTCATTATAAAATGGTTAGACTTACTATTTGTTCTCTTTATGTGGTGTAGTTACCCCTAATATTTTTCCAAAGAAGCTAAAATCTAAAAACAATTGGCAGAAAAGTTTGTTATTGGAATATAAATTTAGCACTGCATAATGAAACATAAAACCGCATTAACCGCAATCGGTTTCATAAATGCCCGAGACGCCAGGCAGTTATGGAAAATTTTCGAATCATAAAAAATTTCAAGTGTCTACAAAAAAGTCGCGATTTTCTTATGAATATGACGTATGGAGTGCCTAATTTCTCTCTACTCTGCAAAAAAATGATTTCTTCGACACTTTGGCTCCGCTCATAAAATTAAAGAAGTTTCTGTTTGGTCTTGAAGTCCGCGTGACAAAAAAAAACAGTAGATATTCATATCTAAAGGGGAAAAATTAATGTCGCTTATTTTATGTTCATTTATGTTGTGCTAAAATGAGGGACAAATTAGCTCAGCAACGTTTTATCAATTTTTATTAGCTTTGTGGTATTTGCTTATGGTCCTTATGTTTGCAGGTTTTAAACACGTGTTGATTGGACCTTGGTGAATGTAGAATGAAATTTAGATGTTTTATTGTCTTTTTTTTTAATCTAGAGAATTAAATTTCATAAAGGTTTTGAGAATTTATCAAATTAAATTTTATCAAATTTTATCAGTTTTATCAAATTTGCTGATCCTAATTGCTTTTTTCAGAGATGCAAAACAAAAGTTTTTTTTTTACTGTGGTTCGGTTTTGAAACAAGGGTGAATGGATTTCTGGTTTTTAGTTTTCGTTTTAGTTCCCAGAATTTTAAAGTTCTGGTTCTGGTTCTAGTTTTAGTTCCCAGAATTTCAAAATTTGGTTCTGCCCAATTGACCAATGTTGGAATTTTTGTACCGTGTCCAAATGTATCACGCAATTTTCCTTTATAAAGTTTAAGAATACCTTATGGTACAAAAAGAACCATTTTCACAGGAAAAAATCTTGGATATCCAGTCAAAATTCCATAAATCGTACCTTCGGTACTTGGTACAAGATGAGTGGAAATCCAATTGGTTTTCTAACCAATTTGGTCAATTGGGTGGTTTTGGGTTCTAAAATTTCAAATATTTTGTTCTGATTTTGGTTCTGAAACTTAAAAAAAATCTATTCAAAAAATTCAAATTTGAACAGAACGAAGCTATTAAAAAAATTTCTAGTTTTTGGGTTGCTTACAGCATTTTTTAAAAAATTGGTTTCGTTTTGGTTCGGCCATCTTTTCTAAAAATGTTTTGATTTTCGTTCGGTTCGGCCATCTTTTTTTCAGAGCGGTTTGGTTTATAGTTTGATTTTGGTTCACTCAGATTTCGATGGTTCAGTGGTTTTTGGCCCGATTCAAAAAACCGATTAGCATCTCTGTATTTTATTCGCTATTTAAGCCAGTGGAAAGGGCAGGTTTGTTTGCCGCAAATAATTTGTGACAAATTTTCTTCAGAAGATGGGAGTAATTTGTGACAAATTTTCTTCAGAAGATTTCATTTCAATCGGTTCAGGGGTTTTTTAGCCAGAGCTCTTGAAAGAGAGTGGGATTAGTCAGTTTTTTAGTCAGAGCTTTTGAAAGAGAGTAAGATTTGGCTTTGCCTTTGGCTAAGATTTTCCAGTTCATTTTTATTTTTCTCAATATTCGAATAAGCTTGATATCTGTATCTGAAATAAATATTTTAAGGGTATTTTGAGAGTCAAAAATTAGTTAACCCGTTCGGTATTTTGATGCCATATGGCAACGCAGTTATAAATTTGAATTTACTTATTACTTATTTATTTTCAACACTCTATTCTCATTCAGTGCACCATTAAGTGCATTTGTGACCCAATTTTGATTTTTTGAGTAAAAAGCTGGACCACAGTGGACTTATTTGAAAAAAATTAAAATTTTTAATTTTTTTTTTCAAATTTTTTTTTTGTTTTAAATGAATACTAATAGCTTAAACATCATTAATTTGTATATAGAATATTTTTAACCCCCATAGAAAAAAACATGTACCGAACGGGTTAAACTGGCGATCTAAGTGCAATAGAAGTCCAATTTTTTTTGAATTTTTTTAAATTGTATATTAATAAATGTCGAAACAAATGTCGTAAATCATTGGTTAACCCGTTCGGTACAATTTTTTTTCTATGGGGGTTAAAAATACTCTCTATACAAATTAATGATGTTTAAGATGTTTAAGCTAGTTGAAACCACAGCAATCTTTTGTGCATATGTCATTTTTTTAAATTGAAATCCAACTTATATATAATTAACAGGTTTTTTACACTTATTTTAATATCAGTCGATTGACCTTCAATTTTGCTAATTACAGCCAAAAGCAGTGACAAACCCCTTTTGTCCAGTAAAACTGCTGTACATACGATCGAATTAAATTAAAACGCAAAACTAGAAATGTAATCTACTAGTACTTAATTACCTGTATGTAACTATTTTATCGTTTACCACCAGAGTTGAAGAAAAAGCAATTAATTAGAAACAAATGTAGGAACCAATTACTCACCTGGTGCAGTGCATTACAATTTCCGATTATACTTTTCCGATTCCTCAAAACTTGTCATTATCTGATCAGTTAGTTAGCAGGGAATTGAAAAAAATCTGATGTGATAAACATGCTAAATAAATAATGTGCATTCAATCAACTTTATCTTTAAGTATTGTATTGGAATTTTACTATTTCACCTTTGTTTGACAGGAAAATACTACACTTGTAACTTATCGATGGTTTTTTTTTTGAATTGGGTAAGATTTTTTCTTAACGTTTGCACGTGAGTTATTCGTGACTTACGTAAGTCTGAATGAATTGTCTAAACTTTGCGTTTTCTTACCTGACCCTTCATACCTGTATTCAGGTAAATAGTCAGCCGGAATGGGACTTCATCGAAACTTGTTGCGACATGTTTGAACATGTTCTTCTTTCATATGTCGTCATGGTTTGGCATCGTGGTATCCCGGGCTTCGATTTTATTTTTACACTCAAAATCCACGGAATGGGACGAAAAGAATAATGAAAAGTTCAAGAATGAACTTAGGGCCTATTTCCACTAGAGGATTTACGACACAGTTTTTCACGCAAAAACTTTTTTTAAACTCTTTTTTTTGCCAAACACATAAAAATTAATATCTTGTACTAGCTTGTATACCCGTCGTTGCCGGGTTAAGTTTTTTCAATTTTTTTTTTTGATGGTCTATGTTGGAGCTAAACTTCAGGCCAATCGGCTCGGTAGTTTCCCCGCGAAAGGGTACCATAGAAGAAAAGCTAAGTTTCGAGATCACTTTACCCCCTCCCCTTACTCCCTTACCTCTCGGGCTACTTTTTAATGGGTCCAGCCCCAAGCTACTTTGGACCCCCGACGAACATCTATGCCAAATTACAGGCCAATCGGTTTTCCCCGCGAAAGAGTAACATAGCGCAAAAACTAAGTTTCGAAATCACTTTATCCCCTCCCCTTACTCCCCCCACCCCTCGCGCTACTTTTCCGTATGCCTATGTTGGAACCAGAACTACCACAGACACTCATGCCAAATTTCAAGTCAATCGGTTCAGCCGTTTTTGCGTGAAAGAGGAACATACAGACAGATACCAACTCATTTTTATATACAGTAGAATCCCGATAATTCGTATTTCAAGGGACCAGCAAATTCATACGAATTAGCGGGATATACGAATTATCGGGGTACGAATTATCGGGATTCTACTGTATTAGTATATTAGTATGACTAGTATGATATAAAATTCAAAATTTTGCATATCAAAATACTAGAAAAAAATATCAGTTATGATCAACACAAAAGTTTCCTCTGCAAGTTTCGGATAAAATATCTAAAAAATAATATTTTTTTTAAATATCTTGAGAACCGTTAAAGATACATAAACACCGTTAAAGGAAAACAATGCAGGAAATTTGATTTCCTTTGAATCTGGTTATATGCATTTTTTCATAATAGCGTGAGAGGTACCCGTTATAGCTGCATTTCCAAAACATTTCTAAAAGTTGATGGGAACTACGATTTTCGTAAAACTCATTTACACAAAATTTCAAGTCGCTAGCTCAAAGCGTTCTCGAGTTATTTAAGATACGTATAACCGACAGACCGACAGATGCACGGACATTTTCATAATTTTGCTTGAAACGGATTTCGTACTGGTCAGAAAGTTTCAGAGATTAACTATTTTAGTAACAGTCACGATTCCCCATTATAAAATAATTAAATTTACTATATTTTCTCTGCGTGCAGGTTTACAGGAGTAGGTGGGGTAAGACTCAATTTGAGTAGTGCAACTTAAATGATTTCAATCCCAGAATTTCTAGGGCTTAAGTAGGCTAAGCACAACTTAATTTTTAAAGGATATGTATTTACGCGTAAATCCTCCTTAATGTTGCATTTTATGTGATTATTAAAAATATAGACCCAGGTGGCTACGGAGCATGAATATTTTTTTATGTTTTTTCTTGCTTTAAAGGGTTAAGGTGAACTTTTCGGTCAGTTTGAAGTCATTTAAAATTCTAATTTTCAGTCCGGTAAACCGAAACGTGACACGAGATGATCCATATTTCAAATCGAGACCGCCAACGTATTGTTATGCTAAATTAGGCTTGCTTTTACACCGCTAAGGAGAAATAATTTGCTGAAATGCGCAAGAAATTTTTTTTTCTTATTTTAAATAATTTTAAACGATTTCTACTGCGCAAAAGATTCAAATTTCATCTTGGCTGATCGGATATGTGAAATTTATGTAGAATTTTAGACTGATTTCCTCGAATAATCTTTTAAAACGTGAGGAATTCGGCTTATTATGGTCTTATAGGAATTTCGTTGAGAGTTTTTATTATGAAATTGTGACTAGATTATACAGGACATACGAATTTCTGGCATGTTATGCAATAAGAATATGGAATATGAAACGTCAGGCCAAAAACAAATTTTTTTTATCATGTAACTTGTTAGGAAAGTTGTTTGTTGAAAGCAAAAAAATCAAGATAAAAAAATTGCCAAAAAATAAAATTTCAAGTGCTGATCAATAAGGCTTTTTTTTATAAATGCGCACTAAATGTTCCTAAAATCATTAGACATGTCTGTATTATAGCTTCAAAAGTGTTCTTGATTAGATTATGCTTAAAGTTTTACTAATCAAAGTAAGTACACGTGATTTGATACGTGAACTGATAAAATTTTATTTGAATTTGCTTTCGTGAAGTTCTAACTACTGCATGACCTTTGCGTAAATTTGATTAAAAATATTCTGAATAATTTCACGTCAAAAAGTTGATTATCGCTAAGCTTTTGAGATATAAGTTGAGTATTTATTATGTATTTATATTTTACTATGAGATTTTCATTTCAGGTTTATGAATTTTGTTAACGATTGCAGTTTCATTCATTAATCTAAATATTCAAACGAAATTGGTATTATTTTTTCGTTATCAATTTAACCATTTCGGAAGTCAAAACATCATTGAAATTAGTAAAATTCCTTTCGAATAAAAAAAACTTTGTCTGATTTTTGTTAACTAAAATATTTTGTATAAAATACCCTGTATACGATTTTCTTTACATCCACATAAGATTTTTGATGTCCTGAAAAGTGAGATAAAAAAAGGTGACCATATGTCCCGAAATGGGCGGAACTGAATATACTGAATATACAAACCATAGTCTGCTTCGTTGGAAGCTGCTGTAAATCACTTTTTTTCGCCTGCGGCGCATCTTTTTTCCACAAACGACAGATATTTCTCAAAATATTTGGTCTGCAGCGCATTTCTCTTTAAAAACTACAATTTCCGTTGTAATTATTTATCGCACGGAAAGAGCGCGAAAATTCCAGTTAATATTCACTTAGAACTCTATAGCTCGTGATTAAAATGATTGCGCCGCATTGTGTTCAAAAAATTTCGACTGCGGCACACATTTATTAATTCTGTTTCCTTGGAGTTCCGTTTCAGTCACAAAATTGTAGGAAATTTTACTGTCTTCAACTTTTGTAATACATAAAACTACTGAAAAACGCGTAGTTCCAGACAAAGCAGCAAAAAACGAAATTGCGATTTTTAACAAGCCGCCATTTTGGTTATTGCCAGTTAACGGATTTTCACCAAAAGTTGATAGGATTGTCCCATTTCAGGACCAAATATGCTTGCAAAATTTCATGGCTCTAGCTATATTAGTTTTTGAGGAATTTTAGACTGACGGACATTTTTGTAATATGATTTGAATCGACTCGGGAGTGCTTGCGAAATGTTTTAAGCAAAATTAAGAGGTCCAAAGTTTTCATGAATACAATACTTTGTTATACTACGTATAAGAAAGTTAAAAATAATGGAAAAAATTGATTGTAGCGCGTAGCCTATCTTTAGGCGCATATTGATTAAAGACCCAATCCAATGAAGTAATCTGTTCTAAATTACGAAAACTGGTCTAATTTTCAAATCATATCGAAAATATGATTTATTTTTTAAAATAAATTAAAAACAGATATTTTTAGACTAAAATAAAAATTAATTGTTAGTAATTCTGGGACATAATTTTTTCCATTTTTTATGGGAAAAGATTATCTAGAGATTTATGTTTTTTAAAGTGTACCCTAATTATTTTTCTGTTTGACTTTGGCGCCGATTAATGAATGTAATTATTGACTTTAGATCTAATTACATGTTAATTAATAGTTTTCCAGTAACTTATTCATAATAAGCGGCACGTATTGTTGGCTTTTTGTTCTTGAACTTGCTGTGAAGAAAACTGGTAAGGTAAGCGTATATAATTTGGATCGTTGTACCAAATGTTGATCGCCACTCTGTATTTTTGTAAAATAAGAAAACTAATCACCGTGTCAAAGAATGTAAAACAGGCCCGTAGCCAGGATTTCGTTTCGGGGAGGGCTTGGTTCTAGAACTCTCAGAACCAATTTTTTTTTTGGGTGAAGGACCAAAATTTCGAGGGGGGCTGAGGCCCCCAAGCCCACCCCCTGGCTACGGCCCTGATGTAAAATATCTATAAAAAGTATCTACATTCGTAATTTGTTGGACCGTATGCATAAAAATGAGCATATGCTTACAGTCTTGAAAATTTTCATGGTTAATTTAGAGTTTAGTTCTAATCTCTCAGCTTTAAAACAACGATCCGAATTATGTACTTTTACCTTATACATATAAAAACTTTTGTAATGTCACGTGCGACAGTATTTATAGATTCATTTATCAGAAGTGCGGAAAATCCATATTTCACTTTAAAATTTAGTTTTTGTTAATAACATTTTCCCCACCTTCGAATGGTATCTTATTACAATTTACGAGACATTTTTCTTTAATTTTTCAATAAAAAAATGATACAATGCATTTTTTTTTATGTTGAAAATTTTATAATTGGAAAATTTGCAATCGTCATTAACGGTTAAACGTGAAACTAATATCTCGGCTATTAATATAAAAACTCATTTCTAAGACTCATTTTCCTGTCAGAAATTACACAACAGTGTATCGTTTAGACTTCAAACGATAATAAATATTTCAAATTAATTAAATTTTCTTGAAATCTTATAAAACTACTTGTTGTTTGTAAATCAAGTAAAGTGAAAACTATTTACAAAAAAAAATCTTTTTTGTTGCAAAGGTAAATTCTCTTGGTTTCGTGCGCGTTTTCAAGTATATTTTAAAGAAGATTTTTCCTATTTTTTAAACAATTTCATTGCAGTCGCCTGACAGTTGATGGCGTTCAAAATCCAAGCACATGCGGAAGTTTTGCCAAATTTGTTTAAATTGCATTTGCAAATGCTTATTTTAGAATTTCGACCATTTCGAATGACCGTAACACAATATTATGACATAATTTTTGTGCACGTTTTTATTATTCGAAAAGTTTTTCGTTGGCGCCAAACTTGAAAATAAACAATAATTGTTTACAAAAATTGCATGTAATGCTTGCGACGTTTATATTCGTAATGAAAACTTTTTATATACAATAAGTTCGTGGAAGAGTTTTCCTAGAAGAAACTTTAGAGACCTTGATGTGGGAAATTGTAAACGTGGGCGGACTTTTATTAAAATTTCCTATTTACAATTTGCCACGTGGTGCAGAGATTATCATTTATTTATGAGGAAGTTATGAGAAATTCACTATGTATATTAAGTTGATTTCAACTATTTATTCCGACTTTTTAACACTATATTGATTTTGATACGGAAATTAGTTTTTGTGTCCGAATTTTTAAACCGTTTCCATTTGCAATAAATCTCCATTCATTAAAAGCAATCTAAGAATTGTTTTTAATTCCTTGTAATTTTATTTATAGATTATGTTCCATTAAAAAAAACGTAAATAATCCGATTTCATCAGGAAGTTCTTTCGTTATAAAATTACCAACCACTTCCAATAAATTTCCTGTAAAAAAATAAATAAATAAAAATCAAGTGAGAAAATTGAATTAGTTCATTGCCCTTTATTAGAATATTTTCCTTCTATTTTATTTTATTGTATTTTAAAAAAATGAAGAAATTTATTTACTGTAAAGCTCATTCCAGCGTGACATTGGCGAGGAAATTCACGGTACTATTTACTAGTATAAAAAAAATTCTCATTGGCAATTTTCCAATCAAAACTAACATTCAAAGTAGCACAGACTCTAAATAATTTATTGATGAATAAACCGCATTTTTGTGAAACGATTCGATAGATTTTGATTATGAAAATAGAATTTTTCCGGTATGTATGTATGCATGATTAAAGCTGCAAACATTTTTATTTAGAAGCAAATTTTTGTATAATTTTTGGATAAGAAACAAATTATTGAATAAAAATCTAACACGGCTGTTTTCACAGAAATAAGAATCGGTAAATTCGCAGCATTTTTACCATGATTTCCATATGGGCAAAGAGCTTTTAATCATTTTCTGAAAGCTGGTTTATAATATTGAAAATCCGTAAGGGTAAAAAACGAAATTTGATTTAGCTTTTCCATACAAATAATTTTAAATGGGTTTAGCTATTTTCAGAGAAAATGGAATAAAGTCTATGAGCTTTGATTTGTAAGATTATCTATTTATATGTAAAATCGTTTAATCTGATTGATTGACTCCCAAACCGCGCAGCCCAAACCCCTGAAGCTAGAAACTTGAAACTTTCACAGTGTGTCCCAACCACAGATATCGTAATACTCACAGATATCGTACTACTAGATCGCGGCACTCGAACAATTCCATAGCAAAAATATGGGACAGCGTGACTATGGTTGTCTCATTTTTTCTTCGAACTTTAGTGATGTCAGATGTTCGAATCAACAAACTCAATAACATTTGAATTATATGTTTTACGTCGAACTCATAAGACTTATACACAGGTTGGAAATTTTTTTTAGGGAATTGCATATTAATGTATGTGGCAGCTCTGAATATTAACATGAATAATCGATATAGGGATTGAATAATATTCCGTCGGGGACCTGCATAAGCATTTTTTTCCAGAATTTAAATTTCCCAGAATTTACTAGCTTTGTCCTTTTGTTTTCGTCATAGCTTTTTGACGTTTCAGTGGCCCATTTGAGATAGCAAATGGCTTGATCTAGTCTAATATTACGATAGCTGTGGTCCCAACCATCACGTAGGCGCTCACTAAGGTGGGGGTTTCCGAAATTTTACCGCTAAGGGGGTAAATGGGGGGTAAAGGGGGTTTGGGTGTTTTTAAACCGTGATTTTCGCCATGAATCCTGCTCAATAGGCTGAAAAGTTTCACTCGGGGGTTTTCGGGGTCGTTGATCACGAATCCGGTGTTAAACTAATTCGCAACTGAGAGTCCTGCAAGGATAAGATTTTTCTCAAAAGTTTTTTAAGTTCTGTCCGGTTTTCTTCGTATTCTAAAACTTATACAAAAAACTTCACACGGCAACGAAGGGTATGCAAGCTAGTAAACTATATAGAGGAAACTTGTGTAAAACCGGGTAGGTGGGCAAAAAACGGGTACCGATTCAAATTTTGCGCTTAAAAATTCTGTGAACTGTCAATTGGTTGCCTTTGGGAGCGTGCCAGATACAAAAAAAAAACAGCACTGATTTTAATTTTCGTGAAATAGTGTTAGTTTTATTTTAAGGATCGAAAACGTATTTAGTTTTTTATTTGTTTTCTAAGAATGGGGTAAATTTGGGAATAGTATTCGGTTTTGTATCACCCGCGGGGCAAAAGCGTGAAAACAAAGGGTTCTAAAAACCTATTATTATTTTTTGTTTGAATTTATCTTAAGCTTTTTACTTTCATTAAAGAGTCTACTTTTAGAACTAATGAATAAAATTCTGATATTTGTATTATTTGGCGTTAGCTACCCGGCTTCACCCCACTTTCCCCTTTATATATAATTATTTTTCTGTTATTTTGTATAAATGATCAAAACTGGCTTTAGTTTAATTTTTTCCTGTATTTTTACAAAAATGCAATTATGCGCGACTTTTGATGAAAAAAAGAAGTGAGTGTAACTCAGTTTCTGAGGGTCTAGCTAGAAAACCACCAAACCGATCGAACTGAAATGTTGGCTTCAAAAAATACACTCAGAAAAATAATAAAGCTGATCTAAGTAAACTTTTTGACTAGTCAACTCTGGCCTGTAGCAGGCAGACGGAGTTATCAATGACATGACGTTATATCCTCGAAATACCTATTGCAGGTCAACCAGTGCAGCTCCTTACGCCCTACTTTACCTGCTACAAGTTTTAATTTTAGAATTTCTCCCGCCACAGATTGATACATTTTTTACTTTTCCCAATGCAGGTGAACGCGCGCCTAGCGTTTTTCCTGCAGGCTAAATTTTCCTGCAGGAAGCCAATTACATCGTCTGCAAGTTGATGACGTTTATTCCCTTTTTCTGAGCATATGTTACACATTTGCGGCGGTTGGGGTGGGTTTTTTTTTGACGCGAAGGTATTAAATTCTATACAAAAAGTTGCCAAAAAGCGAAATGAGAGAAAGAGAGGGGGTTCGAAAAATCGAAAACAAGCGTGACGTATTTTTTCACAGTACTGTATGTGTCAGAGAGAGGAACTACTGCGAGCGAGCAAAATTTTGTTGCAAATTATGTATTCTTCCTGCCAGGCTTTAAACTTTTTACCTTACCTCTGTATTTGTCACGCTTTTTATTTCAAATTCAAAAAACTTTATTCCTTCTAAAAATACGATAGACTTGTTGGTTTTTTTTTTAAATCTCAAAATAACTTAAACTGCAAATTCCTCTTTAAAATATTCCGATTTTGTTATCATAGCACGCAATTTAAGTCACGCAAAATCACGTGATGTGAAAGTATTATTTTTAATTATTTTTAAATTATTTTTTATTATTTAAATTATTTAAATTATTTAAATTATTTTAAATTATTAATATTATTTTTAAAAATGCACCAAGCCTCGTTAATGAACATTTGTGATATCTAATTTGGTTCAAAAATATCTAACAGCCTTATATCTATTAAAAATTCAAGATCAGCTACGTTTTAATCTAATTTAGGAAACTTTTTTTTAAATATATTTTTAAAATTTGCGCCAACTAGGAAATTGTAATTTTGCCAAAAAATAAAGTTGAGTTCGAAAGTCAGAAAAGACGTTTGTCAAAAATTATGTCGCAGAATATATTTTAGTCATTTTAACCGAATGGAAAATTACCAAAGTCTGAATTTTTTCGGATAGTGCCAAAAATTTGGCAAATTTCTTCGGTGTTTTTTATCTTTTTCAGGAAAATTTTTGCTTTTAAAATTGCAGTTGTCTAGGGGTTATCCCACATACTGACTTAACGAAAATGGCAAACACTTGTGTATTTTAAAAATCATAGCGAATTGTTATTAACTCATCTTCTTTGTCTTTAAAAATATTTCATCGCTGAACCTAATTTTCCTGTCAGAATTTTGGTGAAATTTCCCGAATTTCGAATAAACAATTTAGTCTGCGAATCCCGCAAAGTGAATTTTTTTCACGAAAATGAGAAAAAATTAAATTAAGAATTTATTTGGCAGAAAAATTGTAAATAAACACACGTTTTGGTTTTGTTTTCGACGTGGTTTAAAAATTTTAAAAAAATCGTGATGACGACGTCTTGATCTCGTGCAATTTAATCCGATCTATTTTAAAAATGGTCAATCGGAAAATTTTCCCAAATTGCAGTCCGCTTTTTGCCGGATTTAAGCACATCAATATAGAACGAATTACACAACTTTACGCCAAAAACGCGATAATTATTAATCATCTAGTTAGAATTCTAATAATGGTGTCACGTGTACCGTCACACGAAAATACCACAACCTCAGCCGATCAGTGAATGCTTAATGAGTTTACGATTAAAATTAAATTCGCACAGGGAAAACAGAAATAATTTAAAATAATTAATGAGGGGCACAGAAAAAAGCACACATTTTTTCATTTAATTCTGTGGCGAAAATACGTAGTCGAATTTTTTAAAAGCTTCGATCCAGATAAATCCGGTTCACATTGCTACGATGTGAACAGTTCGCCCGGCGCCGACTTGGATAAATTCCGGCGATCAACTCATCAAAGGGGATGTAAAAATAAACTCATAGATCACCATGAACGTGCCCCAAAAAAAGTTCAAATGCAATGTTTCGGGTGAACTAAGAAGTTCGTACGACTTTTGAAGGGTAAATGAAATCATGTTGAAGAAGTGTGACCAAAAGAGCGTCACGGTCGTTAAAATTCACAACTTTTTTCTAGTTGAATCATACGAAATTGTTTTTAGGAATTCTGACAGATTTTTTTTTACACATTCTGCCAGAAAAAATGCAGAAAGTTTTTAATGTTTTTTTGCCGACATTTTTTTGTTTAAAAATGGTCACAAAGCTTTAAATTTTAGACTACAGGGATTTTTTTCATTAAAATCTTATGATTTTCCTTTTGAATATTTGTTATAAATTCGGAATCTACATATTGCGTGGACTTTCCGAGATTGTATGTGGCCGGCCCCATTCGGAGCCACCCCCGGCAGTCTAAAGGTTAAGTAAACTAGGCTTATCTGGGGTGGAATCGTGTACGGTGACAAGTGATATTTCAAACGGTAGTGTGAAAGTTTTACAAATTGTTATCAAAATGGAATCACAAAGTAGTGATATTCTAGACTCTTTTTATTGAAAGAAATTGATCGAAATTTGCATAGTTGCCATTTTGTTTAAAACCAAAAAATGGACAAGTAACAATCACTATCTTTTGTCACCTGAGCCGATTCCACCTCTGGTATTTGTTTTTTCCTTCCTTAAGTTTTTCCATATTATTAAAAATCTGTATTTTTATATGTTTTGCATTTGTTTAGATATTCCCAGCGTAGTTCAAGTGGTAAAGTACTTGGTCCGTATTCCGGAGGTCGGTGGTACAATTCCCGACTGTCGCACGCTGTGTTTCAAGTCCATTCTACTTGCTTTAAGAAATGAGTAGTGATAGTTCCCGCTTAGTGCTAACGACATCATCGGTCTGGATTGCTATCACGGCCTCTGCTGTTGATGGGTTGCAACGTAAAAACCTTACAAATGTTGTAATTGAACCATGGTTCGCAATCCATGTAGAGACTGTAGGTGCGAAGCAGGGAAGAAATTGTTATGAAACCTCAATTGAGAAGGCCCAGGCTCTTCGAGAGCTGTAGCGCTGAGTATGATGACGATTTATTAAAATAATAATAAAATTTTAATTCGATCCAAATTTGACTGTTTTTTCCAAATTCTTGCTATCTATATTGGTTAAAAATTTAAAAACTTTTTGTAAAATCGTACGAACTTTTCTCATTACCTAATAGACGATAGATAAATAAATGGCTTAGTTGTGTATACTAAAAACGCTGAAATGATTTACAGACTGTTGACAGAGTTACATGCAAGGCATTGGAACATTGTCCCACTTTGAAATACTTACGATTGTCACTTATTTCTAAAATTCCATTGTTTCAATATGTTAGGATAACTTTATTTAATTCATTCTACCGTAATGCATTATTTCTTGATAAAAATAGATTTTGGCATAGATTTTCTTCTTGCACTCTTGATTGAGCCACCAGAAATGATTAAAATTTTCGCATAATGATGGTACCTAATCAAATGTTTGAAAAAGAAAAAAACTCGTATTTTTGTATACATTTTGCTTTGAAAAGTTTTTCAAAGAGATAATTTTGTTGAACAGGGGTTGTTTCAATTTTTGTTTTCTGTTTGTGATTATATAAAAAGTTTTATGAGTGCTTTTTGTATTTAAAACACAACAAACATTGCGCCGCAGGCAGAATTTTAAAAATCAAGCGTTCTACCATTGAAATTCAAGCGTTCTACCATTGAAAACCAAACATTTTACCATTGAAAACTAAAACCATTTCATGAAATGCGCCGCAGACGGTTTTTTATAAGAAAACAGGTGTGATATTCCGTAACTTGTTTCAAGCGTTTGTTTCGAGTTAGAAGAACAAGATATATTCGCTGTCTCTGTTTTGACCGATATAAATGACAGAGAGAAACAAATGATAAATGACAGAGTATTTGCTATACCACTTTTTTTTCTAACTCGAAACAAACGCTTGAATCATATTACGGAATACCACTCCTGCACTATAGGCAGTAATTGCTGAGGAATTTGTGCCGCAGGCGAAAATTTTGGTGTTTCAAGGTGATTTTTTTGTGATTAAAAAATTACAACATTAGATTGTATAATTCAGGCACAAAAGTTTAGTTTCTGGGACGTATTACAAACGTGCCTAAACCCGGAACTGTCTCGACCATTCCTGGACGTTATAGTCGTTGACCCTATGAATAGAAGATCGCTTACATCTGACACTGTATTCAGCGAATTTTATTCTGCAACACAAAATTCGTGTTGCACACTCAGAGAAATACTAAAGTTGACCTGAGTCAACTTTTGACAAGTCAACTCTGGCCTGAAGCAGACAGATAGAGTTATGCATTTCAATGACATTATATCTACGAAATACCTATCACAGGCCAACCCGTGCAACTTCTTACGCCCTATTTTACTCGCTGCAGGTTTAATTTTTGAATTTATCCTGCTTCAGGTTGACACATTTTTTACTTTTCCTCACGCAGGCTAACGCGCGCCTAGAATAGGGTAAATTTTCCTGTAGGAAGCCAATTACGTCATACGCAAGTTGACGACTTTTTTTTCAATTTTTCTGAGTTCACGGCCGTTTACATCACAACATGAAATTCAGGAATAAGATCTAAGATGAAGATCTCGAAAAAAAATGTTAAGTGGTGTGCAAGGCATTGCCGAATTTCTTAAAAAAAAACACTAATAAATCAATATAGTCTCTGTAGGAATTTGTAATAATTTTTCCAAATTAAGTTCTACCTTTTTTTATTGGCCATGACCCTGAGTAACATGAAAATTATTTACATGAACGTTGCTAGTGTGTAGAACCTCAGCTAGCGGCCAATAAATAGTGTAATTTTTCCATTAGCGTGGATTTATTATTGGACACTATTGGCGTTGTAAATTTGGATGGGTCTTGTTTAGTATACTCTTTATCTATCAAAGGAACTTTATCTGTTATGAATGTAACACAGCTCTTCCTTCACAAATGCTTTATTGAAGCAAAAGCTCACTTAGCGATGATTGATATCAAACTGCGTATGAACGGATCATGACGATCATCATCTCATCAACATGAAACATTATGTCATTAACAACAATTTGGTCATAAAAAATATCTTCCATTCTATTTGTTACTAAATAAGTTCTATATTATTGATGTACTTTGGTTTTGTTACTCAAATACTCATACTACGCAGTAGTAAATATTAGCAAAAGTAATAGCGTAATACTACATAATGGCAAAATAATCCATCAATCTAATAAATTTTCATGGGGGAGGACACGCACACACAGGAATCGGGTTAAGGTGGCCAAGTTTGGTGGCCATCTGTGCCAATTTTACATTTTCCTGTTTGGGGCACCACAGGCCAGCAGCTATTCATTCAGTAGTCGGGATACTAAACAGCCGCCGCCGTGATCTTCTGCATAAAGCTCGACAAAAAAAACAGTGAAAAGTGCACATCGATTTTCCGGGAATTTTTATCGATAAATCTATTTAAAAAAACTACATTTCGAAGAAGATTTACAGAACATTAGTGAACAGTTTGAAGGTTTTCCGTTTGATTTTGCCTACATTTTCGTGGTGACCGATAAAAGAACCGGGAAAATCAAAGATGTTGCCGTCAGACAAGGATAAGGTTAATATCACTGAATTTAGGCCGCATTGGCGATGTTTATTTCTAATGAACTCACGACGATCATCATACAGATTTCACAGAAGATCGACCTGTGCGTATTCGGATGTCTTAAGTAATAAATTGTCTACGCGTTAAAAAAGCCTCACAGAATCGCTGCCAAAAATTCCTCTTCACTTTGCGTGTGTTTTTGTTTGTTGTGTTTTTTTTTTCTAAACTTGCTGAGATTTTCTTTTCTAGTTTTCTTTTTGGTTTCAGATTTTTCTTATAGAAAAATCGTCTTGTTCTTTGCGTAGATTCTGTGGCGATGATGCGCGTGATGCGATCGTTCGTCAGTGATCTTTTAATTTCGAATTTTCAGTTATTTATGTGGTATTTTGTATTTTTATTTAACTTTTTTCACTCCCCCGTACATCTTTTTCACCCGATGAGGTGAGGGGCGAATTTTTGCGTTTCATGGTTTTAACAACTGTTCAGATTGGAGCATGTGTGCGGTATTTTTCATTTGAAATCAAATTTATAGCACTATCTATTTGTTGGACAGTGTTTTTCAACGTTTTATAGTTATTGGGAATATTTTAAAAAAACCCAGAATTCAAAAAGAGCATTTTCCAGTTCTGCTATTTATTTTTTCTGAATATGTATTAGCTGTAATTCGATTCAGAAAAATAATAAAGCTGGTCCAAATCAACTTTTTGACAAGTAAACTCTGGCCTGTAGCAGGCAAACGGAGTTATCAATTACATGACATTACATCCTCGAAATGCAAATCTCAGGTCAACCCGTGCAGCTCCTTACGCCCGGCTTTACTTGCTGCAGGTTTAATTTTTGAATTTCTCGCGCCACAGATGCCACATTTTGATTGTTCCTGGCGCAGGTGAACTCGTGCCTACGCTAGGCTAAATTTTCCTGCAAGAAACCAATCACGCCAAACACAAGTCGGCGACTTTTATTCAATATTTCTGAGTGTAGCTGTGTGGCTCCTATATGGGCGCATTTTTCTATTAATTATAAGATATCTACAAGAAGCAAAACAAATGCCTGCACTCCTGCGACTTGGAAAATTTTGCGAATTTTGACCTGGAATTTTACAGGAAAAGCCAAAAAATTAATGGGCCCAAAGTAACAAAAAGACTCCTCAAGTAATAATTAAAAATGGGTACACTGAACGAAATTTTGTTCATAAAAGTGAAGAAGGGCGTTCCTAGAAGTGAATTTTTATGAACTATTTCATTAATACGACGAAAGATTTCATAAACCACTTTGATCTTCTATGAAACCGTTCATGAAAAAACTTTTTTTTTTAATTTAGCATTGTATATCGAAACCGGAAACAAAACACTAATGGGAAATCACAGATTTAAGATTTAAAGTGACACGTCTCTGAGAGTCGCTCGCAGAAACTCGCAAAAACTTGCGAGCTAGTTTCTGCGAGCTGTCAAAACTTTTGACTCAAAAGTAATTCTACTCTCTAGTCGACACGCACCCATTGAACTCTCGGGGGGTTGCTCGCCAGATACGAACGGCGTTTGAATTTTGCGAGTCGCTCTCGAGAACTCACCAAATCAAGATGTCAAAAAAATCAAGGTATTGAAAAATCGCGGAAATTTACTCTCAAATGGACAACCTCCTACGAGTAACTCTCGAGAGTTTTACTCTCATGTGGAGCGGCACCTTTTTTTACTCGCATGTGGAGCAGCATGCTCTAGTTTGGGTTCGGAGAGTGCCTACTTTATTCAATATCGTTTTGTAAAAAAAAATTGTCGAAATTTTCTATTCGATTTAAAATTTAGATCAAGCAATTTTCGATTAAAAAGAGTGGGTCAATCGATTGCTCCTTAAGCGTCGTATATCGAAACATCTTATATTCAGGCGTTTTAAATTGAGGGTCGCCTGTATATTACTGTACCATCAGCAAAGGTTCACAGCCTCTGTAACGAATCAAAATTACAAAGTATTCGTTAAAAATCCGTTGATGATTTTGAACTCTATGTGTAGGAATTTAAAAAAAAAAAATCTAAATTTAAATCTGAAAATTTTTATATATAAAATACGAACTTGAACGACATGACCGAAGTTTTTTTCTTAAATATATTTTTATCAATTCTCCTTCGTTCAAATACTTCAAACTCAAATACAATCGAATAAAAAACAAATACATTTTGTTAAATATATAGAAGTTTAAGAAATAAAAATCTCATCTGTGTTTTATGACATAAATAAGTTTTATTCTTTTTGTATTTGCAGAAAATCGTACCGTCAGTTATCCCGAACTATGATCCAAAGAAACAGAACGCGAGTAAGGACGCCGCAGAATTTATTCGCGCAAAGTATGTGAATTTTATTTTATATCTATTTTTTTAATATCACTCATCTTAGTTGTGAAAAAAAATCTATACGCTTAATAGTAAAATCATTATCGATTAAAAAAAAAAATAAGAATCCTAAATAAAATAATCATAAAACTGTAGTTAAAAAACAATTTTGTAGACGAGTTTTAAAGTTATTAGTGCATTAATCATGTTTGAATTATCACCAACGAACAGATACAAAGCGGAAATGATTGATATTCCCGCCCAACAGGCGGCAGGATCAACCCTGCCGCTAGTGGAGATGCCCAGAGATGCCGAGACCGAAGACTACAATCCTTTTGATAATCGAAAAGTCTCACATCCCACGACGTAAGTATTTTTTGTTTTATATAACCTTGAACCTCAATTTAAGGGCAATAAAATTTGAAATTTTGCTAATTTTTTATTTTTTTTTTATTTTTCCAACAGAGATTGGGAGACATTCGTTCATCTGCTAAAGGGATCTCTTGGATCTGGTATCCTTGCTATGCCGCTGGCTTTCAAAAATGCCGGTCTATGGTTCGGATTATTCGCGACATTCATTGTGGGTGGTATTTGCACGTATTGCGTACACATTTTGGTCAAATGTTCACACATTCTCTGCCGAAGGCGTCAAATTCCGTCTCTGGGATTCGCCGATGTCGCTGAAATCGCGTTCCTGGACGGACCTGGTAATCTTAAGAAATGGTCAAGGCTAGTGCGTTTTGTGGTGAATGCATTCCTGGTGGTTGATTTGCTTGGATGTTGCTGTGTTTATGTGGGCTTTGTGGCAACTAATCTTAAGGAAGTCGTCGATCATTCTCTGCAAGTGGACTTCGATCTACGTCTGTATATGCTGACGCTACTGATTCCGCTAATCGCAATAAATCTGATACGTAAACTAAAGTATCTTGCGCCACTGTCAATGATCGCAAATGCTCTGATTGCCATTGCTATTATAATCACATTGTATTACATTCTGATTGATCTGCCGCCAATTGATTCCGTCCCAGCTGTTACTGAAGTCTCAAAAATGCCAATGTTCTTTGGTACTGTGATCTTCGCATTGGAGGGTATCGGCGTAGTTATGTCGCTTGAGAACAACATGAAGACCCCACAGCACTTTATCGGATGTCCCGGAGTCCTGAATTTCGGTATGGGTTTTGTTGTCAGTTTGTATGCTGCTGTTGGATTCCTTGGATATCTGAAATTCGGTGAAGGAACTCATGCTAGTGTCACTGTGAATTTGGATAAGACACAGGCGTAAGTAAACAAAATTCTATCATTTACTAGTGACAGAATTTTTAAAATATTTTTTGTCAAAGCGAGGAAATATAAAAATATAGCAGGGTTAATTTTTTTTTTGCTTTCCCACTCGGGAACGGGGGCAGATAGAAACTTTCTGATCAGTACGAAATCCGTTTCAGGAAAAATTATGAGGACGTTCGTGCATTTCCAGGTGGCATTTATGTTGTCCGCGTAGTTGGCGCATCTTTCATCGCCATTTAATAACAGCGACTTCCGATGCTGTTCAACTATTTCTGTCGGTCTGTCTGTCAGTCTCTCTGTCGGTCTGTCTGTCAGTCTCTCTGTCGGTCTGCTGGTCTGAACGTCTGTCGGTCTGCTGGTTTGTCGGTTCGTCAGTCTGTCCGATATACATATCTTAAAAAACTCGAGCACGCTTTGAGCTAGCGACTTGAAATTTTTGCCGATGAGTTTTACCAAAATCGTGGTTTTCTAGTGTATCAACTTTTGGAAAAGTAACATTAACTATAACCGGTACCTCCCACACAATTTTTTTTTGAAAAAATACAGTTTTTGAAAATTTCTCTAAAACTATGCGGTTTTTGGAAAAAATGCATATAATTTTAGGGGAAGTAAAATTTCCCACATTTTTTGCTTTACCTCATACTCAAATATTAATTAAATTTTTTTACAGATTGGCACAATCAGCTATGCTTATGATCGCTATCGCGATTTTCTTTACATTCGCTCTCCAGTTTTACGTTCCAATGGAAATTATCTGGAAGAACATTGAGCAATATTTTAAGAAACAGAAGAATATTGGTGAATATGGACTTCGAGTTCTGCTTGTGGTAAGTTTATCTATGTTTTTTTTTGTTATTGTGGGTTAGAAATATATAAATTTCGTGCAAAAGTTAATACGTTTTTAATAGTTTTGTGTTAAAATTGCGTGCAAACATTGAAAAATACAAAAAATATGTTGAAATAGAGTAAAATCGTGTGGTTAAAATTTTTTTTTTAGAAACTATAAAACGTTACTACTTGTACATTTTAACCAACCCCCCCTTTCCCATTCAACGGAAAAATTTTGTTACCACCAAAAATGTAAACTCTTGCTTTAAACAACTGTATTTGTACACCGAAAGTTTAAAGATATTTTTTAGATCTTCAAATTTTTACTAACATAGTTAATTTCAATTAAAAAATCAATTTAGTCAATTTAACCAAAAAATAGTAAAATTTACTACTATGTAGTTAAATTTCACAGAAAAATTGTCGGTTTTGACTATTTTTGTAATTGAAATTAACTATTTTTGTAATAATCACAATTCCCTATTATAAAATAGTAAAATATACAATATCATTATTGCAAAATTACGGAATAATAGCAAAATACGGGGGACAAATATCAGAAACACTGGTTGTTTCTCCTATTTATTTGTTTGTATAAAAAATTAAAAACCAAACCTTTTCTAACATTACCTCTATTATAGTTAACATTAGCAAAACATAAAAATCGCAGAACTGGCTTTAAATAGAGTTTATATGATTTTTTTTACTAAAAAAAACTCTTCGACTTTTTTGTTTTGGGGTAGTTTTTAGTTTTTTTTTTCAAATTTAAAGTTTTAATATCTATTCAAGTCATTCTGCATAAACATTTTTTTTACTGCCACCTGATTTTCTTAAAGCGTTAAAGATGTTAAACTTATATTTAGAAAAATTTCCCAAATACATTTGGTCTTCACTTGTAAACAATTTTGTTGTTTTTCAAGTACTCGTTTATTTTCTCATCATGTGGAAAGTTACTCACAAATTTTCCAACCCCAATCTCAAAGCTTACACTAGTGTTTATTTCCATACCACAACGATTATATTTGCGCAGTATTTTATTGAATGTTTGAATTCCATTAAAACCAATAAATGCGTTGCGGCACGCAGAATTTTTGGCCTAAAGTAAATTTCTTATAAAACTCGAACCCAAGTAACAGAATATGTCGTAAGAGGGTTTTCGCTCCTTAAATTTATGCCAATTTCTTGATTTTGTTGCAACAACAACTTGTTCGCGCTCTTCTGCGTTTCTAAAGAATGTTCTGAACATCTTTTCAAATTTTTCTTCGAATTTTCAGTCGATTGCAAAAGTGGTGCTTTTTTTAAACATTTCGCTGCCAGCTCCTTCATATTTTTTTTTTGCTGCAGTCGATTTTGTTCTGTTTCATCAGATTCACTCACATAAATTAATTTTTCTTATATAAAAATGGAGACAATTGCTTAAATTGTGGCAGAATGACGATAATTTCGACCTTCAAATTCTTAATGGCAACAACTTTTGAAGTCAACTCAATTTTAAGGCTCCAATGACGTCTTATTTGTTGCAAAAAAAAAACTGATATCTTTTTGTTGACAATCACAGTGTTAAAGAAATTTTGACCAAGAAGTGTAATTGTATTGTCACAATATTGTGAATGAATTCTAAAAATACTTAAGAACGTTTTATAGTCGAAGAAAAACAAAAACTCGGTCGACGAAATTGGAATCTTTTCCTTTTCGGAATGATTTTCATTTGTGGAAATTCTGTTTTTTTTTTTAAATTGAAAACACGCGTTATATTTTTGAGTCATTATAGTTGTAGGTCATGGTCTTAGTATTTCTAGTTTTTCGAGTCAGCAAAAATTATTTAACTCGAAAAACATGCGAAAGAAAGGAATATTTTCTGATTATTGTAAAGAGCAAAAATTTTGATGTGATGCAATGAGAATAACTGAAGATTTTGATGTTTCTTATGCGAATATTGAAATTCGGAGACATATTTGGTGAATTCGGAGAAATTTGGAGAATTCGGAGAAATTTTCTTCAAGAGTCTTGAAGGATTTTGATGGTCCTTTTTGAGAAAAACCCTTTCAATATATTGATTTTTACTTTTCTCTGCTATAACTCTTGGTAGTACACGCGATGTGTTGTCGTGTGCCACACGGGTAAAAATATTTGCTATTTATCTGTGCCTCTTACCTAAGTAACAATTTGAGGTTACATTCCGGTTAAGAAACGTATTTGAAACCACGGTAACAAAACTCCTAAGTTTCACATTTGGTTTCTGTAACCTTTCAGAAACGTTTCAGAAACCCCCATTTAGAAGCTGATTTCAAAATAACCGTTTTTGGCGGGTTTATTCGGAAACCATCTAAAATGTAACCTAAATTGAAGATTTTTTTTATAACCACGGTTACAAATTGTTTCTTGGGAAGAGATAAAGGGAAAGTATTGTATTCACAACGGAGACCGACTCGAGAACGGAAGCACGAAATCCGTTTCAGGCAAAATTATGAGGATGTACGTGCATTTGTCTGTCGGTCTCTCTGTCACTCTGTCTGTCGGTCTGTCTGTCGGTCTTTAGGTCTGTCTGTCTGTCAGTCTGTCTGTCGGTCTGTCTGTCGGTCTGTCTGTCGGTCTGTCCCACTGTCTGTCGGTCAGTCTGTCGGTCAGTCTGTCGGTCAGTCTGTCAGTCAGTCTGTCGGTCTGTCGGACTGTCTATCGGTCTGCCGGACTGTCTGTCGGACTGTCTGCCGGACTGTCTGTCGGTCTGTCGGACTGTCTGTCGGTCAGTCTGTCGGTCAGTCTGTCGGTCAGTCTGTCAGTCTGTCAGTCAGTCTGTCGGTCTGTCGGACTGTCTGTCGGTCTGTCTGTCGGTCTGTCCCACTGTCTGTCGGTCTGTCCCACTGTCTGTCGGTCTGTCCCACTGTCTGTCGGTCTGTCCCACTGTCTGTCGGTCAGTCTGTCGGTCAGTCTGTCAGTCTGTCAGTCAGTCTGTCGGTCTGTCGGACTGTCTGTCGGTCTGTCGGACTGTCTGTCGGACTGTCTGTCGGACTGTCTGTCGGACTGTCTGTCGGTCTGTCGGACTGTCTGTCGGACTGTCTGTCGGTCTGTCTGTCGATCTGTCTGTCTAAATAAAACAAAGTTCTCTGCATAGTTTCCTTTAACGGTTTATACTAATCTTTAGCGGTTCTCGGGATATTTGAAAAAAAAAATTACATATTTTTTTTCGTAACTAAATATTATAGAGGAAGGTTTTGTGTTGATCACAACTGATATTTTTATATGTTGTGGTAGCTGAGAACATGTTTATTTTATTTTTTGGTCAAATTGAACATTTAATATATATTTTTCCTTATTAATTTACAGTGTGCCGTTGTTGGTATTGCCATTGCTATTCCAAAACTTGGGCCATTCATCAACTTAATTGGTGCTGTTTGCCTGAGTACATTAGGTCTAATATTGCCAGCTGTTATTGAAACTGTTGTCTACTGGGAGGAGCCGGGATTTGGCACATTGAAATGGAGATTATGGAAAAATTGCTTCCTGATTATGTTCGGTTTAATTGGATTCCTTACGGGTACCTATGTTAGTATTCTGGAAATAACTGGAAAAATAGAAGGAGGTGCTCATTAAAATTGAGCTCAACCGAAATTTGTAAATAATTTAAAAAGAGACTCGTTTTGAACAATTAAAAAAATTAGACAAGAGACTAGACTTAAGCAGTTTTACGCTAAATTTAGCTGTAAGTTTAAAAAAAACAGATTAGTTTAGAAATTAATTGACTTTTGTTACTATTAGTTATGTAAGGATTAATTGACGATTACGCTTTATTATCATTACTATAAATACAAGTAATTATTTAATCATATATAAAAAAATATGTAATCTCTTTTTTTATTTAAAAAAAACAACATTTTTGTTACTCTTGATCATTAACTACAATACTAGACAGACAGAAAGTTTCTATTTTTTTTATAATCATTTTTATTTAGTTTATTTGTTCAAAGGAAAAACGATCAAATACAGTGATATTTTATTTATTCAAATTATAAACAGTGTAATTGCTCTAAAACTATAAAATACTATTTACGATTGGTTTAATTTCATTCAAGAAGAACAAAAACATTTTATGATTCGACTCATGGCAATTAAAATTATTTATAGTTTTGTTTAGTTTACCCACCAAAAGAAAATACGAAGATTTTTAAAATTATTGTTAATTCTTTTTTTAATTTAATTTGTTGTATTGCTTATAATTTTGTTTAAAATATTTTACACAAATAGCGAAAACACAATGACGTGTCAACAGGTGCGTCACATTTAACAATTCAGCGCTTCAAACGCGCTAAAGCTTCGAAGCGTCTGTGCCTAATAACGCTTCGTGAGAGATACACGCTTCAATATTTTTATTTCAAATCAAATAGAATAAAAGCTTTTTTAAATAAAAAAGTGTTTGGAAGACATAGAATTAGTTGCAGGAGTAACACTAAACAACAATAGATGAATTAAAAACATTAATCGTTGTTTTTAATTCATCAATTGTTGTTTAGTGTAATGGTGGATTGAAAAAACAAAAATTGGAAGATATACAAACGACTTTTATACCAAACATTTTAAATAAATTTCGAGACCAGGTTTATAAATCGTCCCATACTAAACCACAGGTTTTATTTTTGAAGCGTCAAAATATAAGGGCTTACCACGCGTTGAGGCGTTATTGTGTTTTCGGTATAACTGTTAGGAAAAAAAATTCGTGCTAGAGATTTGTTTCGAAATCATATTGATCTCATTCCTTTAAAATACCTGTAAAAAAGTTTTTTTTGCATAATTTTTGAACTCGATTAGACATAAATTGCGGGTTTTTCACGGCCTCACTCGCAGACATTTTTTTCTGAGCATTTGTGTCCAAGATATCAAAAAAATTCTGACAATTTATGCCTAATGGAGACGAGATTTAATAAAATTTTTTTTTAAAATTTAAAAGTATTTGAACCGGATTCTTATTATAAATTAATTCATATTATTGATTAACCTTAAAATACTGATTGCTAATTTTTTTAATAACCTTATATACGGTGCTTTTGTCTTCTCAAGAAACACGAGAGAACGAATAGTGGACACAAAGTCAAGGAACTGCTGTTCTTTTGTGTTACTTGGGTTTTTAGAGTTATATCACAAAATTCTCACAAAAAAATTATAAAATATACAGCTAATGAGAACAATTTTATCGAAACATACCTCATATCTAGAACATTTTGTTAAAATTTCCTATCGGAAATGTTGAAATTTGTACAATATTTTGTACAGATTTTATTTTAAAAAAAAACATGTTATATTATTGTGACAAATACATTTTTTTGTATCTGACCACAATAAGACCACCAAAATTAATTTTAGTATCGTTTTTTCTTAAGTAAAATAATTACAGATATTATTTTGTTTTGTAAACAAAGTTTTCGATTTCTTTTCGACAATTTATTTTGAACGTACAAATGTCAGAAGTTGTGTGGAAAAACAGTAAAATTGAAAATTTTGAAAGCTTTATTGAAAATGTACCTTATTTGTTTTAAATTGAATTTGAAAGAAAAAAAACTTTAAATTATTTGGAAAGTCTTTAATTTATTTTTTTGTTTGATGTAATTTTTTTTTTTGGGATCGTGTTTAGTAATTTTATCCGAGTTCGTTAGATCTTCATAGTACGTGAAAGTCAGGAGTGTTATTCCGTAACTTGTTTCAAGCGTTTGTTTCGAATTAGAAGAAAAAGTGGTATTCGCTATCCCTGTTTCGCGCTGTCATTTATTTTGGTCGAAACAGAGGCAGCGAATAATACTCTTTCTTCTAACTCGGAACAAACGCTTGAAACAAGTTGCGGAATACCTTTCCAGACCTAATTTTTCCGTACCATCAACAATATTTCTCAAAAATTAATTCTACTAGAATATTTTTTGTATGCACTCCGAGAAAAAATAGTGAATTTGATTATTTAGTAGCGAAAATCGGGAATACATTTAAAATTCGTAATTTCAACTACAAAATAGTAAAAAATACGAGTCAGTTTCACTACTAATGACTAGAAAAATAGTCGATTTTAAATGTTTTGTCATAAAATTGACAATTTTTTACTATTTCATGGTTGAAATTAACTATTTTAATTGTATTTCCGAATTCCGATTTCAGATACTAAATAAGTTACACTTTTAGTGACAGATTCATGCCACATCCAGAGAAAAAATAGTATATTTGATATAGTATTTTTTCTCTGGATGTGACATGAATCTGTCATTAAAAGTGTATCTTATTTAGTGGCCGATACGTGCCGCATACCAAAAATGTTTTTTTTTTACCAGAAAGCAAATTTTTACTAATTTTTAAAATTTATTTTGAAGATTTGATAAATTTTGTTTTATATTTTTGAACGTCTAAAATGTTTTAAATTACTCAAAAAAAAACAATCTGCAGTATTTTGGGGCGAAAAATTAGATTGAATAAGAAATTGGTAAAGCTACTATCACACTTAGCAAATATATTTGCTCTATGCTGGCAAATATATTTGCCCATATATAGATGCTGAAGAAATAAGTTTGCTAAAGTCATCACACTATAGCAAATATTTGCTGAAAACCGTGTTTGGCAAACACGAAAGCAAATATGTTTGAGCAAATAATTTTAGCAAATATTTGATCATCACACTGTATAGCAAATATTTGAACATGATTTTCAGCAAATATTTGCTAAGTCTGATAGCAGCTTAAGACTATTTAATTATTTGGTAAATTAAATTCACATAATGAAATTTCAAGTCGGTTTTAATCAAATATTCTGTTTTTCTTTAATTAAGGTTTTCCACAACTTTTTGACATTGCTGCAAAAGAACTTTTTCAAATGGTTTCACAATAATCTTATGGTAAAAATTCTTGAGAGAAAAGATAGTAAATTTAACTATTTTATAATGAGGAATCGTGATTATTACTATAATAGTGAATTTTTTATTACAAAAATGGTCAAAATCGTCAATTTTTATTCTTAGTAGTATCATCAATTTTATTCTTACTTAAATTCAATTTTATTTTTACTTTTATTCTTACTTAACACGTTGGCTACCAGCCAAAAAAACGCTTACTCCGCTAGTATACACTGGGAAAAAACGCAAAAATCATTTCTGTACAATGTGAGTCACCAGTGAACACAAGATCAATACAGACAAAACTGAACAAATTTGTCGCACGAGCGACTGCACTCAACTATGGAACTTGAGAAACTGACGGTAATGACAATAGTGTGTGTACACCGGTGACTCACATTGTCCCTGTGGGTGACACGCTGGTGACTCACATGGTAGCCAACGTGTTAAAGTAGTAAAAATTACTATTTTGTATTTAAATTGACAATTTTTTCAATTCAAATTACTTATTTTGTAATGAATAATGAAAATTGTGATAGTCTCTATTTCCCATTAGTAGTTAGATTTACTAATTTTTTCTCTTCGTGTATCCTTATGTCGCATCATCGTTTAATTTGAATTTAAATTTGTCAAATTTTATTCTGGCGCTGTGACCGGTCACAAGTTACAATCTGTGTAGTGATTTTCACACAAAAGATGATAATTTTCCAGTGATTTTTTCCGTGATAAAGGAAACGGAAAGTTTTTGAAGCAAATCTCAATTCAGAGAGACGAGACACAAGGAAAGGGGAATTATATCGCGAAAATATGAAAATCTTGTGACAGAGTTGTCACTAGTAATCAGTCATTGACAGTCGTTGTGACACGTTGGCTACCAGCCAAAAAAAACGCTTACTCCGCTAGTATACACTGGGAAAAAACGCAAAAATCATTTCTGTACTTTGTGAGTCACCGGTGACTCAAACTCTCATTTCACTTTTGCACACTGTGAGGCACCGGTGAACACAAGATCAATACAGGCAAAAACGAACGAATCGAATAACCGCACGAGCGACTGCACTCAACCATGGAATTTGAGAAACTGACGGTAATGACAATAGTGTGTGTACACCGGTGACTCACATTGTCCCTGTGGGTGACACGCTGCGATCACCGGTGACTCACATGGTAGCCAACGTGTTAAAGTTTACTTTCAGAGTTTTTCAAGATTGTTGAAATTATCTAAAATTTATTTTGAAATAAATTATTTTAAATCATTAAAAAACTCCAGTACGTTTTTTTCAAAATTTTCAGAAGAAACTACAATTTTAGACTCTAAATTTTTTTGAAATTTGAAATAAATTATTAGAGATAAAATTTAGTAAAGTAATTAATTCTGTTTCATTTTAGAGAATTCATTTATTCCAAATAATTATAAATTTCATCGATGAATGCGACAGTGACCATAAAAATTCGATCAAACCTAAATTTCGGGACAAAAACTACTTTCTTTATCTTAATTCATTGAACGGAATTATTTAGTTCCAATGAAAAACACAAAAAATACAGTAAAAAGCTATGATTTTTTTTACAAATGACGCTATTTTAGTTTAAATTATTTGTATAAAATATATATAAAAATCTCAAAGAATTTAAATAAAAGATATAAAACTGTGATTCCATTTAAAGTTAAACTAAAAATATTGTTAAAGAAGGAGAAATATTTATGAACAAAATTCGTAATCCGATTTAGATAGTAAGTGAATTAAAGAATAAATAACAATGAAAAAAAAATCCGAATTAAGTTTTTTTAGAACGTACGCTTAGTGAAATATTATTCAAAGTGGCGATTTTTTCATAAATTTTTAACATCAGGTTAAAAACTTTGATTGACACTAGAAAAATTAATTTTTTGTTCCTTTTATTTAATTTATTAACTAAAATGATTTAAAGCTACATCGAAATTATTATTCTAACTCAAACTTTTGCTATAAAATTGACACGATTTAAAAAGAAAATCTTAATAATTTCAGATGGTAATAATTCGAAAAAACTTCACTTTAATTTCCATTTTTTTTTTTTGTAATTTACTGAAATATTCAACAAAGTTTGCTAAAGCGTTTTCAACTTAAAAATGAATAATAAAATAGAATTCGATGTATGTTCCTAGCGAAAGTAATTATTATTTTAATGCAATTTGTGGTTTTTTGTCTAATTTTGTTTAGAACATTTGACAGTATTTTTAATATTCAATATTTAGCGAAAATTGTCTGGTCTGTGTTTTTATTTTAATCATAATTTTTTACTATGTACTCTAAAAACCTTTTGTGTACTCTAACTTTTTTATAACATGTGGCAATTATGTCCTATTTGAAAAATAAATGAAAATAAAACAAATCTTATTTTGAGCATTTTATTTGTTTGGTACTTTTATGTTTGAAGTGTTATTTTAGAAAATTCAACAAATATTTGGGCAGTATCAGCACCGAAATGATGAAGAGGTAGGGGAAGGGGGACGGAGGTTGGTTCGCCAAATTCGCCACTAGCCGGATGTATACTTTAGATACAACAAATTTAAATCGGCGATTTGCAATATGATCACAATTTTCTTCCAACATGATCAAAATTTTCACCTCAAAGCAAGGCGGCGCGACATTTTCAGAAATTTGCGTCAAATTCGGACCTCACAAAGAGCAAACCTAGAGCTGCGCTTCTCTACCAACTGTTAGATCAATTTAAGGTTTTGTTGCCTTCCCGTTCTCTTTTCCTCAAACATAGTCCTCTATTTAAAGCGTTCGGGAGAATATTTTTATGGTGTCCGGGGCACCGCTTTTCTAGAGCCGCATTTTTCTGCCTTGGGCGCATTCAAAAAGCTTAAAAAAACCCTCAGGTGCCCTTAAATCGAGGACAGCGTGCGGCAAATAAGAGGGCGGGATGGCAACCCCAGTTTTAAGGGTGTATTCGACCTTAGTATTTTCAAATTTTCACCTGCGGCGTAATAATTTATGTGCATTATTTAAATGAAAATTTTGCCTGCGGCACAATATTTGTTACATACCGAATAACAAAAATACATTTTGTAACTAGATAATCACAAACAAAAAGTGATACAAATCGCTTCTCTCTGATCGGTCTTTCAAAATTTTCAATCATGCGTTTTAACATTTTTTTAGAGAGGCAAATGGCGCCAAATACGGATTTTATCCCAGGCGCCGCTTTGCCCTAAAGGACATACCATAAAATTCGGTTGTAAAAAATTTGAAGCCTGGTGCTGCTTAGAAATTTGAAGCTTGGATTAGCCAGGAAGGTCCCGGATTTACATACAGTAATCCCTCCAACTGTGCGGTAGATACGTTCAACAAAAAGAGCGCGCAAACCGAAACCGCGCACTTTTTTTAAACGAAAATTATAAAAAAAACCGCGCAGCTGCGAAATTTTTACAGTTCGAAGTTCGAAATTTTTGTATTAAAACTTAATCGCGTAGTTGTGAAACCGCGCAGTTAGAAACCGCGCAGTTGGAGGGATTACTGTATATCCGTACCGGAGACTAAATTTTTATTCAGAATGGTTCGATTGAGTTTTAAAAACAGAAAATTTTCGTGCGCGATGTTTTATCTCTTTTCCAGTCAACCGTTCTTCCCATCTAATTCAAATTTTATTATTATTATCTCATTTAATGTTTTTTCAAATTCAAATTTTGATTCAAATTTAAATCTAATTTAATATATTTCCAAATTAAACCCAAACATACTATTAATTTTTTGCATACCTTGAAGAAACAAAGTTTTCGAGTTCCCCTAAATATATGCTAAAAGAAAATTTGTTTTGACAAAATTTATATGATCAAAACACGGTTTTGACAAACTTTTAAACACAATTTGTTATAAGTTGAATCTCAGTTACGCACAACGTGAAATTTAGGCCCTTTGCATCAATCGAGAAATTGCAGCCATCGAATGCCCCAAAAACAAACACGGTTGGAAAGCATGTTTACGCATTTAATGAAATTTAAAAAAAAATTGTTACAACTTTTATTTATAAATTTATTTATAAATAAAAACAAATACTTTTTTTTGTGCGTATTTGGACCATTTGCACAAATCGAGCAAAGCGTAAATCGATATTCGACAGTATATACTTATTAGTCTTCGAATATATATCCCTGCCTTTGAGATGTCCTTAGGGACTCTTAAACATCAGAATCGGATTTAGCGAAAAACGCAATTGTAAACAATTTCAAGTCTCAAACTCAATCCTTTCAAAAGTTTTGGTGTTCAGGAGCGAATGAGAAGACAGAAAGACGGATAGACGAATAGACGGATAAACGGACAGACGGATAGACAGACAGACGGATATACGGATAAACGAACAGACGGGCATGCGGAAATCAAAATCTTTCGTTACACCAAACACCCTGGTGAACTTCATTTTTATGTCTGATGACTGGATTTAAATTTCCGTTTAATTTTTTGAATTTAAGATTTTTTTTTTTTAAACAGAATCGTTCCCTATTTTCTTGATTTCATAAAATATTTCTAAAACTAAAACTTGAAGCAATTTTTCTTGTAAAACAAAAACTAAGCTGATAACATTTTCTTATCTTTTCTAATTTTCAAGGAGTTCTAATTAAAAAGCCTTTTTTAAAAAATCACCAAAGATACGTCTTGCAGTGCCCCAAAAGAAATTCAGTTGGACCCCTATTAAAGCTAACACATGGATCAATAAGTCCCGAGACTAACAATGAAAACAACATTTTTTTTGCAAAATTTTTTTTTATTCATCAATATAATCACCTTTTAGGGTGATACAATCGTCACGCCATGCGTATCCCAAAAAACTGACGCCATGACTTTGCCAGCTGACTGCTGCGTTTTCGGACGCTTCGGACGGCTTTCGCCAGCTGTGCGCCACTCAGATGACTGCCGCTTCGACTCTGGAGTGTAGTGATGTATCCATGTTTCGTCCATGGTCACGTAACGACGCAAGAAATCTTTTTTATTGCGAGTAAATAGCGATAAACAGCTTTCTGAATCATCGACTCGTTGCTGTTTTTGTTCCATCGAAAGCAATCGCGGCACCCACTTGGAAAAAACCTTTTTCATGCTCAATTTTTCATGAAGGATAGTAAATGCACTTCCATATGATATCTGTGTTATCTCAGCAATCTCACGGAGCTTCACTTTACGATCTTTCATTATAATTTTTGTCACTTCACTCACATTTTCCGGTGTAACGGCTTCCACAGGTCTACCCGAGCGTTCCGCGTCATTTGTGTCGGTACGACCACGTTTAAACTCGGCAAACCACCGACAAATCGTTGCTTTTGATGGACAAGAGTCCGGGTAACATTTTTCAATCCATTGTTTCGCTTGCACGGTGTTTTTATCCATTAAAAAACAATGTTTTATCAGAACACGAAACTCGGTTTTTTCCATTTTTTAAACAAACTACAAAACGACTTTACTCCAACCTCGATAACTCAGCTGTTTCTGGTCCGATCGACTTAAAATTTTGACACGTTTCAAGCAAAGGTTAGTACTCTAGAAAGACGTGGTTACTGGTTTACTACGAGCGTCATCTCTGGGTTAGTCTCGGGACTTATTGATCCATGTGTTACAATATCAAAATAAACACAATCCATTGTAATTATTTGCTAGAACGTACAAGTTCCCATGGGAAAATTTCATTATCAAAAAATGTATTATGCATGCGTGAAGGGAGTAAAGGTAATCATAATCAATGATCATAACGGAATTTCAGGCGCTTTTACTAGAGAAATGTGCTCACCTAATCCAGATAACAAAGGTTGCTATCGAAGTAAATTTATTGATAAGACGATGAGGTTAAAATATGATTGGGTCGGAGTAACCCTCCTACAAGAAGTAATAAAATCGCTTTACTTCCAGTCAATCAATATTATGTATACTTTTCAGTTATTTCATTGATAACTATGCGTGGGAATTTTCATTATTGGTTAAGATTTAGTATTAACATAGCATAGCTTTACAGATAATAATCGATAGTTGAATGTTTTTATTATTGACATTTTCACACGTTTTTCTTGAATGCAACCACCTGAGAAATTATGCCAACAATCGATTGATATTTTTTGCGTTTTTCGGAGATTCCCAGGACGCAAATATAATTTATGGGTAGATTATGAGTATCAAATGGTAGTGGTTTGTGAATAATATTTCGAAGTCCCAAGAAATATCTTCGGGCAAAAGTAATTTTTTAATTGCTTTTAACATTTGTTAAATTAAATTCCTTATTTACATGTAAAAATCTAAGAAATTACTCAAAGCTATATTGAGTAATTTATAAAAAAATCTGAAAAAGATTTCCCAAAAACTGCAGTTGGAAATCATCAACGGGTCTGTCGGGGCAGACAGACTTTATGGGGACAGAATTATGATGGAAAATTTTCCTTTTGTATAGAGTAGGAGAGAAAGGTTTGGTTCGATTTGATTTTGATTTATGGAAGAGTTCTGTAAAACTATTTTATAAACGCATTTTGTGTTTATAAATTTTTCGGCACAACACACTGCTTTCCGAGGAAATCGCAGAAATCGATTTATGTGGGAGGGGGGCCGAATGGTGGTTTTTAAAAAAAACGTGTGTGCGCAAAACTTCAAGTCTCTAGCGTAGTTCACAAAAAGCAAGGAATATCTCTAACGGTTCTCGAGATATTTGACAAAAATATTTTTCACATATTTTTTGCGAAAGTAAATATTGCAGAGGGAAGTTTTGTGTTGATCACAACTGATATTTTTAAAGGCTTTTATTTTTATTAAAAATAAATTATTAAACAAAAACTCACAGAAATTTGAACTTATTTTTCTTTGAAGATATTTTCTACTTGAACTGGAATTTTCCCTTAGGCACTACAAATTCAATTGTTGGACCGCATTTAGCCGCGGGAGTATCACAATTTCTTTTACCACCTGACAAACAGTTACTAATAGTAGAGATTACCACTTTTTGTCAATGGAATCGAATAAATTTGGCCGGAAGTGATCGTAATATTGTCGTTGTCGTTAAACAGAACTAACGTCAGAGCACGGAAGAGTAGAAAAAAATTAATTACTTTTAAGAAGATCGCGTGCGTGCACAGCTGAAAGTCTGTGATTAGAATTACCTGCTCTAATCCGCCACCGACGCCACGACAGATCCCAAAAAATCGTCGAATGTGACGCAGGTCAGTGGGGCAATGGACACTGAAGTGATCTTCTATGAGCATTGCTTGAAGTTTACCACATCATTGATTTTTCTGGGCACGAAATCTCCCCGAAAAAAAAATCTGCTAAAACGCGGGTATGGCAAAAAAAAAAAAACAAAAAAAAATTGGAAATCATTAGTGAACAAAATAACAGCACCGGGAAAGATCTCTACCTGAAATAAAGGAAGTTAGCGGGAGGAATTCTGAGGTATAATATGGCCAGAGAGTTGTAGAAAAGAAGAAGAAGAAGGTAATTCAGTTTTCAATAACAACATCCGCCTTGATCTGGTCCATATCATAGCAGTGGCAGTGGTGAACCAAGGGAAAAACGCGTAATAACTCCTGGTAATGAGCCAATGAAGGTTTTTTTTTTATTCATTCGCCCGGAGTTGTATGCTGGACGACCGACGGAGTTAAGAAGTTACGTTACGTTACCTGGAGTGATCTTTCTTTGGATCAATGGACACTATATTCGTATAGAGATGATCTTCTCAATGGAGGCTGGGAATGGGATGTAGGCAAGATAATTCTAAGTCAATGACGATCAGCTTTATTCGAATTTAGTCAACGAAATCTCCTCTATGGATGCCGTTTGGTTTTTCTTGCTGTTGGTTTTTCTGATTTGGCCGATTTCGCTTTGGGAATCAAGAGGAAAATCGGATGTTCCGGTGAGAAGGCTGAGACCGGAATTATTCAATGACCCCAACGACAATATAAAACATGATCGTAATGAGCGATCTTGCGTGAACTAATAACAAGATTTTTTTATTATTTCTCGATACCATTGGAGAAAATGACTGTTTATGGGCCACAATCTGCTTCTTATGGCTGCTTCTTATGGTAGCTACAAGAAGGTGTATCACCAGCGGTCGAATGTAGTGCAAAAAATCCAACAGCGAAAAAAAAATCTGTCATTAAGGAAAGAAATAATTCACTTATTTGCAAAAAATTAAAACAAAAAAAAACCTACATTCCAATTAACCATCGTCGAGGTCTCCAGTAGTCTAATTGCATTCAATTAAATTTTGTTGCAACATTGCATGATGTTTTAGCAAAAAAACTGGAGTATAAAAACCACAAACTTCTTGGAGTTGATGAGAAAAGAATCCTTCAATAAAAATTGATGAAAAAATTGGCCTTAGAGATTTTTTTTTGTGAAAATCAAAACTTGTATGAAATGTTTTAGCCAAAAATTCATTTTCACAAACACCAGAAAACTTTAGTTTTTTACGATAGTATTTTCATTGTTATAAGGCAATAGTTTAATAAACACGGAAAGATAGCCATTTAACTAATTTGTAATGGAGAATCGTGACTATTATACTAAAATAGTTAATTTCATTCACAAAAATAGTCAAAATCGACAATTTTTAATTGAAATTTAACTACTTATTAATAAAATTTGTTATTTTGTCGTTAAATTGAATATTTCTTCAATTGAAACTGACTATTTTGTGATTGAAATGAACAATATTCCGCGAACAACAAGACTTTGGAACGATCTACCATCCAATGTGTTCCCCCAGGACTATAACCCGCAGAAGTTCAAGGAGAACATACACCGACATCTCTTTCTGTCCTTCCGACCATCCTGGGCTGTGCTTCGGCATCAAAAGGTCTTCCCCTAAGCTCTGGCTGGAACTATAAAAAAAACTATCTTAGTGATAGTCGCGATTTCCCAATATAAACTAGTTGGATTTACTCTTTTTTTCTCTGCGTGAAACAGGAAAAAAACACCGAGGAAGTTTAATTGATAATAAAACTTGAACATCAATAAATAAATATAAGGGTATATTCTCATACAACCTGATTCTGATAGATTTTCCACCTGAAACGATACGACTTTCCTTCGAATCGCAAATTGCGACTCCCACATACTCTATCGCTATTGGCCTCATTCGATGATGCCGGTGACGGTATTTTCCGTCAATTTCCGTCAAATTTCCGACAATTTCCGACAATTTCCGTCAATTTCCGTCAAATTTCCGACAATTTCCGTCAAATTTCCGTCAATTTCCGTCAAATTTCCGACAATTTTCGTCAATTTTCGTCAATTTCCATTAAATTTCCGTCAAATTTTCGTCAATTTTCGTCAATTTCCGTCAATTTGCGTCAATTTCCGTCAAATTTTCGTCAATTTTCGTCAAATTCCGTTAAATTTCCGTCAATTATCGTCAAAATAAAAGCCACCGGAAGTGAACGTGTTAATATGAAATTTTTTCATCAAGAAGTTGTGAATTTGTAATATTATTGTTCAAATATTGATAAATAAGATGAGACAAAGCAAACGTTATTCACCAGCCGAAGCGGTTCGGGTGACATTTGTCGTGTCTCACGTCTGTCAGAATCAGGGCCATATTGTATAAAAAAATATCAGTTTTGATCAAGAAAAAACTTTCCTCGGCAATATTTAACCTTGGAACAAAAATAATATCTTTTTAAATATGTATCTTGACAACTGTTAATGATACGTCAAAACCTTTAAACGAAAAAATACAGGAAATTTTATTTCCTTTGAATTTCATTATATTCCTTTTTTCTCAAAAGCGTATAGTTTTCGAAAAATTTTCAAAAAACTTTATTTATTTTCAAATATTTTAAGAACTGTTAGCATATGGTTTCGAAAAAATTTCAAAAAATGGTATGGGAGGTATCCGTTATAGCTAGGGGACTATATTTTTTTTGTCCGATTCCTGGACAGAATTAAGCGTGAAAATTTTAAAAGGCCGATCAGAGGGAAACGCTTTTGTTTCAATTTTTGTTTTTTTATTCGTGATCATGTAAATAGGGTTATGAATGTTTTATGTTTTCAAAATACAACAAAAATTGCGCCACACGGCCACTGCCACACACGCGGCGCCTGTCGCTTCTGAAACCGCCGCTAAATCAATGGACGACGATGCGACTCGCTTTTGCTCTCGGAAAATGCCTCGGCCAAAAACGCTGTGTGTTTCAACAAAGATGACACTATTGAAACTAATTAAATGAAAAGAAAAATACGCTACGACAATGCGCCGCAGATGAAAAAATTTGGTTTTCCAGAGGCCTTATTACAAAACACTAACAACAACATTGAATGTACGATACGAACTAATCGTATCGTGTTCCGAGACGCGCCGGGACAACATGCCTGAATCCGGAACTGCTTCGGCCATTAGTTATAGCTAACGTTACTTTTTCCAAAAACTAACAGAAAACTACTATTATCGAAGACTCATTTACCAGAAATTTCAAGTCGCTAGCTTAACGTGTTCTTTAGTTATTTAAGATACATACAGACTGACAGACAGAACGACGGACAGACAGACAGACAGACCGACAGACCGACAGACCGACAGACCGACAGACCGACAGACCGACAGACCGACAGACCGACAGACTGACAGACCGACAGACCGACAGACCGACAGACCGACAGACCGACAGACCGACAGACCGACAGACAGACAGACAGACTGAGAGACAGACCGACCGACAGACAGACTGAGAAACAGACCGACAGAAAGATGCACGGACATCCTCATAATTTTGCCTGAAACGGATTTCGTACTGATCAGAAAGTTTCTATCTGCTCCTGTTCTCGAATAAGTCACCGTCATAAATACAATACTTTCCTTCTATGAAAGTAAAAAGGAAAAATTGACCGAAAATTTCAAATAATAATTTTTGTGAATTTAAAATTTCTGAAAAACATTACCCCTATTATTTAATCGTTTCAAAATGAAAGAAACTACATTGGCTCAAATCAAACATTCTTGAAAAAAAATAGTGTTGTAATTTTTCATAGAACAAGTAATCATTCCCACACCGAATCTAAAAGAAAGATTGCTCTTGAACCTATAGAAACGGGCCAATCCCTTCAAAATGATTTTTGTGCTGTAAATCTGACTATGCGTCTAAAAATCTACACAATCCGTAAGAAGGCACCTTGGGGTGCATGTTTTCGTGGAAAATCTTTTTACTGGAGCTCCTACCGAAGGCAATAAAATGTAGCACGCACCTATTAGAACATGCTTCCAGTTTATCTGCGACCAAGGAGCCCTGTTTTAACGATGCCCACAAAACAATATTTGCTGATCGTCAGAAGTTCGCCCACTCCCAACATAAGATGATTTTTATGCTCTCAAAAAGCAAAAAAGCAAAAAAAAAATCCCAGTCGTCCCCACATATCGGAATATTACAATGTTTATGCATAATTCCTCTGCTTATTCCATCATACAACATAGTATAATGTGGTGCAGAAAAAAGTGGTTCCCTCAATGAATGCAACTTGTTGCTGCAATGGAAATGCAATTGGCGAAGAAGTACACCTAATAAATCATTGGAAATCAATGCGGACATTTCGGAATGGAGGGCTACTCCTACTGGATAACTTTCAAAATGATCCCTGCCTGCGTGCACTTCCCATGGTCCCAATACGAAGGAGACTCTATTATATGGAGCTGTTAATATCCTGGCCCCACCATACCCTTGGCAGTTGTGCACGTACAAGTATTTTGTATATTTCGGGTCGGTCGGTATATTTCTGGATTTAAAGTTGGATCGGATTTTGGCGACTGTGTTGGAAGCGATACTCATTTGTTGAGTTGCCGTAAATCATTTGTGGCGAACTGAGTTGTGGGATGAAATTTCAATTGTTGGAATTCGCGAATATAGTTTTCGATTTAAAGGAGAAAGAACTCAATAATTCATTTCACATTATTTCGTTTTGATTTTTTGCGTTTATGATTTATACATGAAACATGATAAAGAGCGATATGGGGGCACCGAGCATAACGGCTAAGGAAGCGAAATCCAATCGCAATTTTTTTTATTGTTTTATTTTGATTTGTGGATGTACTCGTATGTATTTTTCATGTAGCGACGCATGGAGGTTTTTTCCAGACTGGTTCAGTAGCATTTATGTATCAATCGATGACCTCTATATGATTAATATCTAAATCACAAATTGATTTGTTACTTTTATTATTTGCAATAAAACGAAAAAAAAACTATTAAAAGGCATTATTTTAATAAAAAGAAGAGATTTTTTTGGTGCTTTTAAATATGATCGACGAAAACACCCTTTAGAATTAAAAGCGATTTTCACTCAATTTCCATTTAAAAGTAATTTTTTTCTCACTTCAAATTAGCTGATCATATGTTTGTACTTATGTATATTTGTTCTGTTAAATGTTAACAAACTTTTCTAAAAAACATCCAAAGCAGTGGCGTAACTAGGGTAAGCATTCGCACGCAATGCGGGGGACCCTGACGGAAAGAGAGGGGTACCCTAGTCCAGTGTCAAGAATATGCGAGCATGGAAAAAAATCTGCTTCCAGCGTGTTTTCCTTGAAAAAAAATCACCTGTGGCGCATTTAGTTATCGAAAAATCTTGCCTGTGGCACAATTTGTGATGTATTGGGTCTTTTGGAAAATTGTACAGGCATGAAATACAATTTTTATCGCAAGCGTAACTTTGCTTTGCTTCTTTTAGTACTTTGTTTAGTACTTTGTTGAGGAGTTTAGTACTTCGAGGCATCAAAAGTTTTCGTTTTCGGGATTTCGCCAGTGACGCAGATTTCTTATTTATTTTTTTGTGGGTTTTGCCCAAATCAAGTTTTGTTTTCTACATAGAATTTGTTGTTTCGTTGGTGTTCAGTATTCCGTCAAATAAATTTTTGGACATTGTATATCAGAAACTAGCTTGCCTACCCGTCGTTGCCGGAATAAGTTTTTTCATTTTTTTTCTTTTTTTGATAGTCTATGTTGGAGCTAAACTTCAGACCAATCGGCTCGGTAGTTTCCCCGCGAAAGGGTAACATAGAGGAAGAGCTAAGTTTCGATATCACTTTACCCCCTCCCCTTATTCCCCCACCCCTCGCGCTACTTTTCCGTATGCCTATGTTGGAACCAGAACTACCACAGTCACTCATGCCAAATTTCAAGTCAATCGGTTCAGCCATTTTTGCGTGAAAGAAGAACAGACAGACAGACAGACACCAACTCATTTTTATATATTAGTATGATAAAAGCGAGATTTTTTTTTTTATTTTTATAAGCTTTTATTTCTGATATACAAGACCGGAAAGTTTATTTTCCGTTTTTAGTACAATTTTTTAACAAAAACTTTTTTTCAATTTTTTTTTTAATTTTTTTTTTAATTTTTTTTCCGAGTTTTGAAAAATGTATGTCTGATAGCCGCCATTTTTTTTATGTTTGCGTATACTTGTATTTGTCGCCACCGGAGATATGCATGTGTGCCAAATTTCAAGTCAATCGGATATCTGGAAGTGCGTCAAAATTCGGTTACAAGATTTGACCCTGACAAACAAACAAAAAAGCAAGCTACCTAAAACTACAAATAAGCATAACGCGTGGATGGGGGAGAGGCAAAAACAAAATTTAAAAATTAATTTACATTTTTTGCAGGTCTAAAATTGTTATAACCACAAACTTTACCAGCCACTGAAATTCGATAGAAGTTTAAACTGAGATAAGTCCCATAATAAAAAATCTCCACAATAATTAAAACGTCATGACATGAATTTTGATATGAGCCTCATAATTAATTAAGATATTTAACTTAATGTAAAATTAAGTTATGTTGAGAATCAAGATAAAATATCTGCCAAATATTCAAATTTGGCTACAAACATTGTAAACGATAGGAGGCAACACCTGTTGAACGCCAAGGTCCACCAAGGACTGTATAAAGTGAAGTAGAAGAATAAAGAGTGTATTTTTAACAAATAAAATTTTAATGCTCCAGAAATAAAACTTATTTGCATTTAAAAAATCACAAAACCACCGTATCTGTGGAAGGGAATTTAATTAAGCAAAAAAAAAATGACCTGTACACATTTGATCCCACGCTAGTGATCTCCCATTTGAAATAAGAATACATGAAATCCGTAAAAGCCCAAGGTGATGATTAAGAGGCTCCACTCCTTAATTTTTAATATACTACCACTTCTTTTTTTCTTCTAGTCGAAAAAACGAAAAATCTTTATAACAAGGCAATAACAGCGCTGAAAATCTAATGAAATATCTAACACCGATTATTCTACATATCGGTACGATTGATCTCAATGACTTGACTGTAGCCACCTGCGCTTCTTGATAGCCACCCATAAAACTGGGAATCTCTTATAGTCAAATTCTATAAGCAAATGGATTTCGGGGGGAGGAATATTTCCCATCAAATTTTTTGCTACCTTCTTAACATCTAACATAAGGAACAAAATGTAGGTTTGAGATTTAATGTTGCTTCTACAAAGTTTAAAAGCCAGTAGTTAGTTGCTCGCATAAAAAAGTGTAAATCTGTTGAAAAGCGTGGGAATCCACCCAAAAATCTGTAATATACTTACTTGAGCTTATAATATCTCTTCTTATGCTCGACTGAGCAATTAATGAAAACAATTAACTCTTAATTACCAGCGCTTGTGTGCATTAAAACGTCGGATTATGTTTTGGATCCAGTAAAGCCGCAATACAGACGCATTTGCTTATACCTGGGCTATCCGACTGTCCATTTGGAAATACACCTGACTTGACAGCGTTAACCCGTTACCATTGCAAAAGACGTCGAAGAAGAAGACGTCAGTGAAAGGCTGAAGGAAAACTCGAAGTTCTTGTTGTTTGCGCCTCTCGCGAGGTCCCATAAATGCCTCCAGAGATCTGGATGAGGTCTGAAATGGTCTGAATGGAATCGAGCGAGCGATATTCGAAGATCACTTAACCGTGGATCCTATACTATCTTGGCAACTCATTGATGTGATCTTTTGAATTCATGTCCATAATCGACCGTCTTCATCCGGATCTTATGATCTGCGCACAAACAAAAGAAATTCAAAATTTACCATGTTTTGGGCACAGTTTTTTTTTTTTTTTTGGATTTTTGTTGTACCTGTCGGTGGGAGTGTCGCCTCTTACCTTATCAGACGATCAATGAAAAATTTCGTTTTTGGTGTCCGTTGGCACGTATTTGTAGTAGGACGAAAAGTGGAGCGATCGATATTCGAGCAAAGTAAGTGGAATCACGATTGTTTTTTACTTAATGGCTGTACTTTTGTTGCCCTAAGGGCTAATTCGTTATTTCCGATGATGCTCAACAGATACGAATGAAGGAATTCTATTTGGATACTTCCAGCTCATATGGGCGATATTTATTCATTAAATGTCGTGCCTTCAATTTCCCAAAATTATCCAGTATTGGTATAGGAAAGAAGCTGTAAAGCAAGGGGAGAAATTCTCGAATTAACCTTTTGGTGAAGTGCTTGAGGGCAACATGAAACCTAATGGCTTTCAATGTACATGTGCTCTTCTTTATACTACCTAAAGCTACAAATTATTACAGCAAATTTATTCATTTGTAAATTTATTTCTAACTACTGGTTTAATGTTCGATTTACGGAAAAAAACTGATAAATTGATAAAAAAAGGCAAAAAAAAATCAATTTTGTTGGTTGCTTGTAACACCACTATTGCTTCAAGGGTTATTTGTATCAATTATCATTTGGTGCACTTTTTGCCCTCGTTACAATTCGAGCGGTCATTATAAGATAGTAGTAATATAAGCACATGAAATTTTTCTTACAAATACCACAGTATTTTTTGTACAATTTTGGTTATTCGCTTCACTAGTGAAGATTTTTGAAAAATGTTCCTTGCCGCCAAATTTGATTTTATTTCAAAAAAAAATTCTACAAGGAAGAGTGGAGAAAAAATTGTATAAAGGGTCTTTCAATAAGGACGCTCGGAGTTTGTTAGGTTATAGCGGCCATGTTGTTAAAGCAAAATCTGTCAAATTTGTTGTAAAATGTTCAGTAGTGTATGGCAAATCATTATGGAAGGTTGTAGCGTTGAACAACGTGCGCAAATCATTAAATTTTATTTGAAGCAAAACCCAAATTTCGCCAAAAAAAATCATCTTTAGGGACGAGGCTTATTTTTGGATGAATGTTTATGAACAAGAAAAATCGTCGGATTTAGGGCGATACCAATCCACACGAGATACACCAGCACCAAATGCATCCCGAGAAAGTCACTTTTTGGTGCGGATTTTAATCTGGCGGAATCATTGGTCTGTATTTCGTCCAAAACGAAACTGGCATTGCCATACCCGTCAACAGCGAAACCTTCAGATCGATGATAAATAACTTCTTGTAGCCTAAACTCGATGGTATGGATACCGACAACATGTGGTTCCAACAGGACGGCACTACACGCCACACAGCGCAAGACACGATGGACATTTTACAGGAGTGATTTGAGGGCATGGTTATCTTGCGCGGCGGCGACGTGAACGGGCCACCGAGGCGATTTAACTTCTTTAGACTTATTTCTTTAGGGATATCTTAAATCGCAGGTCTATGCGAATAAATGGCAAACAATTGATACCCTCAAAGCCAGCATAACGAACGACATCCAGCAAATTCAGCCAGATTTACGCGACAAAGTCATCGAAAATTGGACCTCCCGAATACGTGCCACCAAGCAAAGCCGCGGCGGACATTTGAACGACGTTATATTTCATACTTATTGCCATAACATATTCTTTAAAAAAAATTGAGTGGATATCTCATACACAACTTGTTTTATTTGCATTTAAAAATTCGAGCGTACTTATTGAAAGTACAAATATTCTCACCACTTTGGTGTTGCTGCTTGGTGTTAACGACATCATCGGGCTAGATTGCAATCACGGCCTCTGCTGTTGATGGGTTGCAACGTAAAAACCTGACAAATGTTGTAATTCATCCATGGTTCGCAATCCATGTAAAACTGTAGGTGTGGAGCAGAGAAGAAATTGTTATGAAACCGCATTTGAGGAGGACCAGGCTCTTCGGGAGCTGCAGCTTCAAGGATGATACTCTCACTAAAAAACTTTTAATTTTAAAAATATTTTTTAAGGACATAGACATTTTTGTTCGATTCCCAGTTTAATCCTGGAAGTAATGAAGATATTTATACCAAATCTTTTATAGCCTATGTTTGAACCAGCGATATTGTTAGCTTAACTGCAAAATGTTATGAAAATCTGCTCAACTGTTTTCAAGTTTAGTAGTAACAAACAAGCCAGAATTTACATTTTGATACCAAACGCCTAAATATGTTCCAAGATATAAAAAAATACTCAAAATTGCTGGTTTTGAGCGAACAGATTGAGATCGGTTACCGATTTGGAACAACCGAAAGAGCCTGTTCACATTGGTTGAAATAGTCCGCCTAATTCTGACAGACACTGACAACGCTTAGCCCCACTTCCTCACCTTGCCTTAATGCTGGCAGTTTCTGTCAGAATTAGGCGGACTATTTCAACCAATGTGAACAGGCTCAAAGAGATTAGAAAGTTGTGTTTCTACAATAAATATTTAAAAAAAAAGTTGGAAAATACTGGAAAATATTTGTACTTAGAAAATCTTAGTGTAGAATCAATACAAGCATTATTATTTAGGACTACCGAGTAATTAAAACGCTTTTTCATTATCCCATTTTTTTTCCTGAGTCCCTTAATTAATACGAAATTCACGATAAATTAATTTCAATTATCAAGTATGTTTTGTTTTTGAATTTTCATGTTGGATACCACAAAACTATCGACTTCAATTTGCACTTAAAATTACAGGACTTTCGCATCAAAAATTCCTTCAAATTTTTCACAGTTCAGCCCGTTGAAGTTTTTTTTATGATTTTGATTAAAATTTTCAAATTGGGTTATCAATTCCTGAATTAATTCTCCATTAAAAAATAAAAGAAAAACGAAAGATGAAACATCGAATACGAAATAATTAAATATGAAAAATTGTCTTTACAATGAACCTGTCTTGTTTTTGTATTCATCGCGAGAACAGAAACGGGAAAATATAAGTTAATTATAATTTGATATTTCATTGGAAACATCCTTTCACTTTGCACTTGCAAACGATTGACCTGACTTACAACCTGCACAGGTTCGAGCTTAAGAAAACATCGATCGATCTTTTTGTGAACTTTCAAGTTGTATTCATGGAATTGCGTTTCATTTTTGTCCATTGCAACCCAGCGGCCATAAGATATTATGACAGTTTGAAAAATTCGACAATATCGATGGCAAATTTACTGATTTTTTGCATCTCAATTGGGCCTCCTCCCTGTAATCAGGTGCCGCATTGAGTCTTATAATAAAAAAAACCAAGAAAGAAGGGTAAAAAAAGGCTCAATCTTTAATTGACCCGGCGCTCCGTCAAACTGGTGGGATCAAGTCTTGTCCAATTTTTTTGGCAAATGTTACAAAAACAAAGAGCGATTCCAGAAAATTAAGTGGAATTGTAATCCATGTAAGAAACTGGGATGAATGTCTTCTAATTAAATTCACACGGCGAAAGCCAATAATCAGAAAGCTAACAAGGGTCCCAGGAATCCTGTTCCGCTGCTGCTGCTCCTGCCATCCAATCGATCCTCGATCAATTGACGTTTTTTGACTGTACGAATGGGAATTTTTTATTTTCTATCCCGATGTAGGAAAAACAGGAAAAATGACTTTTCGGAAACAACCAGCCGTAGTCATTTGAAAATTGAAAATGTGCAATTTGTAGGCTTGCTGTGCTCGTTAAGCCGGTGGTGGTCACTTGAAGCCTTGTTCAATCACCTCCCCTTTGTTACTTCCAGGTCCTAAGATCTAACAAAAAATTTCCTTTGGTGGAAAAATACAAAAATTGTTGGTTATCAGCTTATAAGAAACATGTAACCATAATACGGTTGGTCAGTGGCTGGTATGCCGCGGATCGGCGGTCTCGCGGAATTAACTAAAGTCGAAATGCCCATGCAAGTGTGAAACTATATGAGCACCTGAGTTGTTGGGCAGGTAAAACGGGGCATCAAGTGTTTTGCTGGTTCTGCTAATTTATGGCCCAATAAAAGTGCCCGTAAGTGAGATGAGATTATGAGCAATTTCTCACCCAACCGACCAACAGTTTCCCGCTTGAATTTTCTTTTCGTTTTGCGCACTGTTAAAATGCGATATGCGCGCGACTCTACGGCAAGTTTCTGGCATCTAAGTTTTCATATAGCTTTCGGATTGGATTTTCTGTTGTCTTGAGAGTTTTCCTTATCCCAGGGATCTTACCGTCCATTGGAGCCCATGCTGTATGAATAATGATTCGAATTTCATTTATTTTCGTAATATTCCACAGATTCATCAGTTTACAGCAGCGGTGGCCAACCCGCGGCCCGCGGGCCGCATGCGGCCCGAGACGTTTGAAAATGCGGCCCGCCAAATGATTTGAAATTTACAAAAACAAAAAAAAATGTAACGAATAAAATACTAAAACTGCTCATAAAGTTTATATGCAATTTTACAATTTAATTTTTATACCCGTATGGTGAAAACAAAGGGTATATTAACTTAGCCTTATCGTTTGTAACGCCAAGATCCCGTCATTCCACACAAAAATGAATTGCGCCAATGTGTTTAGAATGATAAAATAAATTAATTTGTGCATGTCCGTCCGTCTGTCCATCTGTGGCGCGGAGCTACAGACTTGAAATTTTACGCAGATTCGTTTTTCGTAAAATGCGAGGCTAAGTTCGTTAATGGGCAAAAATGGACCATTAGGGGGGTACCCCCCATAACAAATGAAAACGTTTTTTGCGAATATCTCAAAAACGGTGCCTTTTATCTAAAAAGTACAAGAACAAAAGTTATTTAGGATATGATTCTACATAAAACTCCCATACCTCAAAATCCGATAGGAATAAATTTTAAAACATCTTCTTCGACAGTTTGACTTCAAAGTGGAATTTTTATATAACTGTTCGCCGTTCACTTAAATCACCATACGGGGTTTCAATAATTGCCAGATTGGCAGTTTTAGCTTTTGTTATGTTTTATTTTACATAAGTACTACTCGTATATATACATTTACATTTACATAAGTCCATTTATACATATATTTGTTTAGCAAATATTTTTTTCTTACCCCACGACTCCATTAGACACTTTTCCAGGTTGGATTTAAATCCAATCACGAAAAAGTGTAATGGAGACTCAAAAAATCTTGCATCATGATTTAAATCTCCTTACTGTCATGATTTTTTCGGCTACTGAAAAGTAGGATTTTTTTGACATTTGTTCAGTCAAATTAGCTGATTTCTAGTTGGCTGCCCTGATTACCTCCAGGTTGACATTTCTAAGTACCCTATGGAGACACGATAAATATGAAAAATCATGACTGAAGATGCTCACGCGGTGATTTCTTTATTCGCCAAAATATGGAGTAGGGGAAAAAATCATGATTTTTAAAAGCCCAATGGAGTCGTGGGGTTATGCTCAACTTTTTGCATTTTGTTCTAAATTTTTTTTTAAACCAAGTGACTGTTAAAAAACAACATAAAATATTATTTGAAAATTTTACTCGGCGGTTATTCTATTTTTTCATGTGCGGCCCGCCAAAAAAAATGAATCATCAGATTGGCCCGTGGAACGATTTGGGTTGGCCAGGCCTGGTTTACAGCTTGCGTTTTGTTATTACCTGAGTATAGGATACGAAAATTATTCAGGGGTTATTAAAATCTCGCTATATGAAAAGTTACATAATTTTATTATGTGTACAAATCTGAGTTTTCATTTTCAGTAAAAACTGTATCAAGATTCTAATTTTCTGACAATTATTGAAAAGTAATTTCTTAATCTCGATGTGCAAAAAAATTACTGAAAATATATTAAGTACTAATTTACCTACCCGTCGTTGCCGGGTTAAAATCTTTTGCAAAAGCATCAAAAACCCATGAAATAACTTAAAACTTTGGAAAAAAAAATCGGTATGCCTTCAGGACTTCCATTTCAAATGACGAAATTATAACACCAGATTTGTGATCAGCGTCCCGAAAACCCCCTAGTGCCAGTTTTTCCCAAGAAAAATGGGAAAAAGGATATTAGAGTTATCCGTTATATTTGTGTTAAACTGCTGAACCGAAACGTTTATCTTGTGACTAGCAGCTAATATTATTCTCATATTTCAGTGCAAAAATGATTTTTTTCTGTGATTAAGTCCAATTCAGACTAACGATTGTGATTACGATTGCGATTACAATTAAAACTTCTCGACCAATGAGAACAAAGCTTTCAACGATAAGAAAATGACAGCTTTAATTTCACTGGTCGAGAAAGCTCAATCGTAATCGCAATCGCAATCGTAATCGCAATCGTAATCGCAATCGTAATCGTAATCGCAATCGCAATCGCAATCGCAATCGTAATCGTAATCGCAATGGTAATCGTAATCGCAATCGTAATCGTTATCGCAATCGTAATCGTAATCGCAATCGTGATCGTAATCGCAATCGTAATCGTAATCGTAATCGTAATCGTAATCGCAATCGGAATCGTTAGTCTGAATTGGGCTTTACGAGCAACATGAAATGAGAATCAAATCGTTAGAACCCAGACTCAAAAATCGTGTTAACCTGTGTATTGGCATTTTCAGTTAAAAAATGTTGATAGATTTTTTGAAAATTTCTACTAATAGCAAGCTTCATAAACTCGATTGAAACAAATCTTGCTAGCCTCTTAGGCCCCGTTTACACTAGCGATTTTTTCTCGAATTTTTCCGCGTATTTCATAATTATTATGATCATTAATTCAATTGGGTTTATTAAATGCAAAATTATATTCGAAAGAAATGCTTCAACAATTTTTTTTAAATATCATATTTTTTCATTAAATCATACTAATGTATAAAAATCAGTGGTAAGGGAGTAAGAGGAGGGGGTAAAATGAATCCGAATTTATTGTATTTTTGTTAATTTTTGAAAACCATTTTCCGAATAAAAAAGATCGCCCTACTCTAGGCTCTCTAATTTATAAGCAACTGATTTTTTTCCTAGGTTATGTTCTACTCACGCTTTTAGCCGAGTCCAAATTATAGTTTTTAATAAAAGTGACAAGAATTTAGACTTTTATACAACTTAAAAGAATTGATTTTAGTTCCGTGTCCAAAAATGTCATTCTTTCAAAGTAGGTGAATTGCAAAACTATTCAAAGAATATTGTCGCAAAATTTTCACATTTCTCTCAATCAATCAACTCTGCAGAAACCTTTTAAATAATCCATAGACAATCACATCACATCACTTAGACGCAATTGTTAGCCAATTAAATCAATCATTATTATTACCTGATGGAAAAGTAATAAAACTAAAAACAATATCAATTCATTAAAAGAACTGTTACTGTCAATCCAATTACCTTTTGTCAAGAATTTAATTGAATTGAAGTGAAGAAGATTACGATTACTCAGTGTCTCTTTAGATAATCCTATATTCGCAATCCAAAGGAATCAACGCGACCGAAATGACGTAGATTTTTATATATTTACTTGATCAGTAATTATAGCTGCGAGTGGTTATAAAGAAAGCAATGAAAATCTTTCACTAGAAACGATTGTATTCAGTGGCTCACCTGATCGTAAAGATTGTCGATCATTAGAATCGATCAATGAAATATGCGGCTTCGATCAAATGAACGCAAAATATTTCTAGCACTCTTCGACATTGACCACAATTATTTAAAGATTCTTTCTCTCGTCGGCGACATCACCATTAAGCAAAGTCTTTAAATTTTAAAGGATATTTACTTGAGCCATGTTTCGCAATGTAACGCACCGGTCGGAACATTAATCTAACATCTATGGAAATCTCTTAGTTATTTGAGAGAATTTTCTTCATTTTAAGATACTTTTTGGCCGATTGATTAAACTCAAGCATTCGTTTGTCCCTGAAACAACTAAACTCTGCAACAACTTACCATGTGGTGTGTGAAAATACGACAAGATTTAAATAAACCGATACTCACTATCTTTTTGGGCTGGTGTTTCAACATTTAAGCTCAGATTTGGTTTTAAAACTTGTCATTATTTTTTTGAAAGTATCTAAAAACAAGTAAGTGCCAAATTTAAAAAAAAAGTTGATGTCAAATCCTAATTCAATAAAAGAAGATAAATTTGTGAACGAAGCATAATGTTTTCACTATGACTTTAGTCGAGAAGTTAATTTTCAGCATAAGTAAGTTCACAATTCTGCAAATTGTTTCATTGCTTTGTTAGACATTTTGACATACAAGAATTTTATAAATGGGGAAAACTCAGTTGGTTTGCAACATTTTACTAACTTTTAATTACCATCAAAGTCTCATATCATAGAGCGACTGTCTGTTGACTGATCACCAGGTGATCCATGATCGTGATCGTGTGCCAGTTGGAGTTCTTAACCTCGAAAATTTATTTGAAATCCTGGAATTAACCTAAGGATAACTGTAAGAGAAATATTTTCAGATAGAAATGAGTTTTCGCATGGAATTTCAACAAGCGCAGTGAATTTAAGAAAAAATCAGACGACATGCGGTGATCGTTGCGGATTCTGGAAGTGATCTTCGGTTTTGATCAATTATTTTGTACCCGTGAAAATTATCCACAAAGTGATATTTTGTTGGCTTTCTTTGAAATTGTGGGTAACTCAGCATATCTTATACCCACTTTCAAAGGTATGTGATTTGTGTTTGATCACGCATTTGCAATCAGTCGGCGACTTGAACATAGCAAGGAGCCTAGGCGAGTTAGTCAAGACAGATCACTCGATAAGTTGCTAATTGCGTACACACTTACTGAGATATGTCAATTATTAAAGAAATTTATAAAATGCAATGAAGTTTTTTTTCCCCGAATCCAATATTTCTCGTCTGCTTCTTGATTTCACTGGGACGATATTTGTTTTTTTTTTATTTTTACTTTGCGTAACATTTATTTATTTATTTTTGTCTCAATTGAGGCAATAAAATTACCTTAAGTTGATACCTTGTGGCGCTCCAGAATGTCTAATTTCGTTTTGCACGATCAATTGAATGATTTAATGATCTACTGTGCAATTAATCTCTCACTTGTCGGCCAATGGCTACCCGGAGGCTCGCTATCGATCGCCTAGAATTTATTTTATTGAATAGCAAATGGCAATGTTAAAAGATTATTTGAAAAACTTTAACTTACGATCGTCGCATGATCACATTTTTTTTGTTATCCTGATAATTATATCAACTATGATAGCAAATACACCAATTGTTGCAACACTAAAGTAATATTTCTACTATATAATTTTTGAATTTTAAAAATATCGAATGAATTTTACAAGAAGTTTTTCCCCCCTATATCGTGATTCATGCAATCAGGTGTTATTTAATTCAAGACCTATAAGATTTTTGTTTGTATCAATGAATGGCGTGAAACTGGAATTTTGTTCTATTCACTGAATGAATTTAGTTTTTTACGCTTCTTAAATAGATTATAAATATTATATCGAAGATTACAGCTAATACGACTTAATGGAGCCATCCTGAAGCAAGTAGAAAAAAAATACGTTTAGTCTTCACCTCAAGCGATAAATCTTTCGCTTCGGATGAGTTATGGTAAATTAAGATATATTATCTGTCTGTTTTTGATTTCCGGTCAATTATAATTTTTCAACCCAATTTGTTTCTTTGATTTAAAAACTGAGTGTTGAGAATACTTTTTTGTGACAATTGAAGCTGAAATTAGTGACATGTCTTTTAAAAAAAGTACTGTGTTACAATATTGTGCAACTTTTTTATCTACATAGCAATCAGAAGCGGATTAAGGAAAATTTGAATTAGGGAGTCCCGAAGTTTTTAAGCCAATTCGAAAAAAAAAACAAATTTGCGGATCAACGGCAGCAGTCTGGTCAAAAAAGAGACATAATTTTTTTTGAAATTAGATTGAAACATTAATTTATTTTAATGTTTTTTTTAATTTATTTTAAAAAAAATGCACACACATACACTGGCAGATTGTATTAATGCGATTCACTAATTCTCTTTTAAAATTGTTAATTTAATTCCACCCCCTCCCCCACAAGATCCCGACAGGGAATTGTTTAACCGATGCCGAAAATATTAAAAATTCGGGCAATTAACAACATGCAATTTACTTTAGATCTTTCCAGCCCACAGAAACATAGAAATCAGGAGACAATTTTTTTTGAGGAGACTTCTCCTTGGAGAAGTGGTGGTGCAATTGAATTTCTGAGTAAGTGAAAGTTGTGTAAATTTGCAGTTTGGACAAATTTTGTTTTTATATTTTTTATACCCGTATGGTGAAACCAAAGGGTATACTAACTTTGCCTTAACCAAGATCCCGTCATCACACATAAAAATGAATTACACCAGTGTGTTTAGAATGATAAAAATAATTAATTTTTGCATGTCCGTCCGTCTGTCCGTCCGTACAGTCTGTCTGTGGCGCGGATTGCGGGCGCACGGATTGAGCTAGAGACTTGAAATTTTGCGTGGATCCGTTTTTCGTAAAATGGAGGCTAAGTTCGTTAACGAGCAAAAATGAACCATTAGGGGGTACCCCCCACACGAACGAAAACGTTTTTTGCGAATACCTCAAAAACGGTGCATCTTATCAAAAAAGTGCAAGAACAAAAATTATTTAGGATATAATTCTACATAAAACTCCCATACATCAAAATCCAATTGGAATAAATTTTAAAAAAAATCTAATTGGAAAGTTTAACTTCTAAGTGGAATTTTTGTACAACTGTTCGAATTTTGATACGGATACCACCATACGGGTCTCCAGTGACTACCAGATAGGCAATTATAGCTTTTGTTATGTTTGGATATGGTATATATCGCAAAAAACTTCTCCATTTGTCTGGGCGAGCGAAACGAGTGGACCGATTAAATTTCTATGTATTGAAGAGTTAAGCAAAATTATATTCGAAATTTCGGTCTCTTTGATTTTTTTAGTACGCCGAGAAAAAAGAGCCAATTTTTGTTTGTTTGAGAGAGTCAAACTTTCTCTCTGCCAGCCAAACTTTCTCTCTCCCAACCAAATCAATATTTTTTTTTAATCTACGTCAAATTTCAAAAAAAAACATTTCATTTTTTCACCCATTGCCAAAGAAGATATAGCAACAACTTTCATATCAATCGGTTGAGTTATTTTCGAGTTAGTGACTTTGCAACGTGGCTTGAAAGCCGAACCTCATTTGAGAGATTTTTCCCCACTTCCGAACTAAAGTTCGTTTTCTCTAAACCTACATTTCTGGTCGTTTTAAACGGGCCACACAAATTATCTGAAATCGCCTTAAACCAATTCTATCAAATCCTCAAAAGTAACCATAAAAACACGTTACAAACACAGTTTCGCAAAAGTTTCACAGAATAAAATCCGGTGATAATCGCAAATCTCTTGAGGTAGTTTTTATCTTAAGTTGGCGTTGCAAAATGTTACTTTTAACGAATTAATTGACTGTAATGAGGTTACACCCAAGCTTCGGCAAGTGTGGCACCACTATATGATCGACCACCACCAGTCAATAAAAAATCATTAGAGTCTTTATCATTGACGCAGCATCTTTAAACTTTCTAAACAGTTAAAAGGTGCAAAAAATTCGAAAACCAGGAGTACGAAAAAAAAATCCAATGTCAAGCATTTCAGTGGAAGCGCTTTTGACACGCGCATAAATCTTCAGCATAGCTGAGCGTGCCATACCAGCGGCTATCTTTAAAATTTTATTTGGTATCGATCTATCGATCCATAGTGGCGTCGAATTCGTTGCAATTGCCGACAATAGTGCGCCATCTTTGCTCATAGACCCAGCACGATAGCATCATTGATTTTCTTCGATCTTATCCTCTAACACTCGCATTAATTATGCAATTAGCGTTAGAGATTGATCGATAGGATGATCATAGAGACCAACGTGTTAATTTTTTCCTACGGATGATCAGCGATCGATAGTAAAAAAAATTCCCTATTTTACCACAGACCATGGCATGGTTTAGCTACTAATTCGCTTCCCGATCTACCAGCTATTGGCATGGATTATAGCGATTAAAGTTTACAAATAGTGATCGGTGGCGACTCTACTGGACCAATAGTTATTGTCATGGAGAAGTTACTCATGAATGTCTGGCGCTTGTCGCGTACACCGGATCACAGCAGGCATACTAATTGACTTAGCGCCATGGGTAACTTCACAATAAGCGGGTATCTTCATCTTGGCTAAAAGAAGCAAATCTACAATGGAAAAATTACGTCGTGCCTGTAATAACGCACTCTAATGGTGAGGGAAACGCTTTGCTACCTAAATGTTAAACGTAGACATAAAACAAATGATTATTTGGAAAATGAATTATGGGCAAGTGTCAAAAATCTGAAATTAATAATTTCAAGCGGAAACTATACTGTCAAATTTTCAATCGTATAATAATTTGTGTTATTTGAAGGAGAGCCTGATAAAATTTTTAGGCTTATTACCTTATAATTGTTATGCTATGATGAGTTTGCACTAGGATTAGAAAAGGTTCGGCCAATTTTGTCAGGACCTTTTTTTACTTTTAAACATAACAAAAGCTATAATTGGCAATCTGGCAATTATTGAAAACCCGTATGGTGATATTCGTATCAAAAATCGAACAGTTGTACCAAAATTCCACTTTGAGTCAAAGATTTTTTAAAATTTATTCCAATTGGATTTTGATGTATGGGAGTTTTATGTAGAATCATATCCTAAAAAACTTTCGTTCTTGGACTTTTTTGATAAGATGCACCGTTTTTGAGGTATTCGCAAAAATCGGTTTCGTTTGTATGGGGGGTACCCCCCGAAAAACGGATCAGTACCAAATTTCAAGTCTCTAGCTAAATCCGTGCGCCCGCAATCCCCGCCACAGACAGACGGACGGACAGACGGACGGACGGACGGACGGACGGACGGACATGCGAAATTCAATTTTTTTTATCATTCTAAACACACTGGTGTAATTCATTTTTTTGTGTGATGACGGGATCTTGGCGTTATAAACGGTAAGGCAAATCTAATATACCGTTTGGTTTCACCATACGGGTATAAAAATGTGTTAGTAACAAAATGTTTTTTTTTTCAATTTTGAAGAGACATTTTCTATAGAAGCAAAAATTTTCTTAATTCTTTGTCATTTCTTTTCATTTTTTATTCAAATTTGGAATATATTTTTCAGATTTCTAAAAGAATTTTCAAATTTCTAAAAGCGTGTTTTGAGTTGAAGGTGCTTTTAAACTGAGGTCATGTGTATTTTAAATTGAGATCGAAGTTTTTAAAAAAAATATATCTCATACCTTTTTTATCTCAAGTTTTTGAAACAAAAATTTCATAGAACCAAAAATAGGTTACGTCACGCTAATTTTTACCTATTTTACAAATGGGTCCCATTTTTACCAATGTTCTGACTGAGATTTCATATTCTTCATCCCCTAAATGGGTCACATTGGGCGCGTTTAGATCGGTGCTATGTTGGCTAAGTTATGTAGCGCCAGTATTAATGCGTTCTACTTCTGCAATGCCTGCCACCTTAGCAGCGATATTTTGGCACTGCTAACTCTTGGCGCTGACATATAGTTGCAAAATTAATTTTTTGGTAAGTTAAATTTTTACTTCAAACTTATCTTTTGGTCCTGTGGATTTTATTTCTGCTTTTTCTAATCCTTTATGGCCTTTTCATGGTATAGATTGCAAAAATTGTACATAAATGCAAAAATTTTACAGTCCACGCAATATATACTTGTAACTTGGCACCGTCCAATTGACAGTGCCAAGTTAGCTCGGTCTAAACGCGCCCATTGTTAGTGAGCGGCCCCTACACCACAGCCATTTTGAACTTTTCTCTTATTATTTATGGTTTTTCAGATATTTTATTGTAACTACACCTAATTCTGTTAGATATTCTAATGTAACTACGCCTAATTTGCAATAGATAAAAATTAGATTAAAAGTTTTGACCCTGGCAGACAAACAAGTTAGATTAAAAGATTTGACCCTGGCAGACAAACAAACATACATATACGAAAGCAAGGTAAGTAAAAGATTTTAAAAAAGAAAGCATCATTTCAGATGCTAAACAAGTTACCACCATAAATTGTACTTCTCCTAATTAAATTGAAAACTCAACATTTTTACTTAATTAATTATTTCGGTTTTTCTAAAATTGTCATGTCCTTAATAAATTAATTCCATTATAAATGAGTTATTTAAGAATAAGATAAGACATTGTGAAGATTTCTACTTGGCTTCGCTCCGTTTAAATAGATCGCAATGGCATCAATTTGTTGATACGAATAAAAATCGATTTGTATTGATGACGATGGCGATATACCTGAACATTTTCATTTCCATTTTTGCAATTAACCATTTACGGTGAGACAGTAATTTGCTGATTGGCTATGGAACGCTGCGGGTGAGCTTGCTATCCAACTGTGTTGTGCTGAATCGCTGCTAAACACCACCACCAAAGGCCACGACTTTTCGTCGATATATCGATGACTTTTTTACACTAAAAGCAGAAACATTCAATTTTTTTTTTGAACAAAAAGCACAGTTGATGTCTTAAAGTCCATTTTAAGATCATCTTAAAGACCATATAACTGCGAAATAATTAGCTCATTTTATGTGCAATCATTTGTTTCGTTAAAAACATTTCCATTTAAATTAACAGCATATAGAGTGAGGTTTTAATGATTTTCCTTTTCATTATGTGCAAGAGAGGAAAAGCGAAATTGTGAAAAATCAAATAATTGATTCTACATAAAGATCTAAGTTATGGCCTCAAAAGACCTCCCAGAACGTTTTATAAATGAGTGCCTAGTATAAAATTGTAACAATGTTAAGTGAAAATTATTTTTTACATAATAACTGGTGGTATGACTTGTGGATTTCTTCACCTCAAATTAAGATGTTTAAAGGCAATCCAGAACGAATGAACACTTGCTGAGTATTCTTGTGACGAGGTGTGAGAATTGAGTCATTAATTTATTATAGACGCATAAAATATTATGTTGGTTATACTTTGTCACTTTATTTTACATGGATATCGTTTATGTTGAAAGCGATTAAATTTTACCTTTAGGACGATTTTTTAGTAATACGGAGACGATTTTATGCAATATCTTCATTTTAGGTAAGGTGACCACAATTTCTCTCCACTCGCTTCACTCTTTTCAGAAAAAAAGGGAAAGAAGAATTTTCGTGTCACTTTTTGGAATTTTCGTGTCATTTATTTAGAATATAGCACAAACGTCGTTGCAGGCAAACATTTTAGGGAAAATATCTCATAATCAAAGATTTTTTGCTAGAGGCAGACCTGCAGAATTCGCAAATTTTTCAAAAAACTCCACTCCAAATTTTTAGGTTTTAGGACTGAATTGAACAATCGGGGACAAACATTTAATTTCCGGGATGCTGATTTGGCTCTGCCCTGGCTAATTCGGGACGTATGTGATCACCCTACCCGCAAAGAAAAAAAAATAGTAAATATGGCTGCTCTAAAATAGTCAATTACAAAGTAGTGAAATTTCAATTGAAAAAATAGTCAATTTAACCACAAAATAGTAAATTTTACTACTAAATAGTTAAATTTCTTTTAAAAATTGTCAATTTTCAATATTTTTGTAATTAAAATTAACTATTTTAGTAATAATCACGATTCCCCATTATAACATGGTTAAATTTACTATCTTGTCTCTGCATGTACCTTTATTGAATAGTTGAAGCAATTTTTATAATTATGTATATTAACGATATGTCCCGAAATGGCTGGGAAAGTCCCGGATTTAGGCATGTTGTCCCGGAAACTAAACTTTTTCCCCAGAATTATAGATACAATATAGTGTGGTAACGTCTTAATCCAAAAATGGTTGCCCGCGGTACAGTTTTCACAGTAATAACTACTTTTCACAGTAAGCGCATTTTTCTTTAAAAAAAAGTTTGCCTGCGTCGCATTTCATTAATAAAATTTCAATAATGAGATATTCTGTTTCTAAAAGTTTTGCCTTGAAAAAAAAACCCTCTTTCCTTCGATCGTACAAAAATTGAAAAAAACCCTCTTTCCTTCGATCGTGCTTTCAAAAATTTTACGATTATAATTGAAACCCAGTGCCACCCATTTCAAACCCATTTCTAGATCTCTCTTAATATAAGCTTTTCTAGAAAACTTTCTTTCAGAATTTTCACTTAGTTTCACTTGCTAAAATCTACTTCACCTGTTCTTGGTAAACAAATTTCCCGCTTTTTGTAAGTAATAAGTTTATAAGAAAATGAAACCCGTTGGCTGATACAAAGAGCTTTTGTTCGTCTTCGATAAAAATATACAAAAATACCAAACCTCCTTCAATTCAGGTCAGTGACAATTTATTGCGTATCTCCGGATTTCTAGTGTATGAATCAAACTCACATGGCAAACCTGTCAAGAAGACGGTTTTTGTCATCCTCTAATTGTTATCATTACCTTAGAGTTGTCTTCCTGTGTCGCAGATGTCGACATCTGGAAGATTGGGTATTTAGTGGGGAGGCGAGGGCTGATGTCGATCGATCAGTTATTTAGTAGCAGATATCCGCAATTTTATCCAAGGTCCGTTCCGCGTGACTAAGTCCACCATGGTTTAACATCAGGCCAATGATCTTACGCTTTGAAGATCGCCGATGCGGTGCGATGCAAGATCACTTAAGAAATTTGTGTGTAATTGGAAGCAGGACAAAACGCAGTCTCCAAATGCTTGAGCGAAGGAGAGACGAATTAAACAGGAACAAAAACTATAAAAAAGAGTAACCTTTAAACAATCTTGATGGAACCGTCTTACTAACTGCTTGTAATGCCAAAGTCTAACCCAAGAATCATAAGAGATCACAACATCCAAGGTTCGACATCAATGACGATGATGGGACGCCCGCCCGCTGAACATCACCAAAGTACCAGCATCGACTGTGATAGGCAGGTTACTCAGTTAGGTACCTGCAAATGTCGATATTTTCCAAAGGCCAAGGAGATCGGAGGCTCCTCTGTTTGTATCCAAAAGCCTCCTTCAAACTTGAAGATTTTGTCCGATCGAAACAGATCCTCAATTCCGTTGTCATGGCGATTTATAAATTAACTCTGAAAGTTAATAAATAAATGAGTAACTGAAAAGATAAATACGCTCGTCTGTGAAAATAAGAAGAAGAAGAAAAAACCCTAAGCTAATTTCGCCATTGCCAATTTGTTGAAAATGTTGTCAGTAAGTAATTGGCGAATTAATTGACCCTGCAATGGATCCTGGTTATGGTTCAGTATTTATGTTCTTGCGGTTTCTTTTTTGGTCAAATTGTCAACTCGAATTATCGGAAAACGTATAAATTTTTGCTTATTTCTTGTGTGAGCCGACGATGAATGGAATGATGATTATGTAGGCCGCTAAGTTTATTACGTTACATGCTCACCGATTTTTATTACCATCAGAACTTTCAGGAAATGGATATATGGTTTATAAAGAGGAAACTTCAGTGGCTATAGTTGAATATGGCGTGATTAATTTTTAAATTTATAAAATTAGCAACATTGTTGGTTATTATATGTTGTATTGTTGTACATGAAAATGTCCGAAATTACAAAATATATCAAATGCCTGAAAATCATTTTTTTCCATTTAAATCTTTTGAAATTATCTAAAAGATTTCTGTAGAATTTATTTTAGGAAAACAATTTTTTTTTTTGTGATAGGTTAGATATTAGATACTACTACCTGGCGGTTATCCTGTTTGTCTGTCTGTCTGTTTGTCTGTCTGTCTGTTTGCCTGTCTGTCTGTTAGTCTATTTTTCTGTATGTCACGGTCAAATCTTGTGACCTAATTTTGACACCCACTCGATTGACCTGAAATTTTGAACATACATACTTTACAGTGTAATATGTGTATATGGATAGACGAGAAAAAACAAAATGTAAGAGAGATCTAAATATATGTGTGAGGGGACAGCTAAACACGATAAACACCAGAAAAAAAATTGAAGCAAGTTGACGAATTTGTGCCTGTTCACATTGGTTGAAATAGTCCGCCTAAATAGGACAGAAACTGGCAACATTAGGGCAAGGTGAGGAAGTGGGGCTAAGTCCCACTTCCTCACCTTGCCCTAATGCTGCCAGTTTCTGTCCTATTTAGGCGGACTATTTCAACCAATGTGAACAGGCTCTTTAAGACCAAGTAGGCGAAAAATTTACGTTTTTATGTCAAAATTTGAGCTCTCAATTTCAAGTCGCTAGCTCAACTCGTTCTCGAGTTATTTCTGTGGTCGCAAGTTGTAAGGGCCTAACTCGACTTTAGCCGTTTTCAATGTTTTTACAGAATCGTGTTCTCCTTCCAAAATGCTCTTGATTCCACTAACCCGTTAGTTTCTACGACCATTTCTGACCGTTATAGGCTACTACATCAAATGGCTAAAGTCAAAAAATTTCCAAGTTGCATTTGGAAGAACGGCTAAAGTCAGATCCCATATATTTTTGTATAGACTTAATCCACTCTTATGGGCGCGAAGCTGCATTGATTTGATCGTTTTTGCACGTGGAATAGTGGCTTAAGTCGAGTTAGTTCATTCTTCGTTTTTAACTTTTCCGAAACGAGCAGGCTAAAGTCTCTTTTAGCCTCTTTTTCAAATAGGGGTGTAGGTTTTTAGGGGCTTAACTTGACTTTAGCCATTGATTGTAGCCATTTCTAAGACATAAAAAAGTTTTGAAAGAGTGGCTAAAGTAAAATAATCCTTAATTTCTCTGAAAATATTAAGTTTGAATAAACCAGATTAAACCAATCGTAAAAAGCTTACTTTTCATAATATTTTGTAGTTATAGATTTTTTAATTCGGTTTGATACCCTTTTGCCACCGACAGTTAAAGTTTCATAAATATTAAAATGCTTCTCCTGAAAAATGAAGAAATTCGACTTAAGCCCTTATTACTTGTGACCACAGATTTAAGATACGTAAAACGGACCCACATTCGTTTTATGACTATAAAATACGTCAAACTAAGTTTCGCCTTCTTAAATCACACCCTCCTCGATCTGGTTTTTTTTTTTTTTCAAAAATTTATAAAAATATATTATGGATTAAAAAACACATAGAAAATCTTACAAAAAAAAATCAGATTTTAGTGACGTAATTAAGTGTCAAGTATTCGATTTACTAAAATATTCTACCAAAGGAATTTCATAGAGATCCTTAAACTTTATCAATGCATAACTTTGAACTTTGCTAATCATTGAATAACAGCTTCCCTCTACAGAATCATTGACTATTTTTGATCATTTAATGGAATCCTGAAATAATCAAATCGATGACTTGATAAAATACCAAAGTTTAATTCCATTAATGGCCACCGCCACACATGAATGAGTTTTTCATAATAAAATTCTTAACATTGATCATGTGCCATAAGCGTATCATTACATGGGTATCATTACACACCTTTTGGTCTCGTATCATTTATTCACTTATACCCCATAATTGTAAAAATTGCACTCAGTTAAAACATCATATAAGGTCACCCCTAATGGACAAGAATATAAACATTTAATTAGTTTCGTAGAAATCGAGTCCATATGTTGTGCGAGACACCATCGAAATATTCTTCTAGTGACTTGTAATAATCATAGAACAAGACTACCCGCAAATGAAATCAGTTTATGACTTCTTCGCTTTTCCAATGGGGAATTTGTCCACCTCTCCTACCACCACCTTAGATAGCTCTAATGACAAAAATAAGAAAGACATACCTACAGCATCATCATCTCGCAACAATGATATAGAAATCTACTAGACAGCAGCAGGTGTGGATGAAAAAGTCATTTGGCTTTGGTTTCTCAACGATTTTTTTTTCAATAGAATCCTTAATTGGCAGCAAAACGTCAACAATACGTGAATAGAGAATATCACATTGATAGGTTCCCCCGGGATTCGTTCGCTACCAGGATGGTGAATCTTAGCACTTAAATTTATCCATCTTGTTAAGTATATTCCTTTTTCTGAAATGAGCTGCGAATTTTTTCGTGATTAAACTTGGGCAGAACGATTTAAACAAATCAAGAAGCGAATCAAGTTTTCCTCATCATTCGACTTTAATATGGTGCATGATTGACCATTTATTTAGCAATAAAATTCCATTGTATGTAAGGCAGTCATTGTGTAGGTCTGGTTTTCTCATATTATTTCACCATTGACGTCAGTTTGATTGACCTCTGACCCTTGGCAATCATTTCAATAGTTTCGCGACAAAAAGTTGAAAGAATTTCTGCAATTGATTGGAACGCGTTTTTGTCAATTTGTATACAGTTGGGCTCGCCGTGCTTTGAAAGAATGACAAAATTATGTTTAAAAATTCTTTAGCATTTTATTGAGATTACTTTTATTTTATACTTGGTCTCCTTCTTAGATCTTCGAAGGGCAATATTTTTTTTGTCACCAAGTGATCAATACAAAACTTTCCTCTGCAATATCTCGATTTGGGAAGAAAAAGTAAAAAACAATATATTTTTCAAGTATCTGGTAAATCGTAAAAACTGTTGAAGCAAAAAATGTAGAAAATTTTATTTCCTTTAAATTATATTCAGTTTTTCTCGTGCAGGTTTCAACAAATATTCAAAAAACTTTATTTTTTCAAAAAAAAAGTGTAGGAGATATCCGATTTGGCTAACGGTACTTTTCTTTATGAAACTGGTCAAAAAATTCTATCACGTGCTATGAATTTCACACTGAAAATAGATATGAAATATTTTTCCAATCAGATAACTAAAAAGCTGAATAATTAATTTAGTAAGAGCCTGTGCTGAAGAAAAAATCAAATTTACGTGATTTTTTTGGGAATTTTCAGCCAACGTTGATTCCGAAAGGCTTTTCTTGTGTTATTATTCTTATGACCGCAAAAACTTTTTACTATTAAATTTTTGAGGACTTATTGCTCATCTCGAATTGGGTGCATTCAGCGACCTGAGCCGCTCAGCATCGCTCTAGAGCGAAAAATGTGCTCAGTTACTGAACGCAATCGCTACAGAGCGGCTCAACTGAGCAGCTCACATTTTTTCTAAGCATAAGAGAACTCCGCTCAGTAGCTGAGCAAATGTCAAATGAAGAGTTACATAACCTCAATTTATGTGAAAAATGACGACGGAAATAAATAGTTTTATTTATAATATTTATAGTTATTTATGTCATTTATAATACGGGAAGCCTCATGGAAGTTCTTGCTGAGCAAACGGGAATGGAAATAGTCGGCGTTGCCGAAAATGTTGGTGAAAGAGTTCGGGAGTATACTTCGGTATAGTCACCTCAAAATAATCCCGGTTTCTTTCAGGCTTCGAACTTCGAATTCAGGTTACTTCAAAATGAGTATTACATTCGTCAACCAACATTGCGATGGGCTCCAAATTTAACATATCTGACGCGCAAATACCGAATATTGTGGAAATAATTATATCTCGGTCCATCATAACCCCAAATATTTTGACAGTTTTATGTGCGCGGCTCAGTAGCAGTGCACTCAGTAAACACTGAGCGGCTCAGCTGAGCGGTTTTTTGACACATACTGAGCCGCTCCAGAGCGGCTCGGATCGCTGAATGCAATCCATTGTATCTCGCGGGCAGTCCGCATCCTTCGCTGTCCAGTCACCAAGAAAAATTTGATATATTGGTCTGATGATGGTTCGACATTGAATTTTCGGAACCGAAACTTCTTGCTTCCTAACCAAATTTTTCCAAATCCCTCTTGTTTCCATTAAATATTAATTTCATTGTATTTAAAGCTCATCAAGAGCAATTCGGTACTTCAATTGAAATAGTTTCAAGAGAAACGAATATTCCAGATGACCAATAAGACTTCAAAATGTTTCATGGAACAGAGAAAAATATCTTCGTAAAGGGATCCCTTTTTCACATTTTAATTTAATTATTCTGATATATTATCATCAGATTTTATTATTTCAATGTGTTTTAATTAAATAAACACTCAACACGCAACATATCAAAGTTCATAAATTTGCATCCGCACTTTTCCAAATGAGTGGCAAACATTTTTAGAGTTTCGGTATCGAAAATACACAAATTTAGCAAATGATTCAACTAAAGCATTGGAATCTTCCTGTGACAAATAACTGCAGATAAAAGTTTTCGCAATAAAATCGAGATTTGGTGAATCTTGCCACGGGAAAATCCAACCTCCTTTATTTTTAAATTGAAAATTTAAATCTGTAGTGAAGATCTGCAACCTCATCAATCTAACTATGGATCAAAATGAATGTGGCACATAAATCCATTTACAAATCCGGTCTGCCATACCCTAGTCTACCCGAAAGGCTTACAAAATGTTACTGCAGTAATTAGAGCTGACACTGTAATTGTGATAAATGAAGTTTTAAGTTTTTCGGACGTGCGAGATGAAACTGCAAGTGTGGGGCCCGCGAAAATTCAAAAAGTTTACTCTGGCCCGTATGCTGATTTCGCTATACGCGGCTATCAGGTGTTGTAAATGATGGGCGCTTTTAAGCTGGCAGAAAAAATGATAGCATGTAAGAAAAAACCCTCATTTCCTCTTGCGCCTAATTAAGAATTCGTTAAAAGGAATCATTAATCTGCAATGTGAGATCGACTTTAATTAATAATAATGAAATTATTGGTTTTGAATATTAATTGGCATCGAAACCGCGGTATCAGTTCAGCATAAAATCATCCTAAATGCTAACAAATCACATTAAAGAAAATCAAAATTAAAAGAATTCACAGCATTTCTGGATATCAAATTTTAAATGAATTTTTAATGGCATATTGGCCATCATCATCAGCATAAAAATCATCATCATCATCAACAACATTACACAGTTTGTCTCATCGCTATTGAATTCGTAGCGTAGTGTTCAGGATTTTATAAACATCAGAACACTTTTAGCAACATCATCAGCGAACATAAAAATTATTAACATTTTTTTATTTCATATTAATACCTTGAGGCGTTGGCGGACCAATTTAAATGCGCGAAAGTCTTGCCTTGTCTTGTAATCTTTTCGATTTTATTGTTTTCAAATTTTTTTTTGTAGTAGTTATGATGATGCTTTATTTATGCAGCGATTTTGAAAACTAATTTCCATTGTGTAGGCGTCTGTCTGGTGTTTTCAGGCCGACAGGTATCAAAGGGGTTCCATAACAAGTTTTATGTTGCTGCTAGCCAAACGAAGGAGATTTCTGAGATTCAGTTATGCTCTAGGACATTTGAATTCTTTTTCGTGTGGCGAATTCCTCCATGGGGAATCTTGTAATTAGGGTCCAAATAACAAAGTCAGATAAAAAATAAATAAATGTTGTACGCATTTTGTAGACGTCGCGTTCAAATGTAATTAGAGTGTGGGAGTGGTCTTAAATTTCGAAGAAATTAATGACACTTGGAAAATCCATTAACGAATATTTTATGTTTTTTGAAAATGAAATGGTTTTTTTTGTGGAAAATATATATTTCAACATTTGTAAATTTAAAAAAAAAATGCTTTTACACTCACTATTTTTTTTATATTTTTTTGCGAAAATTGCATGAAAATGTCTGGTTTGCATGAAAAGGCGCAACCAGAGAAGGATTTAAATCTTAAACTTCGCTCAAAAGTCTGCAGAAATTTTCGTGTCCCGGAACCAAAAACTAATTCAATGTACTTAATTTCCATTTATGAAATTTGGGGCTCAGATTAACCCATTGAGAACGCGGGGTGATACATGACCCCATCTCTTAACACCCAAATATGAAAAAAAATGTTTTTTTTTGTCATATTTAAGCCTCAAAAGAATAATCCATGAAATGTTTTGTTGCATCTCAGGATTTGCAAAAAATCTTCAAAATCCAAGCGGGAATTAAATCGACACTGATATTATCCAAACTTTCCAAGTTATAATATTTGCATATTCACCGATAAATTACATTTCCCCCAAGATAAATTTCCCTAATTCCCATCTTAATCGATAACATGTTTTACAATAAATTTTCCTGAATGATCTTTAGCTTCATTGTCTAACGACAGAAATCCTTTCTTCAAGCAATACGGTGAAGGCCATAAAGTCGTGAATTTCTCGAGGTGTTTTGTTCGAACAATTGTTAAACAATCTTCACACATCGCATAGGTGTGAGAACATGACTTCCACAACATTCCAGGCATTTCACATAAACTTGAAGCTATCAATCTCAAACTTACCTCTGATTTTTTTCAGTCATTTTACACAATTTGCAAGCGAAAAGTACTGGAATTGGAACCATCTAACCTAACCGACTCTGCTTTTCTTTACTGCTAGAATGTTTTCCTTAGCACCTCGTTATCTACGCCCGGAATGATCAGAGCACGCGGATAACCCGAATGCGCATATCTTTTCAACGGATTCAGATTCTATATGAGCCCATAGAATAGCCATCTTCTCGGGTGATTTTCGTTAAAGGAACCTCTGGATCTTGCTTGCATGCGGAATGTTGCAGAAGAAATTATCAAATCCAGTCGAAGCCAAGACCTCTAATAGCCCTCGAAAAGTTCTTTCTCTAGAGGTAGAGCGGCACTGAAGATCCAATCTTTGGGTGTAGTCAAATAGTTTGATGCTTTGCATAAAGTCAGAGGCCATTGTGGTGGCCAGGGCATGGAATTCAATAAACTTACAACTAATCTAATCAAAATTGTTCCGTTGACAGATTTAATGCGTTTAGCGGCATACAGGTGGTCATGTCAAATAACACTTCAGCTCAAGTGTTGTATAAATGCTGTCTGAGAGAAATAGAATTCCTTCGTGGTTCTGCGGATATTTTAATAAGCCATTTGTTATGCTTATAATGGACGTTAAGTGCGGGTGAAAGGTGAATAAAGGTTATAGGATACCAGAAGTTAACATAAACATTTATTGAAGACAAGATTTACTTGAATGGAAAAATTACTTTCCACTATTAATATTTCAAATTAATCGACATTTGATAAAACTAAACTGCAAGCTAGATATAAAATAGTACGATAATAAATTCAGTTGATTGATCATGTTTTAAATTGTGGAACATTTAATAATGGTCAAACATCATCAGTGCTGTGCAGATTGTTCACAAAACGTATTTTACTTAATAGTTTGCCTGTAAAAAATTAGTTTTTCATAGTAAACATAAACAATGTAAACAATGTAAAGAAAGAAATCATAGTAAACAATGTAAACAATATAAAGAATTGGTTGTTTCTTCTTTTTTCTAGTAACTGTAATATTTATAATTCTGCAAGAACCAATTGAAATCATAAAACAAGCATTTCTTTAAATTTTATACTCACATCTAAAAATCTAAATCGAGGAAATTTTCTTCCATGGGTTGAGTTTTTGGTGCCAAATTTATATGGAATTTTGTACTAAGATATACTAATCTGAGAAGAAAAGCATTTGCTTGATTCACTAGGCCCAATATTTTTTGGTGTAAGTTAATAAATGTGAACAAGCTTCGTTGATCTTATAAATGTTAGCTGATTACTTGTGACAGTATAAATTTGACCTCAATTACACAAAAATCTTTCGGTTTGAACGTATAAAGCCCGAGTTCCCAGTGATTTCAGAGCTAGCTTTAACAAGTCTGGATGTTGAAATCTAGCCGTGGTCCAAAATGCTTCCGGATTTCCCATTTCTTACTAAAATAATTGTTTTTTTTTAAAGCTTTTATTTAGCTTGCCTTCGTATCTGTTTGTTTGTCAGTCAGGGTCCAATCTTGTCATCTAATTTTAAACCACTTCAGAAGATTTTACGCATATACCGAATAAGACACTAACTACCACCAAAATCTCACAAAAATGCTGAAAAATTTTTTAACATTTGTAGGGTTTCGGTTTAAAAAAATGCTAAACAAAATCTTAAACCCAAAATGCTCCAAATTTGAATACACACACAAAGGGGGTTTAGAAGAGCATCTTTTGAAATCATTTTTCTATCCTTGTGTGCATCCAAGTGGATTAACTCCGAAAGTGTCTCAATAGGGTCCATCCTTTTAGATCTAAAAACCAATAGATCTTAGATCTAAAAGGATGGACCCTATTGAGACACTTTCGGAGATAAATTCACATCAAATTTTTCTTTATGCGCAGGCTCCTTTAGAATTTCCTATCAAATTCCTCAAACCCCATTAAAGTACGTTCATTGGTTTAAAATATGGCTTTTAAAATAGGGGTTCAGAGATGGTACAGATTTTTTTTTGTTTATTTGATCTCTAAAGAGGTTGCGATCTAATGGTATAAACCCCATTAAAAGCATTTAACTGATGTACGAAATATCAGAAGAGGGGATCAGGTGGAGTGAAAGTCATTCAAAGAACATGACTAAAAACATTCACGCCATTATTTCTGGCAATCGAAGGGAATTTTCTTCAATATGCCCAATTCAGTAGCTCAGTCCATAGCGATAGCCCAATACAACCCACTCTTCTTCTTTGGGAAATCGCATAAGACAGATTGCTTCGGTCGAAGATTTTACTCAAAAATCGAAATTGACTAAAAATTGTTTTAACTACACGATAGGCCCTGGAAAAATTATCACCATTTGTATCAAGTGTAAAGTTTTATAAAACTTCTGGTAAAACAGCCATTACTAATCGTACGTGTAGCCATTATCTTCGACAATGGATATCTTTAAAAAAAAATGTTTTTCTTGGTTGATGCAGTCGCGAAGATTGATTATATCCGAAATGACCACATATGGTCACTAGAATTGAATGACTAACAATAAGTAGCCGAACGATAGTATTGAAAAGGGTTTCTATTCTATGCGGAATTGAGATCATTCCACAGGATCGCTTGAATACGATCCGTCTCCGTCTATACTTCTTATTAATACCTCAACTGAATAAAATCGTTCTTTATATCGCCATGAAGTTCATAGATCGATTGTGTGCATTATACGTGGCACATGAGTTTATCTTAAATATTGCTAGAATTCAAGTCAAGATGCGTTCCCTGCTGGAATCTATCTCGACGTGTAATTGTAGATAGTCTGGATCTCATATGCTCACATATGTTTGTAAGGCGTTGGTTGAAAATGGCTGAAAAACTTATTATTTATGATATTTCGACGAATGGGTAAATTAAGCACGTGCGGACTTGAATTATTCCCTCATAATGCATTCGATGATGAGCTCTATATAGCATTCAGAATCGCATTAAATCTGTTTTACGCGCATCATTCTTAGTGTGTTAATACGTTTTCTTATGCCATTATTCTATGCTGCTACTTTTACAGATGATAGTTCTCAACGTAAGATGAACGAACCGTGCTCCATTTCTAAATGCGCAAAGTGCATCTGAATAAGAACCGAACCACTCGGAGATATTGATGAAACGATTAAATGGAAAGAAGTAAGTCATTAGGAATTCAAGGTGAGATCTAACTAGATATTTGCCATTTCCGAATGGATCTTGCATGCCAATTGAAAATTAAAAAAAAAAACATATTTCATAATGGTGATAATTTTTCTGGTTCTTATGGATATAGGGCTATTTCGCAATGAATTCTCCTTCCATATTCGAGACGAATCATTTATCCAAGATGGAAGTTTTATTTCTGATAAACTTTATAACGATTAAATGAGCTACTTTACAATTAGTTAGATAATTTTATTTGGTTTTCTATCTAGTACACTCAGAGAAAAAAGTTCATCAAACTGTAGTCGATTTTTTCAACAAGTGAACTTTGCCCGTACTCTGGCGAACAAAGTTCACCTCTATTTGGAAGTGGAAGTTTCGCGTCCTGAGTAGATTTTTCAAAAAAAAATTCGCCTGCGGCGTATCTATGTTTTGATAGTATATTAATTTTCAAGTGCTAATCCTAAAGAACTCCTACCATATTTCTTTTTGTGATGCAGCCCGCGGTTTGGTGTAGAAAATTCAATGTGGTAATTTAGTTTCTTTAATCCCTCTTCTTTAATCCCCCTCCTTTAATAAATCTATAGCACCACCCTTGGCTGCGAGTAAACATACATCTCAAATAGGGCAACTTAGGCGATACTCGGTAAAATAATCCTGCGGCAGAATTAAGACCTAAACTCCATTTCTCTCAGTGTATAAAATTATTGGATGGCGACTTATGGATACCTATAATTGCTCAATAATTTCATAAAAAAAAATTTATAACCGTTGAACTGCCGATCATGCATTATTCATGAGAATTGTAAATGTAAGTTTTTTATTACTCAAATGTAAGACATTACTTCGTAATTTTGTTGTCAACTATTATTTACTATTTCACATTTCAAATGGTGACTACTTATTTACAGGAAAATAATAACCTGTAAAAAAAAGAAACACCATCTTGGTAAAAATACTTGGAGTGAAATCAAATGTCAGTCTGATATTACTTATGGGGAAATATAATTCGATTGTCCTTAAATGTGACTTGAATATACTTTGGAGACCCAATTGAAACATAGGTTGTTTATTTACTACTAAATTTAAAGCCTCCAATCAAACTAATTTTATTTCATTTGTCAGTTTTTCAACTGAAGGAGGATTTTATAACCCATTTTTTTTTAAAGATTAGTTTAACACTACAAATTTTTGCTCTGAAATTTTTTGAAATCCTCGGCTATTTCATCACTTTTGGATGCTTAAAACTTTTTTGCAGAACGAACAAAAAGAGACCATTCTTTCCTCCCTCCGCCAAACAAACGAAACAGTTTTCTGCAATTTTCTCGAAAACGGTGAGTCATATTAAAAAATTTATAAAGGTAAAACATGTTTAGAATAAGATTCTCCATAACTCATCCATACATCAAAATCCAATTGGACCGCTCCTTTCCCCATTGCACCAAACAAATTGAATACCTTTTGAAAGCTTTTATTTAGCTTGCCTTCGTTTTTGTCTGTTTGTCTGTCAAATTCAAATCTTGCAATCCAATTTTGACCCACTTTCAATCTACCAATTGCCTTGAAATATTGCACACGTACGTAAGACCCATGACAATACAATATTTTCAGTACCTTGACCTTGTAAGGATAAGGGAAGGTCCTGTAAAGATGGCGTGATTATTCTTTTCCTCAAACTTTCCAGAAAAAATCTAATTTGGGGGTTTTTGGGGTCGCTGAGTCCGATTTTGGCCTTCAAAAATCCATAAAGATGGCGGAAGGCCTAGTAAGGATAACGTGTTTTCCTCTAATTTTTCGGGAAAAATCTCATCTGGGGGTTTTTGGGATCGGCGAATCCGATTCTAACATTAAGAAGTCTGTAAGGATAACGGAAGGTCCTGTTAGGATAATGTGATTATCCTTTTCATTTTGGAGTTTTAGTCATACTAATCAAATACGAAATGACTAAATAGGATAAAATCAAATAATAAAATTTTCAAAAAGCTTTTTTTTTTAAAAAAAAAATGCTTTAACAAGGAAAAACTATTTTTCTGGGCAAAGTGTATCAGAAACAAAAGCGACATAGAGCATAAAAATTAAAATAGAATAAATATTTATATCGCTTTTATTTCTAATACGAATACAATGTTCCCAAATAATTTTTTTCCCCTTTTAATGCATTTTTTAAGGAAAACCTTTTAACAATTTTTTTTTTATTTTTTTTCTATTTTCTCGAAAACGGTGCATACTATCGAAAAATTTATAAAGGTAAAATGTGTTTAGAATATGATTTTACATAACGGTTTCATACACCAAAATTCAAACGAACTCCTCCTTCCCCCCTCCCTCACAAATGGATTTTTATCATCAAATTTTTGTCTGCCCACATATAAAGTATTTGACAATTGCCCCCTGGCCAATGTAGCTTTTCTTATTTTTAAAATTGGATTTATTTGTTGCTAGACTGTAAGCAGTTAGTAATAGTGGTTTCTATAAAAGCTATATAAAATGTTCCAGACAGGACAAGCATAAAACACTTCTGTTTCACCAAAAAAGTTGAAAAAAGTTGATAGAAATATGCTAAAAAATTCAAAACTTCAAATTGAAAATTAAATTTGTACCAACAATTTACTGTTCCCAAATGCGTTCGCCTTTGGACTTTGCTACCATATCGCAATATAAAATTTAAATTGAATTGAATTAATTCAATTGATATGTGATTTGCCATTGCATGAGCGTAAGTTATGCTCAATGTCACTTCTGCATAAGTCGTTTTCTATCATGTGAGCCCAAAATGCGAGTTGTGAACGCCTAATCCGACCACTGATCTAAAAGGTTAAAAGTTCTTTGCATGTCCGGTAAACTGGACGCACTCAAATTTTGGTGAAATACCTGGACAATAAATTTTAAGGTGCTTCACTGATTCTATGATGGCGCGGTTTCTTGTCTTGAGTGACTGTCAGTGAACTGCGAACCGCCCCGCAAAATTAAAAATTTAAATCTGATTGTCTTTTTTTTTTTACTGAAGAATTTCCTGACCTGCGTAATCGAAAAGGTAAAAAGATATACCAATCGATCGCGGACGTCGCCGCCGATGACACTCCATCCATTTATCAGGCAGGGCGGCGTGTCTATGGGCTTCAAAGTCCGTAGCCTCTCGATCTAGACTTGTACAAATTTTAATGCGGCGATTTAAGCAGTTGGAGCGCAAGTGTGCTCAATTTTCCTAGAGTCAACTGAATTCGTTTATGCAAATGCACTGCGACCCCTTGGCTAGAGGACGACGGCGCTACCAAGCCAAGTAAGGTATTCGATATCTAGCTAAGGTGGTCGAAATCAAATCAAAGCTTGCCACCAACGCAACTTTGATGCTAATGCTATGGATTTATGCTGGGGAACATGGAAACAAAGCACTTAGCATAGAATTGCGTTTATTGCGACCGAAATTAACTTTGTTTATGGCGCTGAGAGCATTGCCCTCAGTTTGACGTCAGTTTCGTCATTTTATATTTAAAAGATATGAAAAAAAAGATAAAATTGTGGAAAGAAAAGTTCTGAATCTCTTAAATGCGTAATAAAAAAAGAACTGTTTTAAGTAATTTAAAAGATTTCACTTTATTCTGTAGAGAAAAAACGATATTATTGTCTGCTTTGAGGGTAAAAATAATACATGGTTAAAAATTTAAACATTACACTGTAAAACTGCCCCGCAGTCGCAAATTTTTGTTTTTCGAAATAATTTTTTCCACCATGGAAGCAAAAAATCGGGTCCCAAAGGCCAGTAGACTTTATTTATAGAATAGCCTTGAAATTATATTATTTTATAAAATTTCCGAGATATACCGTAATATACCGCTACAAGCAGTTCGGCCAGATTGGCTCTAGTTTTGGAGAAAAGCCCAAAAAAATGATCATTTTTTTCGAAAAAATTCCATATAAACTGAAAATTTTTACTTTCTTCTACGGAGTATAATAAAGTATTGTATTCATGAAAAATTTCGACCCCTTAATTTTGCCTAAAAAACATTTCCCGATCACTCCTGAGTCGATTGGAGTCATATTTAAAAAATGTCTTTCTGTCTGTCAGTCTGTCTGTCAGTCTGTCAGTCTGTCAGTCTGTCAGTCTGTCAGTCTGTCAGTCTGTGTACAAGATTTCTCAAAAACTAATAGAGCTAGCGCCATGAAATTTCATAGGCATGTTGGGTCCTGAAATGGGACGATCCTATCAACTTTTGGTGGAAATCCGTTAACCGGAAGTATCCAAAATGGCGGTTTTTCAAAAATCGCAATTTCGTTTTTCTCGATTTACTCCCAAACTACGCGTTTTTTAGTGGCCTTAAGTATGACAAAACTTGGAGAAAATAAAATTTCCCACACTTTTGTCTTTAGCTATAACTCGATATCTCAACCTGTTATCGAGATAAACCGTTATTTCCAAAAAATCAGTTTTTTGCGATTATCTCGAAAACTAACGGGTTTTTGCTGACTGAATGTATGAAGTGAATTAATGAGAATGGCATTCTGTACAATTTTGTTTCGTGCCGTTATCCGTTATCTTTTACCGTTATTGAGATATTTTCATTAATATGTAAAAAATCATATGTTTGCGAATAATTTGCAAACTAACGGTTTTTCGACAAATCAGTTAAAAGAATAATTAAAGATGTTAACATTTTCTACATTTTTGCCATTTACCGTAAATTGATATCTTTTACAGTTCTCAAGTTATCTCAAATTTTGTACGTTTTTGATATTTTTGAATAAACCAAGAATTTATTGGGAGGTCGTCTTAGGTTGACAACGCGACAGGGCTCTAGCGTAAATTGCGCAGGGTCGTAGATTTTGTAGAAGAAAGTTTTGTGTTGACCACAACTGATATTTTATTTTTGTTGTTACCGTGGATATTTCAATATTTTCAAAACGATTGTAAAATCTTTGGCAACACAAAACATAACAAAAGCTATAATTGCCAATCTGGCAATCATTGGAGACCCGTATGGTGATATTCGTATCAAAATTCGAACAGTTGTACCAAAATTCCACTTTGAAGTCAAACTTTTCAATAAGAATTTTTAAAATTTATTCCAATCGGATTTTGATGTATGGGAGTTTTATGTAGAATCATATCCTAAATAACTTTTGTTCTTGGACTTTTTTGATAAGATGCACCGTTTTTGAGATATTCACAAAAACCGTTTTCGTTCGTATGGGGGGTACCCCCCCTAATGGTCCATTTTTGCCCATTAACGAACTTAGCCTCGCATTTTACGAAAAACGGATCCGCGCAAAATTTCAAGTCTCTAGCTCAATCCGTGCGCCCACAATCCGCGCCACAGACAGACAGACAGACGGACAGACAGACGGACAGACAGACAGACGGACAGACGGACGGACATGCAGAAATTAATTATTTTTATCATTCTAAACACACTGGTGTAATTCATTTTTTTGTGCGATTACGGGATCTTGGCGTTACAAACGGTAAGGCAAAGTTAATATACCCTTTGGTTTCACCATACGGGTATAAAAAGTAGTTTTTTGTTGGGTAGTGCTTTTTTTCCATAAAGCGGTCCCTACACGTTCAATCTTGCAGTCAATCATGCTGCCACAGCAAAAAGCTTATTTGCACTAGACGCTCAATCATGCACGCAAGCATCACTTAATTCGAAATACCCAAACCGACAGGACACAGCACAAATATCAATTTAAACATTTTTTGTCCTTATATTTTTCGCTTTTCGTCATCCACAACTCACTTCTTTGTCTATATAACTCGAAAAAGGATTCCCAAAAAACTTTGTCTTTTATATGCGACATCTTTTCACTACTAAAAATTCCCCTGCAATGACGAAATGATTGACAGCATCACCATAGACGTTCAAGCATTCTGTTATTCACAAAGCTCCCTTGAAAAATATCAAAATGATTTTGATATTGGCCAGCATGCTGTCAATCATGAAATTTGCATGACAGCATCACCATAGACGTTCAAAATGCTGTCACAGCATGCGATGATTGACTGCAAGATTGAACGTGTAGGGACCGCTTAAGTATTATTCAGTTCTGTGACGTAAGGAGCTCATTTTAATGTGAGACCACGTCGGCCCACACGGCAGTCAACGTGTTAAGGAATTACAATATAAACAAATATCAAATATCAAAATTTCTAATACGTGACTCGTATAACGCGGTACTGTGATAACTTGGTTTTGTTTCCTTTGGCGACAAAATTCCTATAACGTGGTTTGCATTTTCACTTTTTTTGTCTGACAGAATTTCGCATAACGCGATTCATATAACACGATATTTTCATTACCGCATTATTAATATTTACTTAAAAAGCGTCACAATTTTAGTGATATTAACACCACAAAAATGCCCCAAACAAAATAGTCTCGCTGATCAATGCTAATCTCTACGATGCTGATGATCATTTAGTTGATTGAACTCCGTGTCACGTGGCTTTACAGATGATTTGTGATTGTCAATGATATGTGTGTAGTAAACATTACAGTCAAGTTGACTCTCGACCTCGACAACAAGTTTTTAGTTGTCCGGTGATGATTTTATTTCGCGTTTCTTATCACTAGGCTTAAAAATATTAAAATTTCGATCGACATTTCGCTTCGCTTCGCTTGTTGTTGATAAAATAAAGACTTATGACATGATCGTCAATAACCAGGTCATTGTCTTCAACATGCCATTCGATCAAGGAGTCAAACATATGTGATCGACTTGGCGATTATTCCGATCGATTCCCACGGGATGATGATTTGTTGTTTTTTTTGGATCGTTGTTTTTTCGCTTTTTAGTATACTGCGCAATCCCCAAGATCAATTTATGTTTTTTATTTAGATTTTATTCGAATCGATCGATTCTAGTCGATCATATCAGTTCGCTCGATTGTATTCGATGAAACATACATATTTGTAAGTATGAGCATAGGAAAAGTGCTACCGAATACTCGTCACAACATAAAATATTAGTAAACAACTGATATAACCTACTCTATAGAGCAATAGGTAAAGTTCGACGTATAGATTGTGAGTGTTATCAGAAGTGTTGAGGAGCTGACGATCAGTTTTTAGGAAGAAAAAAAAAACTTTTTGATCAAGAGTCGCCCCTGAAGTTGTGATAAGGAATTTTTTAAATATTCAAGCATGTTGACATTATTTAAACAATTTTTTGGAAGGTATATCGTTTCGTACATTTATTTGCCTGTTGTTACGACCAAATGTTTTGTTATTTTATATACTCGGGAATGGCTCAGATCCTATTAATGCTCGCGTGAAAAGTCAATATTTGTAGTCACTCCCATAATTCTCACGAGTTAATGCACCCAAAAAGTTTGTATGAAATTACGTTGAATACGAAGAAAGATTTATGGAGTGCAAAAAGGAAGAAAAACATCGAATTAAGTTAATTCTTTTTACTCATCATTCAATTCGCAGTTCATGTTCGCATTCCGATTGTGAAATATTTCGATTATTTGGGGAAAAAATATCTCGCAAGTAACACTCTGTGAAGACATAGCCTTTGTGAGAGTATTTAAAAAAATTTTCGTGCTTAAAGTGTGGGTGGAGTATCGGTCTGTCTATACATATAGCTTCAAAATAATTTCACTTATGATTACATAAAATGGTAGTCTTGTCTAGCACGGCAATTTCACAGACAATATTTGTTTAGGGTTTGTCACAGAACTATGATAAAACTGCATGGTGTCCAATATTTGATTTAGCTACTGTATATGCGACGTGATTAATGTGTAAAAATTTTAATTGTGAAAATAAAAAAGTACGAGGGGGCCGTTTTTTTATAACACCACCCACATACATAAAATGCATGAATAAGAACTAAAAAAATGTGAATTATATTCTCCAGGTGAAATTTACTCAGATTTAATATTTAGACTTCGCTTCAGACTTCTTATTCAAACTTGAAAAATTACGGCCTGCGATACACAATTGTGTTAATAAAATTGAGCATTTATATTTATATAAGAAACTAGCTTGCATACCCGTCATTGCCGGGTTAAGTTTTTTCAAATTTTTTTTTTTTTTTTTTTGATTGTCTATGTTGGAGCTAAACTTCAGGCCAATCGGCTCGGTAGTTTCCCCGCGAACGAATAACATAAAGCAAAAACTAAGTTTCGAGATGACCTTACCCCCTCCCCTTACTCCCCCACCCCTCGCGCTACTTTTCCGTATGCCTATGTTGGAACCAGAACTACCACAGACACTCATACCAAATTTCAAGTCAATCGGTTCAGCCGTTTTTGCGTGAAAGAGGAACAGACAGACAGACACCAACTCATTTTTATATATTAGTATGATGATTTAACTACTTCGTAGTAAAATATACTACTTTGTAGTTAAATTGACTATTTTTAAAAGTTTTTAAAAGGCAACCTTACCTTCGTAGCTGTTTGTTTGTCTGTCGGGGTCAAATCTTGCAATCCAATTTTGACCCACTACCCCTCATCCGATTGACTTGAAATTTTGCACACATACGTAAGTCCGATGACAATACAATATTATCTTCACTTCATCCTTGTAACGATAATAGAAGGTCCTGTAAGAGCCACCGCACACGGTTCATCTCGTCGCGGCAACTTTTGGTCCTCAAAATGCCTTTCCGACGTACACGCTTCTTCACTTTTTAGTAGGAAAAACTTGTGTTCAACAGCGATCGCTCATGTGTGTGTGGTTCTCATATATGTGTTGTATTTCCAGCTCATTCCCTTTCTAGCTAGCACCGAGGCAACATCAATTGCCACAATAGAAACTGCCAATAATAGAAGAATAAGGACTGTTAATTTGTTATGTCATTTACCCTTTCCTACCTACCTGAAAAATAAAACTACCTGGAACTGGTATTTCATTATTTGCATTCAATTTTTGTTTGTTTGGGATATGTTTACGAGTCGGTGGCTAAGCACCGACTGCCTCAATGAAATTACGCACACATGCATGCTGACGTGCTACACGGGCGACTTCGTTTGTGTGCGAAAAAGAAGACGAGAAGAACACTTTTCGAGTGGCAACTTTTTCCCTCTTGCCGAACTCGTTTCTTTCCCACAATTTGGTAAAGTTGCTGCATCCTGATGCCCGAAAGTTGCTCCGTGTACGCCCATACTAAGAATAACATGACTACCCTTTTCCTCTAATGTTCCGAAAAAAAAACTCATTTAGTGGTTTATGGGGTCGCTGAATTCGATTCTGGCATTAAGAAATCTGTAAGGTCCTGTAAGGATAACTTGACTATCTTTTCCTCAAATTTTTCGGGAAAAATTTCATCTGGGGGTTTTTGGGATCGGCGAATTGGATTCTGTAATATTTTTTTATGGGAATAGTAATAGTTCGAATCAAATGTGGTATTCCTTCCTGTTCACCAAATAACGTGTCTGGCAAAAAATGTGATTATTCACATTATACAATGGAATCGCTTCCATTCAATTTTTGTCTGCACATATAATTCGCAAGCGAGCAGCACACTCGTCGTGCAAAAGGGTGCAAATCGATTATGTGTTGTGCAAATGTTTTCAAATTTTTCAAATTTTTGAAAAAATCTCAAATTTTTGAAAATGTTATTGATATTGTGTAATGGAATAATAACGTTAAAAGTAACGAAACGAAATTTTTTATCGTTACAAAACGAAATAACGTAACGAAACAAAATTTGAATTTCGTTACACGAATTTCGTTATATAACGAAATGTATAACGCTACGATTTTTTCTTTCGTTTGCCATCCCTGGTATTTATTTAAAAATAATACATTTTACTATAGGTACACGTGAGTGTAGAAATTTTTCTCTAGCATTTCATTAAGAAATTATTCCTTTAAATCCAATTGATTTGCTGCAATTCTGATAAAGTAGATAATTGAGAAAATCTACGAAAGTAGAATTGACGAATATTTACAACTCAACAATTATATTACCTGACAAAACCATTTAAAAAGAAGAATCGCTACAAAATGCAGTCATTAAACTGTCAATAAGTTCATCAGTGACTACCATTTATGAAAGTCGTTGATGACAACAAAAAAAGTCGTTGCAGCCCAAAGAAGTTTGACAAGAAAAATGCAAATGCAATCAGACAGAACTCTTTTTGTGCTATTTTAGTCCTATAGGATGTTGAAATATTCATTGGAAGTGCCAATAATAGTACGATTAAGTAATACTGTGATATCTACATATGTTGATTATTGAACTTCAATTCATGCATACCAAAAAGACTATTTAAGACACATCAATATGCCATTTTTGGAAAAGCACGATCGACAATTTCAAAATCACGCGTTTCAAGTTTTATTGAATTAAAATAACGAATAATGGCACACATTAAAATTAAAACATTTGCAAATCAATGGAAAAAGTTCAGTTTTTGTGTTTATTGTTATTGTACGAAAATTTTTATATTTGTTTTTGTTTAATAGGGAAATAGGATTTATCATTTTGAGTAAACCTCGTGAGGTGTAACTCTCAGATCTTAATGAATCTTTTAAGAAAATTTTTTTTAAATCGGTAACCCCGTTTAGAGTCATTTTTTACTACCCTAAAAGTACGACATTTTTCAATTTTTCAATTTGTCAACGTTTTTGATAAAAATAGTAGTCCGATCGAACCAAACTAAAAAACATAACAAAAACTATAATTGCCAATCTAGCAATTATTGAAAACCCGTATGGTGATATTCGTATCAAAATTCGAACAGTTGTACCAAAATTCCACTTTGAAGTCAAACTTCCCAAAAAGATTCTTTAAAATTTATTCCAATTGGATTTTGATGTATGGAAGTTTTATGTAGAATCATATCCTAAATAACTTTTGTTCTTGGACTTTTTTGATGAGATGCACCGTTTTTGCGATATTTACAAAAAACGTTTTCGTTCGTATGGGGGGTACCCCCCCCCCCCCTCCATAATGGTAAATTTTTGCCCATTAACGAACTTAGCCTCACATTTTATGAAAAACGAATCTGTGTAAAAGTTCAAGTCTCTAGCTTAATCCGTGCGTCCGCAATCCGCGCCACAGACAGACGGACAGACGGACGGACGGACAGACAGACAGACAGACGGACAGACGGACATGCTAAATTCAACTTTCTTCATCATTCTAAACACACTGGTGTAATTCATTTTTGTGTGCGATGACGGGATATTGGCGTTACAAACGGTAAGGCAAATCTAATATACCCTTTGGTTTCACCATACGGGTATAAAAATTAAAATTATTCTTTCTTCAGAAAACGGGAATGGAGATAAAAGTGTCGGTCCTCATAAGAGTAAATATGCGAGTAACTCTCAAAAACTCTCGAGAGTTACCCGCAGGAGGTTGTCTATTTGAGAGTTAATTTCGGTGATTTTTCTATCGCGAGCTGTCGGCGAGTTTCTAGCGGAAAGCACTTTCGCGAGACCTCTCCGAGACCTCTCCGACCTTCTTCATTTGAGAGACCTTGTCCATTTGAGAGACCTTGTCCATTTGAGAGTGATGCACGACTGAAAGTGGAAAGTAATCGAAATGTCATCGCACTACAGGAAGGTTGCAGCTTATCCTGTGATTATCCTAATTAATAATAAGAGACAAACAAAATTAGCAAAAAAAAAAGTGTTGGGTTAAGTCCTGGATTCAAAGGAAAAAAATTTTGAGTGACGGGAAAAGTCTAATAAGAGAATTGCAAATTGAAGACGCTCAACATTTTAAAAATTTTTGTAGGTTACCAAGTTCGGAAATAGAGTTTTTAATTAAAATTTTCGGACCGGTTGTCTTCAAAAAAAAAACCACAAAAACGAAAGAACAATCGGCCCGTTTTTCAAAGAAAAAAAATGGGAAAAAGAATATCTGCGTTATCCTCACCAGATCTTCTGTTTAGAATTTTGTAAAACCATTTCTTTAAAACCATTTCTTTAAAACCATTTCTTCCTATGAAGTAAGACAAATTTGTGTGTGAAATTTCATGACAATCGGTTCAGCGGTTACTGCGATGAATGAATGAGTGAGTGATTGAGTGAGCGAGTGGTATTTTGGATTTTATATATATCGATAAATATTCGTCAAATTCTATAGCGGAATAACCACATTTTTCAATTTTCATATATATAAATCAATTTTTTCTAGTCCTGTTTCATCTATGGTCTGTTACTTGAGAAATCGAAGAACAATCTGGGAGTTCTAAATATTTTTAGCTTTTTTCCTTTTTAGATAGGGTGGCCATACGTCCAAGAATGGCCGGGACAGTTCCAGCGTCCCGAAAAACTGTATAAAATTTATAGAAAAAATAATAGACGGCCTGGAAAACCTTTTCTTGATATTTGGCCTATGAATTTTGTGTGGCAAGTGGTATATTGTGGTATAATATCTCGGAAATTTATAAATAAAATATATTATTTCAATGCAATTCATAAAAAAAATCTAATGGCCACTGGAACCAGATTTTTCGCTTCCATGGTGGCAGTCAACATATTAGACTTAAAAAAAATCGTGAATTAAAGTGTTATAAACGGCAATAAGAAATTTTATCAAATCGATTCTTTCAAATAAACTGCCAATCACATGATTTTTTAATCCGACTAAATCCCTCAAATCCCCAAAATCCGTCTAAAGAATGCCAAATCAACAAAATCTCACAAACGAAAAACTTAATCCGATTGATTGCTGGCTTTCATAATAATAGTGGGATCTATTCTATTATCCCGTCACGGTAGCAACTTTCACTCTTAGATAATTTTATATCTTTCGAATCGCACAACTATGACTGATCAACAAATTTTTATGAAACGTTTCGCCTGAAATTTCAATGATTTAAATAGTCTCCTCAGATTAAAAGTCTAAAGTATACAAGAACCGTTTTTATGTATAATTGTGAAACGATTAAATTCAAAACTCTTGAATGATATGTTGCTAAAGTATATCATTTTAACTGTCCGCCAACATATAGCAGAAAATGAAAGGCTTCTTAAACGAAAATGTTTAACTTTAATAACATAAACATAGAGTATGGAAAACGTTTTCAAAATAATTCATGTCTCCCGTGCCATTCTTTTTCTGTATCTGTATCTTTTGGTTTTGGTTTCCTCCAATCAAAATCTGTAGTTCTGTTGTTTAAAAGTCATTCAGACAAATCGCCTCCGAATTAATTGAACGTTTTTATACTGGTCTGAGGTCCCTGATTAAGCATTCTAGTGTAGTGTAGGTCTGTATCATCTTGTATTTATCGAATGAAATCCCCAAGAATTGCCATTTATGAGTAAATTGCAAAAATAAAGGAAATTCCAATGAAATGATCGCGGTTCAGACAAAAGTATTTTGGTGAGGGGGTTTTATAAAAATGGTACCATTCAAATAACAGAAATCTTCGGTTATCATTTCGACCATGCCTTAAGCTACGAAGAATTTAGTTAGAATGCGCCAAGATATTCATTTGCACAGCAATTATGCTTTAAGGAAATTCGGCAATTTGACTGCATTCTAAAATGTGATCTTTTGTAAACGATTTACAAAAATGCAACAAAAAAAATTAATTTCACCTGCTGATTTTTGTTAACATGAGTTGAGATGCCAGATTTACCAGTCACAAGTAAAGATGCAGGGTTTAATAATAAAGGGTATTTCAATAAGGGCATAACAATTTTGTATTTTAATAAAAACGCACCCTAAAACTTTTTTTTTTATCTGGCAATGCTAAAACGTCAGTCAAGATTTACATTTTTATCATGGTGAAGTTCACGAACGAGCAACGTTTGGAAATTATTAAAACTTACTACCGAAATTCTGAGTCGGTGGTCGCAATCGTGTAATCTCGAGAAATGGTCCGGTCGAATGGCCACCTCGCTCCTGTGATTTAGCGCCGTTGGATTATGTTATGTTAAGTCGTTAGGTTATGCCAACAAGCCAACAACGTTAGAGGAGCTCAGGAACAATATCGACCGCGAAATTGCCAACGTTCCGGCCGATGTGTGTCGAAGAGTGGTGGAAAATTGGCTCCAAAGAATCAATCATTGCAAACGTGCTCGCGGTGGCCATATGAACGACATCGAATTTCATACTAATATTTTTTTGGGCACTGTGTGTCAGAAATCATAGCGAGATAAATATTTAATTTTTTTTGACGTTCTTAGTGACCAAAAAATTAAATTTTCAAATTTTTTTTTAAAGATATTTACTTATATTAAAAAAAAATGTTTCCAGGAAAATCAATTTTTTTTAGTAAAATATTAATAACATATGCGAAATAATTTCGGTTCTGTAATTAAATAAGAATGGCACGCGCCTTCAAAGTGTAAAGAAAAAAACAAACAGAACCGCCAAAAACGTCCACGTGCCAAACATTATTTTCCGCACAATTGACAGATCGTTACAGCCGTCTTTTAGTTCAAGGATTCGTGCAGGGATGAAATGCATTTGTAAAAATACAAAAATCTGTAACATATGTTCGTATTATCTGATAAATAGGATCACAATAGGAACAGCAAAGTCTATACGCCCAGAACTATTATTTTCCATTGCATTAGCTATGATGAAAAAGTGGCAGAAAAAATCTTAAAGAAAAATAAATAAGAAAAGGAAAACCACAAATATTACGCTTGTTTACCTTGGTATGCCTTCGAGTTACGATATTGAAGTCATTGTCCTCAATTCTTATGACATTGAGTTCCTTTAAAAATTCTACCGGTAAGGACGTAAGACTAAACGTAAGAATATAATTCTCAGGCAGAATCTTAAATTGGTCTAAAAACTAAAATGTGAGGGTGAAGATGAACAGCTGTCGTATTCATCAAGAGATTTTATTAGCACGAAGGTGTCGAATAAAATTTTTTGATTCCCAATAAAGGGATTTTTTTTTTGTATAAAGGAAAAAAAGTACTGCTATCATCATTAATATCGAAACATCAGATATCTTAGCCGTGGCTATAACATGATTCCATGTAAAGATTGAATCAAGCAAAAACAAAAATCAAAATTCGTTCTAAATTAGTATTCAAATACCTTATGTAGGCCTATCTAATTTAATGTCCGGTGCGTTCCATTCCCAGGGTCATTTCTGTTCATCTAAATGACAAAATCGAAATGAGAGTTACAAATAAAGTCATAAAGTTAATTGTGATTACGGAGGCACCTTGCGCTGTGGAAAAGTTTTCTTCTGCGGAGGATCTTCTTAGTTAAGAGCCTAAATATTTTGTCATTCTAATGATGACTAGTTTGATGTCGCGCTTAACTTGTCACTGTCACCAACGTGCCACTTCTAATCAGTCACATAAATCAAAGTGTGGGATATTATGGCATTTTCATCTCACTTGTGACTTTATGACTCGTCAGTCTGTCAGAAACTTCGTGCATTTTTTTGACAAGACTTTCGGTATTATTCAACAGTGTTGGTTATATAATGCTGGAACTTCATTCGCCAGGAAACTTTTTTTTTTCTCGGATGGTACTTTTTTAGGAGTAGCAAAGGACAATCACAAAAAAACGACTTCAAATTTACACCAGAACAATTCCCTTGCCGATCCTTTAAAATATTTCCAATAAGGGAGCCGCGAGAGAAGAAAAAGATTGGCTGGGGGGGGGGGGGGGGGGGGGGGTCTGCGGTAGGCGAACGGTAGTATTAAATCCCATTCAAAATATCGTGATAAACCGCGTCGAATGCGGGTGAGGTGAGGAGGGGGTATCAGCATAAATTTTGGCATTGGGAGGATTTGAAGAATATAAAAAAAATCTGACGATTTCTTTTAAAGATGCTTTCTGGCAAAACTTATTGCGACAAGCTTAGAAAAAAGCTGTATGTAGATCCATCATAATCAACCTGTGACGAAGCGCAACGATGTGTGGCCAACATGCGATTCACATTAAATGACATGTGTGCGCGCTTTTCTACACCATTCAACACGCCTAATTGAGTTAAGATATCGGGAACAGACATTTACCTCAGTATTTTATTGTTTTAGGGCAGCGCAGCAATTCAAAATGCATATGAGCCAAGTATAAATTGAGCCATTCGATACCAGAGACAATAAACATAACAAATAATGACGAAAAATTTCTTCTTCAAGACGACTTCGATGATGATTCCTTGATGGCTATCAAATAATAAAAAAAAGAACGTTAAATTCCACGAAGAAGATGAACAAGATCACGGCTGGTTTACCTGTTGCTCTTATGGTTGCCGGCACAGGTTGTTGATCGTGGGTGGACTCTAAACGTATTTACGCAAAGACGATGACCGATGATCTTCTCGTCTAGTCTAAGCATAATTGCTTTGTATTCATCCATCTATTCTTACTATTCATTGTTAGGCTGCAACAAGAAAATAGTCTGCATGGCATATTTTATCTGCTTATAGTATAAATATATTGTTTTCAAACGGCTAAAATGCTCACAGTTGTTTGTTTATTGGCATTTTATGATGTTTGCGGACTGTTGCTCAAAAGTTGTTTGGCAAACAACGAATGCTCAACGGTCAACATTTATTATAAACTTTGTCTTATTTTGTTACTGCACGAACTGTTGTTTACCCAAGGATCACAGCGAAGGAGGGTTATATGTTTGGGAAGAGGTGACATTGATGCTATGCGGGCGATTGTCCGACAATTTTCTGTAATTTTGTAAACAAATCGGGTTGAGGATGAGTTCAAGCATAAATGAGCCGCAGTAAATAAAGAAATAATGTGCAGGTGATTCAATGGCTACAACTGCAGTAGATATTTAATGGAATTCCAGGTTCGTCTCTTGAATCTTTTGTTTTGTAAGTCAATCTTTGAACGCACCATTTAAATGGATTTATTTAGTAATCGTTAATATCAAATCAATATTGAAGTAATTTACATTTATTTCTTGTGTTTAAATGTGGTACTTTTATTGATTGAATAAAAAAATATTTGAAAACCTGAAAAATCTACCGAAAAAGAACTCTGAATCGAGGGAGGTTCAAAGATCGAATTCCGACTGAAATCCTGCCTAAAAGTCACGGCATACAGACAACCAAGGTATGCTGTAAACTTTTGATAGTCAGGTGTGACGTCATTTGTGCCGACTTTTTTTAATTAATTTTTATGTTTATTGATCACTATTTAATGCAATCAGTCTACTAATTTACAAATATCTTATTTAAATCGCACAAATTTAAAAAAAACCATCCAGAATACGAAATTCCTTCTGCACTTGATGAACTAATCGGCACAAGTGACGTAGCAACGAAATGTCAGATTTGAGTTTACAGCATACCTTGGTTGTCTGTATGCCGTGCCTAAAAGTATAAGTCAAGCAGTGAGAAAAATCTACATTCTTGTCTCTTCTCAATTATAAAGTTTAATTTATCTCTGCGTATGCTTGTGTCTCTTAGCGCGGTATTACACACGGCCACTTTCGGGCTTACTTAAGCCGATTTTCGGGAGAAACTACTGCGGAGGGAAAAATTGCCAGTCGAAATCATGGCTTATCGACAATCTGCATACATGCAAAGCGTGTGAACCGGTTTGGGAAAAGTAGTAGGCAGAAATCATTTTCGTTCTGACCGTCAGCAAGTAAAGATCTTGGGAAGTATATGAGCAGCGGCAATTTCAATGGTTTGAGTCCACACACACTCATGTAAACTTGTGTAGCATATGCAAACAGGATTGGCTTATTTAAGCCACAAATGTAAGCACATTGGCTTATTAAGCCCAAAAGTTGCCTGCTTGAAAAAGCCAAGTGTAATACCGGACTTATTGTTTGCATAAAACTCGAGAACCACTAAGCCGATTTGAGAGAAATTTTCTGGAGAGCTTACTAGCTTTATGGAACAGTTTTTGGCCTTGAGATAGCCCAAGGTTTCTTATTGCTTTCTCTACCAATAACATTTTTGTATGACCCCAAGAAAACAAAAATATAAGTGCAAAATAGTAACCTTTTTCAAAATTTAAAAAATCGCTTTTCGGTGTTGTGCTTACTTCCAAACTTTAAAAAAATCGATCTTTTTTTAAGTATTGTTAATTTCGCATAGTTATTACACGTTGTCTTATATAGTCATGAACGAGAGCTCTTTTAAAAATGATAGTTTTTTTTTGAAAGTTTTTATTTAACTTGCTTTCATGTCTGTATGTCGGGTTCAAATTTTGTAATTTAATTTTCATCCGATTGACTTCAAATTTCATACACATACGTAACTACAGTACAATAAAATACAATATTTTTCCTACTTCGTTCTTGTAAGGATAGCGGAAGGTCCTGTTAGGAAAAAGTGAGTATCCTTTTCCTCAAAAGGTTCTGACATACGCTTAGAAAATCAGGGACTAAAATTGTATTTTTTACATAAGAGAAAATCTGGATAACAGTGAAATATGCAAAAAGATCAGAAACAAAATAGGTTTATTTAAAAAGTTTTTAAAAATTCCCGAAAAAAAACACTTTCTTTCCCAGCCGTTTGACAAAACGCTTTAGACTGCAAACGTATTTTTAATTTTTTTCTTCTCACTTTTAAACCAGAACTTTTCAATCTCAAAAATGACGAAGCAATCTTAAGACAAACCTGCATAAAAATTGGTTTGTAAAGCATTAAATAAACAAATTTCAAAATATCTTATTTCTTCTTTCATCACTCCAATGATTTTTCATAACTGGAACATAACTCAAACGACCTTCACCAGATAAAAAGGAATGTCGTGGCGCCTTTATTTATACATGATATAATTGGTCCCTAGAACCACATTTTCTGTTCTAAAAATATAACCCACATGAAATTCCACAGCGAATTTGAATTTAGCTCAAAGAACCTTTAACCTCCAGTAATTTATAACAAGTACATGAAGTCCTAATTAGGCTGGATGTACTCCATAAAACATTAAGATCATAATCGCGTAAAATATGAAGGAGAACACTTTGTAGCGCACTACCGCTTAACATTTTTTACGAAACTTTGGTCAGATATGAATTTTATAATTTTGAGAGGATCACAATCTTCCGCAATCTGTTGTATATAGTATTTTTTTTGCTAGTTTTGATTTGACTGGAATGATAGAATCAAGAGTTGATCCTCCAATTTACTATTGCAGCATCACTACAATAGCTCGCGGTTCGGTTTCATACCCCGTTAAGTGGCCAGCAGGTGTTTCGCAGAGGAATGTTGCATAAGAAATGGACAATACGCGCTTTACATTGAACACTTCCTAGAGATGGCACGGCCATTCCAACAAGTGGCATCATAGACGCAGCAACTTTACACATTTCCAGAAGCCAAGGTAGCCACACAGTTGCCTATATGAATGTACATTTTGTTATTTCTTCTTGATGATTTTTTTCCATTGCTGATCCCCATCATACGGACACGATAAATACTAGTTAGTTTCATGTGTGCACTAAAGAAATCTTGTTCCTGTAATTTTGCATACGTCGGACTTTGCAATGGCCATAAAATAACTCAAAGTGGCATGTTGCGATCACATGGTAAAAAATAAGAAGAATCAAAATAATGTGCACCGTTTAGTAGCTGAGCATAGTGCAATCTAAATAATGTCTAGATGCCTTTCTATGTCGGAATCTGGCAAATGTCGAAAAGATCCATTGCCATAAAATTCTAATTCTAATGGCCATCGACAATGGCCGACATTGACAAATAGTCGAACAACATCAGTTAACTAACAATAGACACCTGAAAAGGGATACCAACAAGCACTTGGACATCATGTAACAATTTGTCAGCAGATTTTCTTTCTGTCCGCGAACATTGCTTTTTACCACTTTTTTATGTCGGTTTTTTTTATTTAGGGTAAGATTCTTTCGCTATGCTATGTTAAACTAGCCAAAGATTTGGTATTGCTGCGATCACCTGTACGGATCACCTGCAGATCAACCCATAAGCGCTAAGGCAATCGTCGCGGTACGAAGACGTCTGCCGGCTGCGGCATCAATTTCAGATCGAGGAAGCCCAACAAGCGGTGGTGGTCTTGACTTTCGGACAATCTCTGACGCACACTTTCAGTTTTTATTGACCAAAAGACCACATTAAATAAGGTGAGACATTGTTACTTTGACACCGGACATGGTTTTGTGGGCGATCAACAAACATTCAAGCGTAGTTTTATCAGCATCAGGTGAAGATACTACCTCCAATGGTGATCTTCAGTACCTGGCGCTGTCTAAACTGTAATTGAAGGAAATAAAGGTTCTACTAATGCTAGTGTATCTTCTTGTATTTTAAAGGGGAAATTTTTTGATTTATTAGTCGAATTGTTTGAATTTTCAGCTGAAAATTGTGGTTAATCTAATTTATCCGAAAACTACTCATAAAAAATTCATCCAAATTGGTCCAAATTCAGGAAAAAGTCCTGCACGATACAATGAAAAATACCACCTGAAAAATCTTTGTCCACCAATTACTTTCTTGTACGTATATTTAAGTAGTGTATTCATACGACTCTTAATTTTGCCTAAAAATTGTTTATCGAGCACTCCTGAGTCTATTGACAAAAATTTCTTTCTGTCGGTTAGTTTGTTAGCCTATTAGTCTGTTAGCCTGTTAATATGTTAGTCTGTCACTCTTTTAGTCTGTCAAAAAAATTTCAATTCGACTCACCGTTTTCGCGGAAATTGTAAAAAAACGGTTTCGTTTGTATAGGAAAGTGGGGGAATAGTCCATTTACAAGAAACGTAGCTATATGAAATTTCAAGTCTCTAGCTCAATCCTTTCGAAAGTTATGGTGTTCACGGACGGACAGCCGGACACACGGACGGACATGCGGAAATCAAAATCTTTTGTCATCCCTAACACCCTGGTGTAGTTCATTTTTGTGTCCGAAGATTGGATATATCTATAAGAAAAAACTTGCATTCTATCAGCACTTGCAGATTTAAGTTTTCATTAAAACCACTTAACATAATTTACGGTATGCAGAAGATAAGCATAAGATTGATCGTCTTTCTTGTCAACTGTCAATCGTCCAAGTTGAAAACCTACAATGCGTTGGCCTCTTGTTTTGCATTTAGCCTATTGATCATGACCACTGATAAAGAACTATAAATAATCCTCATGATACAATTCAAAGGTGTCTTCTCCAATGATCAGGTGATCGAACGATCAATCGATGAACTGATCAACGATTTTCACCTTACCCGATTGTATGCCTGTATATACGATCTACATATGTTCCATCTATTAGTTGATAATTTTTTTTCTACTTACTAGTGGTGTTAGATATTTGTAGATTTGTGTGTAAAAAGCAAAATAAGTTATAAAGTTTATTGTTGTAAATGGCACCGAATGGCCACACGCACGAAAAGATAAGCCGAGTGGCCGTTATGGACATTCTCTGGTTTTTTTCTATGAATTCTTAGAGGTAGGCACGCGAGTCGCAGACAGGTGAAACATATCTGTCACCATATAACTGATATTTATTTTTATTGTCAAATGATATTGGAAATCCAAAATATCAACCATGCAATACAAATCAAAATTTATTGATTTGAACTAATTTTAGTCCGTGTCTACCGCACGATAGATATTGGGATTTAGATCGTGTAGGTGAATTTTTCATGCAAATCTAACTGGTTTTAGTCTAATATTTTTTGTTTCAAGACAATTCGCTGATCGGATTACAAACATTCACTCTACTAGAATTTTAATAATAATTTATTTAAATTTTCATTTTTTATAAACCACAATTTACTATGATTAGTAATGGAATTATGACGCCAAAGATACTTTAGTCGGGACGTGATAATCAAGAAATACATAAATAGGATATTTCGAAACTTTTTGTAATGTTTTCAAACAATGTTTTGTATATTGCATTATTTGCAATTTTATAAAATAGAAACGAAAACTAAAACCAACGATTAAAAAAACTTTTGGAACCAAGAAAACAGAAGGTGCACATGCACATGCTTCCAGTTTTAAGCAAGTAATTCGTTTAATCTTAGAATATCGCATATCGCAACATAAAAAGACTATTTATGGCTCGCTAATTCATACCTTTTGGGCAATTCAGGTATGCCACAACAACAGTAGCCCTCTAATCTTTGACCACTCCTCATGAATCTTGTCGGCTGCAATCTGAACGCATCTTTCATTCACACTTTTGCCTACCGTACATTAAACTCATATCTCAAAATTCTGATGTTAATACAACCATCATAAAAGATATGATAAACATAAAAAAGCTACTATGGCCAGGGGCCAATCGTCAAATACTCTATATGAGGATTGACAAAATTTTTATTCAAGAAAAGCCATTTTTGCGGGAGAGGGGGATGGAGTGGTGTGATTAGATTTTGATCTATAAAATAGTTATGTAAAATTATATTCTGAACACGTTTCGTCTACATAAATTTTTCGATACGATGCACCGTTTTCTAGAAAATTGGAGAAAAGTATTCCAAAGCAGTGATTTAACTGGATTTTGATGCATGGGGGAGTTATGAAAAATCCTATCCTAAACTCACAATTTGCGAGAATTGACTCACCGTTTTCGAGAAAACTGTAAAAAACTGTTTCGTCTGTACACGGTAAAAACTGGAGTCTAATTTTAAGACTTTTTCCTTCTATTTTTTAAACTTTTGAAAGTTTAGAGTATATTTTAGTCGAAAAGTTTAATATTTAGTGAGTTTCGGTTTATTTTTAAGACTATAGTCTAAAAAGTAAACTTTTTCTTTCTTAAAAATTTGTTTTAAACCTCTCCGCCTTATTTCTAGACTTTTAATCGAAATATTAGACCTATAAGTTTGAGAACTAAACCTTGTAAGTTTTACTTCAATTCGGATAAAATTGAATTAAACTTTTTGTCTAATATTTAGTCTTTTCAGTTTATTTTTCTTTTTCAAATTCATCAGTCGGTCGGTCAATTTTTAGAAAAGTCGCGAGGCTCGAATTCGACTTTTCGGTCTAAAAACAAAACTTCAAAGTCTACAATTTATTCAGTTTTAGAAAATTGTGACTACTTTTTAATCATTTCAGCCTATAATTAAAACTCATTATTCTAAAATTTAGAAAGTAAAGTCTGGAATTGGTTTATTTTAGAAGTCTGAGTATATTTTCTATACATATTAATCTAAAATTAAGAATTTAATTTGCGGGCGTGGATGGCTCAGTCAGCTAAGTGCTTGCCTTGTGATCCAAAGAGCAGTGGTTCAAATCCCACTCAGGGCAAAAATAATTCGGCTTGAATTTGAATTTGGAAGTTTTCTGCTCATGGACCCTAAACACTTCGGCATTAGAGGCAATTTGCCTAAGCTCCTGGCTGGCATAAACATAAAAAAAAGGTTTGAAATTTAAACTTCGAAGTCTAAATTTGAGTCAGTTTTAGAAAATTGTAACTACTTTTTAGTAATTTCAGTTTGAAATTAAAACTTTTGAGTCTTAAATTTAGACCGGATAGTCTTATTTACCCGGATAATTCACGAATTTTAGAAGTTTATGACTATTTTTTAACCATTCGAGTCTTAATTTAAGACTCAGACATCTTAAACTTAAACCGTAAGGTTTTAATTTGAGAATTTTTAGAAATTTGGAACTAATTTTTAGATTTTTTAGACTAAAATTTAAATTTTAATACCTTAAATTTAGACCGGATAATACTATTTAAAAGGAAAATAATTTCAAACTTTTAAAGTTTGATTTTTAGACTCAAAAAGGTGTTGACCTATATGTAGGAAAAAAAGTCTTAAAATTAGACTCCAGTTTTTACCGTGTATGGCAGGGGGATGGCAGTTGGAATAGTCCGATTTTGCCCATTGAAGAACTTTTTACGAGAAACACAACTATACAAAATTTCAAATCTCTAGCTCAGTCTTTTCGAAAGTTGTGGTGTTCATGGACAGACAGACAGAGAGACGGACATACAGACAGACAGATAGACAGACGGACAGACAGATAGACAGATAAACAGACGGACAGACAGATAAACAGACGGACAGACAGATAAACAGACCGACAGACAGACGGACATGCGGAAATCAAAATCTTTTGTCATCCCAAACACCCTGCTCTAATTCATATTTGTGTCCGACGACTGGTTCGATCCATTACCAATGGTATACTAAATCTAATATATCTCTATATGATTCTCATGCAGAGTATAAAAATCAAAAATTCTGAGTCTTAACAAAGTTAGGATATTCTTATAGTCAGTATGAGTGGTACCAAAAGCCATGTAACGATAAAAAAAAATTCTGAAAGGATATCCCGAGGCGCTGAAGAAAAATGCAACCGGCCAACTGATTACAGCAAAAAACGATGCACATGATGAAAAAACAATGCAATCGGCTACATGATTATAGTCAAATAAGATGGTAAAATATACAATAAAATAAATAAGAAAAAAAAAGATACAGAACCAAAAGAACGTCAAAGAGTGTTTTACACTGCAAAATGCGTTCGTTGCAGCAAAGTACACGTAAATGCAGCAATAACTGATCGCAAAAAATATCCTCAAAATGACGGTGATTATATGCAATCGGCCTTCTGATGCCCCTCTTATATGAAATCAGTTCACTTTGGCCATGCGATCTCAAGAAATTGTGGAGGTGAACTGAACGCGTGAGACATTTACCCAGATGTAAGGCGTCGGCTGCGATTATTTCGATGGTTCTTGTGTTGGGCTCTGAATGCAAAGTGCAGATTCCAGGCTTAGAGTATCTACAAACGTCTGCTTTTACCTACTTCCATACCAAAGTCATCTAAATTACATAAAGTGAGGGTTGCTTCATTTCAATGTCGGATGACAGTCGGCAAAAAAAAAGTGATCATCACATGAGTTTTAAATAAGGGTTAAACTCATTTCTAAATTGTTTTCACGACGTCTGCTTTTGCTAGGTTACAAACCTTTTTAAAACCTTTTGATGAATTCTAATTAATGTGAAACTGTATGTGCCGCAGCTCCGAACGAAAATATAATTAGCTCCAAAAGAAAACGAAATTCAGTTTTTGAAAAAGAAAACGTTCCAATTAAAAACAAAATTTAGTTTTTGAGGTTTTTTAAATGCAACTGTGAAAATACTCATTAAAAAAATGCGCCGCCGGCAAATTCTTTTGAAATATTTATGCTTTAGATGGAAATTCGGCATAGTTAATAATCCTTTTATAGCGTTTAACAAATTTCAACATAAAATTGAATAATCCAGGACAACAGTTTAGTTCCACATGCCTAAATTCGGAACTGTTCTGGTCATACTGGGCCGTATTGTAAGCATAGATATAAGGGATAATTTACATCTGGCACTTTAAAATTCAGAAACGCATATCGGGTCGTTTTCTAAATTCTGGGAAAAAATTGCTTCGTATATGAAGAGCGTCTTGAAGCATATTTTCAAAAATTCCAGTTGGAATATTTTCACGGTGGTTATGTAATTTTGTATATTAAAATTTCATAGGTTAAGAACAATATTTTAATAACTTTGCATGTTTCTATTTTGATTATGTGTAAAAAATACATCCACAGGGACAGGATTGCGTCAGCAATAATAAGAATCAACACAAAAACTTCGAAATTGGAGATAAAAAAGCCAAGCCATGCCAGTTATCTTACAAAAATTTGCTAAACTGGACAACAAAATAAAGAACGATTGATTTGTGGATTAAAATTTTGATATTGAAAAGTTTTGCGAATACGAAACTTGGATATTTTAATATATGATAGTACAGTTCAAAGAACCTGCGAAAGATACTCTAAAAGATCTTCCTCGGACGCAATTCAACAAGAGCCGAAGGAGATCAAAAACCGATGGATCCTCACCGTGTATCCAAAGTGAGTCTAAAGTTTCTGAGGAAGCCCGCAATTTACAAGATGCGCGAACTGTAATGTATGACCACATGCCACAGATAGACGTCGTTGGTAGTCATTCAGCTCTGGGCGATGTTCACTGCTGCCACATACGAATGAATACCTGTACCTGCATATGGCTTCCAAGTGCGGTTAGCCACCCGCTCGACATCGCCCCCAATCCACCTTCCGTTGGCCATTTATTCCTGCCCCTGTCCTTCCCGCAACCGACTGACTGGCGAATCTGGATCTTGATGTGGTGATGGCGATGTCGATCGATTGTGTTTTTTAACCCTACCGTCTCACAACACATGAGATGCACTTGGTCTGAGTTATATCGATTTAATTTTTTAACAACAGAACCGAATCGTTTGTACGTGAGGCAATTTACAAGGAGAGTAACTTGCACTTCTTTTTAGCGGTTTCCTTAAGTATCGAGAGGAAAAACATTTAAGAAAACGAAAAACCATCAGACAGAAGTGCTGGTGGTTACCGTGATGCTGGCTGGTAAAATGAACCATTTGCCACAGAAGAACATTTTGCCAAGGAGCCAAGATGCTGTACTACTCACTTATAAGCAGCATCTAAATAACAAGTTAGATACACAACCGATATACGAATAATAGTCGATTCAAGTCGACTCAATTCGATCGGAAATTGTGGCGATAATTTATAGTTTTTCATCGGTTTCGATAAATTACACCCACAATAGATGAACATAATTGAATATCAAGTAACTATAAGGTTTCAAGTTACGGAAGTGCTGTATTAAATAATTTTCTATTTATTTTTTTATTCAAAATGCACGGTTGATCGGATGGTTTTTTTCTACTTTTTAAGCAACGTGTAATATACTTTGCGAATTGCAAATATTAGTACAGGGGCAAAGCCTGTTAAAATTATTACTTTCTTATACGTAGTATTATATTCATGAAAAATTTCGACCTCTTAATTTTGCCTGAAAACATTTCGCGAGCACTCCTGAGGCGATTGGAGTTGTATTACAAAAATGTTTTTCTGTCTGTTAGTCTGTTAGTCTGTTAGTCTGTTAGTCTGTTAGTCTGTTAGTCTGTTAGTCTGTTAGTCTGTTAGTCTGTTAGTCTGTTAGTCTGTTAGTCTGTTAGTCTGCTAGTCTGTTAGTCTGTCAGATCGGACCCAGAAAACGGGTCCTAATAGCTTAATTTATTATAGGAGTTTTTTGATGTAAAAACATCGACAAATAAACTAAATATTATGAACAAACAGCCGTAAAGAAATGAGGGAAATCGACATTTAATTAAATCTTAAATACCCAAAATATTTAGAATATAAAAGGAAAAATTTCGTACTTTTATGATTTTACATTATTATAAAAATAAAGGAAATCTTCAAAAGGGTAATCAACGCATCAATAAATGTTTGCCGGTTTTTTTATAACTCACAATCCGAAAGATTGATTTAATTTCCGCAGCTGCCACCCATCGAGTTCATGGATGTAGACAAGAAGCGAATATTACGCCTCAGTAGACGTCTTACACAAGAATGAGGCATACTTGATGAAAAAAAATGATAATAATAATAATGAAAAAATCAATTTACCATGGACGTAGGACTTTATACGAGTAATGTTTTTGTCTCTTCATTTTCACTCATACCTGGTCTCAACATCTGGGCGAAATGATCGCATACATGTCTACTGATCGTCATCGTCTTATAGCAAAACTTCTTTTCATAAAATAAACTCAACAACAACAACAGGCAATACAGATTCAACGAAAAGCCAAAAACAAAAAAAAATAATATTACTCGTCTTTTCATACGACGTTATTCCTTTGCGTATTATCTTCAAAGCGTCCACAGGACAATAAGACGTTGCTGTATCGGAAGGGACGTCCCAACGCAACACCACCTTAGTCAAAAACCGAAAGGACCTTTTAGGATGTGTACATCACTTCTATCTTACCTTACTCACCTTGTGTAAATTCATTTCAAATTTCACCCTCCTGTAACGTGTTTTTCCTCCGTTGCCAACCAAAGGGAGAATTCAAGGAGCCCATTTCAAACTTTAGTTCCGATTATTAAGAACTGATTTCATTTCCCCCTCGATATATGCAGACATCGAAAAATGAATCTTTATTTTTGATTCTCAACTGGGACAGAGTGCTTTTGTTATCAAAGTCTTACGATCTTTTCCTTAAGGCGATAAACGGGACCCTATATTACAAATCTTGACGATCCGAAAAGAAAAAGAAAATTCATGAAAACATTTTTACTTAGTTTAGTTGTTAAAATATTTGGCTGGAGGATTATTTGCATGTGCGTAGTGATGAATAGATAGATCCGCTTTCTGAATACATTTTGTAACCGACAGGCAAATTGATATCCCGATTTTTCAACCACACACCAGTTTTGCGAAATCTTTAACGGAAATTTTTTCCTCAACAAAATTACATTAGTTTACAAACACACCGGTTTTTGAATTTGCCGATTTTAAAATGAGCAAAAGAAATTTGCATAAAGTTTTTATACAAGACGTTTTTTTTTTTAATTTTTTAATGTTAAAAAAATGTAGAACCCTCAGGATTAGTCCTAGAATTAACCTCTTTATGCCGAATAATGTCGTTTAATTATTTATTAAAATATTGTGGGGTAGTTATAGGGCCACCATATTAATTTTGTATCAATCCGTGGCTTGATAAGCAGGTGGGTGGTGGAGGGAGGTAGGATTTTGAAGAATGAAGGAGTATAAAAAAATATTACTAAACAACCGATCGCAAGAAAAGCTGCACAGAAAAAAAGCCAGAGATATCGAAATATTGAGATTTCTTCTAAATATTTAAAAATGTGTACTAGAACGAAAATTATTAACCGAAATGTTATCCAAGGAAAAACAATTAAAAGGTATATGCCGCAGGCGAAATTTTTTTAACAGAATGCCACGCAATGGTTTACGCAATGGTTTAGGAAAGTTTACTTAAATTTTTGTGAAGTTTCACGTTCCATAAAGAAGTGTAACTGAAATTATGAAAATACTAATAAAGGAAAAAAAGAACCGCAGGTGAAATCCATGCGCTTCAGATGATTTTTTTGAAAAAATATGGGCTCCATGTGAAATTACTTGAAATATATGCGCCTTAGGTAAAATTCGTTACAAAAAATGTAAGGTCCAGTGCACACGCAGTAACTCAAAAGAAACTGATCACTGACGCAAATCACCAACCAGTTCGCGATAAGTCAGAAACTTTGTAATTACATGGGAGACTGCAGATAGCGCTACTGCTCACTAGCCAGTCACTAACGCTATACACGGTTAAACTACACACTTAAAAATTTAAGGATTTATAGGAATAAAGTTTTGTTTATCAAGACCTTTAATATCACATTTACGTCAACTCGTATGTTTTTATCGACAATTGGTGTAAGCCGACAAAACAACACCAAAAACATTTATCAAATTTACGCCTAATGAATGGTATTATCACGTAATTCAGAAGCATTTCAAAACTACACGCTTCAAATTTTATTTTAATCAAATTCCTTTCTTTTATTATAAGAAAAGAAATTAAGATTTCACATCGAAACTCTCAAACTCAGTTGTTCTAACAAGATAAGAAAATAAACCACTAAATCATTAGCGGCTGCTGTTCAACATAATAATTTATGACTTCATAATAACATAAAAATTAAGGCGAAAATTTATTTGCGCCTAGGTGGTCTCTTTTGTCTACCCAAGTGATGCGACTACTGGTCTAAATTGATTTCATAGTCCAATTTAGCTTCGCGTAACCTTAAATTCGACTCGCTAAACAAACGAAAAACGCGCATCATATATGAGTATGGAGTATAAAAAAAAATTCTTTTCAAAAAAAAGTCTAATACTTTGTTTGGCTAGGGAAAAATTTCATATTTCTGTTGCTGTATGTACTACGCCCAGAACACTGTAAGAGCCATAAAATTTACCGAAAGAAATTTAATTGCCCAAAAAACATAAAGCGGGACCTTTTCTCACGGTCAATATTGCTGTGGCTGCGTTGTTCATTCGACACTACCAAGGCAGGTGGGCATAGGCCAGCCAGGTGAGTACTCCACAAGTAAATCGGGGGCTCCCGCACTGTTCCATTACAATTGGAGTGGCCCAAATGAGACGACCGCGATGTGCGTCATTTCGTATTATGGACGCTAACGCAGGCCACTCATACAAATAGAATAGCGAAAAAAAAAAATCAGTAAATCACTCCGAAACTCCAAAGTCCACTAGCACTCCCCTCGCGCGATTACCCGATTTCAAACATTTTTAATGGTAGGTGGCATTGATTGGTATTGAGTATATGGAAGTAGATCCGCTCTCCTCGGGATATCGTCGAATTCATGTCCATTACGGCCAATTGCGAGTGTACCGATCGATTTCCACAACTGGGGATTCCGCAAAACCCTGAGTTCCCACACACCGAAGAACAATTTCGCCACGGATTTTATCGGTTTCCGTCGATTAATTGAGGCCTCCAATCAATTGATCGAGAGAATGCGCATGAAGATCATTTTTTTTCCATAATGTAATCGCGTCTTTCCGTTCAAGTGTTTTCCCGTGTGTTCCTCCACCCCACCCCTCCCTTTCCAATCATAACTGATCGGATCGGATCGATCAACCGATGTGAAACTGTAGATTTGGTGATTTTTCTTCTCAAAGTTTATCTTTTCCCGTTGTGATTATTTGAAGACGGAGCTTTTGATCTTGGTGGGATACCAAAACTAACCGAAAAACAATTGAAAATTATCTTCGACATCAATGCGAAATTTCCAAATTTCTCAAGAAACTTTCAATTGGAAGTGTAGAGCCAAGTATGCTAACTAATCCCATAAACGCCAACCCTTATTTTGTTGCACAAAAGCAAGAGCTTCTTATTAATTTTCATAATGCTAAGGGGGTTTTTTTAAATAACTCCTTTTTCCGTTCCGAAACTTTTTATAGAAATTAGAGAAATAATTCAGTTTTTTGAAAGTCTCTCGAAAACTATCCACTTTTATGATAAAATGCATGTAACAAAATTTATAGGAAATAAAATTTTCTATATTTTTTGCTTTAACGCTTTATACGTATCTCTAACGGTTCTCAACGTATTTACAAAAAAACAAAATTTGAAAAAAAAAGTTTTTTGGGTTTTTGAAATGTTTTCGAAAACTATGCGCTATTATGAAAAAATGCATACTTCCAGATTCAAAGGAAATACAATTTCCTGCATTTTTGCTTTACATATTTTTTATTTCCGAAACTAAACATTGCAGAGGAAAGTTTTGTGTTGATCACAACTGATATTTTTTTTAATAAAATACACCGCAGGCGATAAATCTGATATTTGAAAGTTGAAATATTCATAACTAGCTTGCATATCCATCGTTGCCGGGTTAAGTTTTTTCAATTTTTTTTAATGGTCTATGTTGGAGCTAAACTTCAGGCCAATCGGCTCGGTAGTTTCCCCGCGAAAGGGTAACATAGAGGAAGAGCCAAATTTCGAGATCACTTTACCCCCTCCCCTTACTCCCCTTACTCACCTTACTCCCCCACCTCTCGGGCTACTTTTAATGGGTCTATGTTGGGACTGGACCCCCGACGAACATCTATCCCAAATTTCAGGCCAATCGGTTCAGTAGTTTCCCCGCGAAAGTGTAACATAGCGCAAAAAATAAGTTTCGAAATCACTTTACCCCCTCCCCTTACTCCCCCACCCCTCGCGCTACTTTTCCGTATGCCTATGTTGGAACCAGAGCTACCACAGACACTCATGCCAAATTTCAAGTCAATCGGTTCAGTCGTTTTTGCTTGAAAGAGGAACAGACAGACAGACAAACAGACAGACAGACAGACACCAACTCATTTTTATATATTAGTATGGTATGATCAACTACCATATACACTCAGAAAAATGTCCAGGTCAACTTTTTGTCAGGTTAACTCTGACCTTACAGAGGTGTCTGTAAGCCAGCTAGCGGTCAGAGTTAACCTATCTAAGGTCAACTCGTGCAGCTCCCAATGCCCTACTTCACCTGCTGGTGGCTTAATTTCAGAATTTCTCCGACCACAGGTCAACTCAGTTTTACTTGCCCACATGCAGGCGAACGCGCGCCTGCCCGAGGCCAATTACGCCGGATATAGGTCGTCGAGTTAGCCTCCATTTTTCTGAGTGTATTATACAATACATACATCAAAAAATTAAAAAATAATAATGTGAATTTAAACATAAATAGAAACATTTAAAAATAAAATATAAAACTCTATGACGATTGTTCTACTGTCTGTTTAAGTAAGATAAATCGAGTCCGCCAATATTCCTCAAAGGAACAAATTGCAACTGGCCCTGACCGAAAACAATCAAAACAAAACGTTTAAAAGGCGAAACAAATCTTCGGTCAATAGTGTAACATCTTTCCAATTGTCCATTGAAATCGTAAGTGATAAACGGTTACTGGACATTTTTACCATGAGTTTTCCAGACCTTTTGTATCAATAAATCACCCTCACTGTTCAGCCAAGGATCCCTTCCTGGGCACAGCTAATAATGTTTACACACAAAATTCCCAATTGTTCCATGCGGGTGTCCCTTGAATCTGAAACTTTCTTATTCTATTGCATTACATGTAGTAGGATCCTGTTTCTAGTGGTATTTGTACAGGTGAGCATGGATGTGTAGGTTGGCGGGATACTTTTCCCAATCATTTTTTTACATGATGCGCCAGCTGAGATGTTGACAGCAGCTTCTCTAAGGCGCATGCCATCGTTTGAGATTAGGCGCTAAGGATCTTTAAGGATCTTTACAACAAAAAATAAATAAAGAAAAAAAAGTGAATCAAAGAAAGTGATTTGTTCGCCTGAATGAAAGATAAAACGTCAAAAGAAATCGGGACTCAAGATCTGGAATTTAGCACGTGCTACTAGATTTCATTCCTGAAAAGATTCTATTATGTAATGTAGATATCACAGCATAATATTCAAATTTGACACATAATTTTCGAATAACATCAATACGCTGCAAAACACACGTGTTCACCGGTAAATGCAAATGAAGACTATTTTCTGATAATCCCGTAGATTGAGGTTTCCTGCGAATTTCAAATAAAATTATTGCCCGGAAGGGTTAAAAACTGATCGATAAATTTGGCTGAAATATGATAACCCCTTTTAATATTGTTATAAACCGATCGTGAATAATTATGATTTTAAATTTTGCGGTCAAATCAAGGAAAACCATTTTCGTGACTTATGAGTGTTATTTTAATGAAAAACAGGGAGTCGATCACATCATCAACTCTTTTGAACTTTCGCTCTGTGAAACCTACGCGATCTTCTAAGACGACCGTGATTGGTTCGTTTATGTGAGGATCAGAAGCTTCAGATCAATCTTGGGATAATCACGACATTTTGGAGCCTTGGCCGTTTTTACCGCATCAATTGAACCAAGCAGGGAATATGATAAAAGCCTCAAAGGCGTTGATCGCATGTGGCTCGCGATCTTATCTTGTACTTAATTCCACCCCCGAGCGATCTTCTCCTTTCGCATGCATTTTGGCTTGTGCGCAAAGTGCGATCAGCCGTTTTCTGACATCGTAATGGGATTTTACAGATTTTTCAAAAGTAGTTTTTGTATTTGAAATGGATTTTACTTACTTTTGCCGGTTTTTTCCTTTTTCAACATTCTGGGTAATTCTCGTAATTTACACAAACACAAATGGACATTTTTTGTTCCCTTTGAATAGTTCAAAACCATATTTTATGTTAATTTCGTTTTTAATTTGCAAGTAAATCGTCAATTCATGTTTGTCGGTGATTTCTGTGTGCTTTTAGCAAAAGAAGTTGTATTCCTTAGCCAGGCAGCATGCGTTCTTCAGGATTCACTAGAAATTTATAACACGGCAACAGAAGTTTATTAGTTTGAGGGATATCAAAGTTTTTCGCCCTCACGAATTCTTTGCTCATATTATTCATCCGTATCTAAATAAATTCATTGCCCAGATAAATGTAAAAAAAAATGTGATTCTCTATAAGAAATATATCTTGAATGTGAACGCGTGGTGGAATGAAACACAGAGCAATAAACGTAGTGTTTTTACGATTATTACTCTCTATGATGTAATTTTAATTAAAATCCAAAGATTATTTCGATAGGATTTTCTTTTTGCCGTTCCAACATTGATACAACGTGGAGATTTCGCGATTTTACCTTCGACTACGATAAAAGTGAAATATTTTGCGTTTATTGATTATGAAATTGCTTTTAAATTGTTTTTAGTAGACAGCCAAGTGCTGTAAGAACGCACTTTTATTTATTCCTAAATTGACTTATGTCGTAATGTCGATGGCTAAATCGTAAATATTACGATTTGATATCACTTAAATATTTTCTACAATCATATATAATCGAAAACTAGAGATCTTATAGTTCAAATTCAAGCGAATTGTATTTGTATAGCAGAATTTCATGATGGAAAACAAATTTTAAAATTAACTTCTTTTGCTTTTGAACAAAATTGAGGCCCGTTTGCGCGTACCAATCTTAAAAAATTAAGTTGCGGTTAGCTTAAACCGTAGAAATTCTGGGACTTAAATAATTGTACAAAAGTTTCTAAGTTTCGTTTGTGCAAACGGTACTGAAAGATATAAATACAGTCTAAAATTGCTTTAGGATTACTTCTAATTAAATAAATATTTATAAGTAGGATGACCGAAATAGTCGACCCAGATTTAGACTTAGGCACTTGGTACACCGAATGCGAAGCCGCACCGCATTGCGAAGAAGTTCAAGTTTACCACGCGATCTTATATCATATGTCATTTAGATTACCTCTAATTTTGTATTACGTAACAATGCGGTCTCCCCAAAATTGCAGTCTCTGCAAAATTAGAACTCATGTAGATTACACACAATATAAGATCGCTTGGTAAGTTTGAACTTTTTCGCAATGCGGTGCGAATTCGCATTCGGTGTGCCAAGTGCCTTAATGTCCCGGTGTCCTGGAAAGCAAACTTTTGTCCAGAATTTTTCAATTTAGGGCTAGAAAATATCAAACGCCAGATAAGACGATTACTCAAACTGCAAAAAATACTCCACTTCGACTGCAAGTTGCTGTAAATTACAATTTTTTCACCTGCGGCGCACTCTTTCGACGATTTTCCGCAATGGCCGCATGTATCTCAAAAGATTTAGCCTGAAGAACATTTCTTTCCTTATGACTTTTCTCTGTTATAGAGGGAAAGTATTGTATTCATGACGGGGACTGACTCGAGAAACTTTCTGATCAGTACAAAAGTGTGAATACGTCAAAATCTACGAAAACCAAATTTAGTTGGGTAGAAATCAGATAGCCATATAGGAAAAACTGAACTTCGGATTTACTTCACACCTTCCCCTTAGTTCTAACGCTAACTTTTCAATGGATTTATGTTATAGCTGACCCCCCCCCCCCCCAATTGGCTCGGTAGTTTTCCCACGAAAGAGTAACATAGGGGAAATCTAAGCTTCGGCCTCACTTTACCCCCTCGCCCTACTTCCCCCACTTCTCAGGCTACTTTTACATATGTCTATGTTAGAGCTGAACCTTCGACAAATATGTGTGCCAAATTTCAGGTCGATCGGCTCCGCAGTTTTCCCGCGGAAGGGTAACATAGAGGAAAAAAAAAAGCTTCGCATTCACTCTACCCCTCCCCTCACCACCCCCCCCCCCTCCCGCCCCAACCCCCGGGCCACTCGGGTAACTTTTAGATAGACCTATGTTCGAACCAGGCCTACAGCGAATATTCACGAAAAATTTGAGTTTAATCGGTTCAGACGTTTCCACATGAAAGAGGAACAGAAAGACAGACAGACAGACAGACAGACAGACAGACAGACAGACAGACAGACAGACAGACACCAACTCATTTTTATATATTAGAATGATTAAATTTTGTCTCAGAAAACAAATCAAGTAAAATAAAAATTCTTGCCTTGACACTTTCGTTAAATTCTTTTTAATGTTGTTTGATTCTAAATCACTTTTTTAGAGCTAAACATAACATAAATGTCTAAACTTATTACAACGTTTTTTCATCCATTGTTAACAATTGAAAAATGTTCGTGGGAACATTCGAAATCCAAAATCATTTTGGCCTTCATGTCCTACGAAAATAAAAGAAAATTAAGCGAAATTCTTACCACGCCACAATCACGTAGACATCACCAACGAAATCCAACAAAGGATTTTAAGTAAGCAACAGGCGAGCAGATGTGTGACATTTCGAAAAATTCGCGAGATTTGTTTTCATTTTGATATTTCAAACATTGATTTGGGGTAAAATATTCTCACGGTCGAGCGTCGATATGCATAGAAATTTCTTATACGAATAATCATATAATAAGAAACGACCAACACCCAACCTATAAAGGTAGAAAGAACCCTCCCTTTTCTTAACTTATTATTTTTGATTTTTTTTTCCTGTTCTTAGCTTCATTCTTCAAGGGTAAACGGTATGATGGATTCACCCTCTTTTCGGTGTTATTTTCCTTAGGCGGATAAGCAACCCCCTTCAAACTGGCGGGAAACTTATTGAAAAATCAGAGTGCGCATTCATCGGGCGTCGGAACAATAGGCGAAGGACTTTGAAAAACCCGACCTGGTGTACACAAATTACAAGGATTTAAGGTAGGGTCGCACAATAACTACCAGTTAGCTACCTTCGAAAAACCACCCAACAAAGATCCTGATCCTACTCGCAAAACAGGCAGGGTAGGAAATTCGAAGCGAAGGAAGATGGACTTAAAGACTCCTTGCGATCTTACATAAATTGGTTGTGTGTGCGTGTGTATATGTCAATGCTTTTTGAAAGAACAGCCACCCCACCGAATTATTTTCCTTGATCCTTTGTCCGGATCTATTATTTTCGAAGTCCTTTTACGATGTAGCAGTTCGCATTGTTCCGCATCCTTTTTTCTATACTCCCGTTCGGGATTTAATCCTGGTGCGCATTTCAGGGTTGTTCAATTCTGGTTTTAATGCGCAGTTGATTGAATTTTCTTAAACTTTTGCGTCGCCCTAAATTGGAAAACTGGTTTTTTCCCTGGAACTTTGTTCTGTTCTTGTGACAATCACTTATTGTTGATGATCATTCATCCTGATTACTGAAGACAGTAATTAATGATGATGCCGGAAGGTGTGCCCTGTGATGTTTCGTTTTGAAAGCGTGGGAACATGCGTCAAAATTTGTCTTTGGCATTTTTTAAAAATAAACTAGTTTTAACAGCAAATCACAATGAAAATGTCTTCCAAAATGCAAAAACCATATTCAGTGTTTACAGTTAAGCACAAGGTCATTCAGAAAAACCAAAAATATCATTTTATGTGTTTTTTTCGGTGAATTTTTTATAGAAACCAGTTTGAAAGTCAATCAGTCTAACAGCATGTCGTAAAGTCATCGTCCGCAAAATTATATCAAATGATTTCCTATTAAACAAAGATGACGATACCAAAAATGTCAACAGTTCCCACAGTTATCTGCCAAACATTTTCAACAAGTGGCTAACGCTATTAAATCCTTCTATAGACGATATAAGATTTTTAAATCCAAAGAAAAACTGTAATGAGTTCAAATTAGCAGACATTAAAAGAACACAGGTGAGCAAATCACTTAATAAATTAATTCTTGTTCCAATAATTTTATGTAGTAGTGTTAGTTTAAGAAAACATTAACATTAAAAGTTATTGTCACTCAGACGATCATCAAAACGATCATCTAATGATCAAAAATGGATGAGTCTCATTTGATAGATACTAAAGTGAAATGGATTTATGCGGATTGGTGAAAATCCACTACGATCGGATACAAAATACGAAATTTACGATCGATGTGGTCAATGTCCACGAGACAATTTCGGTTTTGTTCTAAATCACCCGGGAGCGGTACGAAACCTGACAACTGTAACAAATGGCCATAGCTAAGCAATTGATGACAGATAATTTATGTCAATCGAGGTATAGAGTTTTCAAGCTAAGCTACTAATAATATACCAGCATTACCAAAGATTACAGTGGATTTTCTTTGACTACTAGTCCACAGATCGGTGTTCCGCAAACAGCTCTTAAAAGGCTTGAAATGCGTCCAGACAGTTGTATACACAGAACTGACGATCGACATACTCGTAAATTGTCCGCAAGATCATCGTTCGTGGGAAAAATTGTCTCAAAATTGACCAATAACTTAATTTTGAGATGATTGCCGGTTGTCAGGAGCAGATTCGTGGTTCTTCGATATTTTCATTCATAATTTGAGAAAGTATTGTCGCCCAAAAAAAAATTCTTTAAAAATGTGCAAAATTTTCAGCATCAGTGATGCATTTTTTTAAAATTACAAAAACGGTCCAATATGTTTGCCACATCCGAGAACACTGCGGTTTTTGTAATAAGAATTTCAAACAGGTTTAGCGGCGGACCATGACAAGGAAAAGGAGGGCGGGACGGAGGAGGGGGGACATTTGAAGGTTTGAGACATCAAAAAGGGCAGAACATACTTTTTACTAAAATGGGGTCATCAAAAAGGGCAGAATATACTTTTTACTAACCACCCTAACAGCAACTGAAGTCACTGTTACATGTCCGCGACTTTACAGCCGAAGAAAAATTTCAACCGCCAACGACGCGGTTAACATAAATGCTAATTGGGCAGTGTGAGGCTTTCACTTTTAAGGAATGTAACGGACCTTGACATTTAAAAATTTTCACCTGCGGCGCATTTCATTATAAATATGTTGCATAAATCGTCCACCTCGCCCTCAGCATGCTTTTCGCAATGTTCTTATTGTTGCCACACAGCCACACTCCCCCTCCCCTCCCTCCCCCTCTTCGCCAGTCTCCCAAATATCTGCCATATTATATTTTGACTTTTTTTAGATACAATATTTATATATCGTCAGATTTTTGTTTAAGAACTTCTTGCAAACACAATTCTTTGATTTTTTGGAACTGATTATAAATGTGATATGATGACCATCACAATTTTTTTTCTAAAAAAAAAGCTTCTAGCGTTTTGTTAGGGTTTTCTGAGCATTTTGTCGTGTTTTCCAAACACAAAACTCTCAAGTATTTTAGATCGTGTTCGATCGACAGTCAACAAAATGTCATTTGATATGCTACCTCCTTTTGTAAGTCAATCAAATAAATATTTCCAATGATCAGGTGTCAAAGCCGCCAAATTTCTTACGTTTTTTTGTACTTTCAACACTTTTTAGTGTCTCGTGACCGTCAGTCCAGCCTTTTCTACCTTTAGTCTAATTTTTTTTACGATCGTTTTGTATAAGAAAATTGAGATCTTCTGATGAGATACTAAAGATCAGAGTTTTTTTTTTGTTAAAGATTTCTTTAGTTTTCTGCTGATGATTATCATGGGAAAGATCTAAAACATCGCAAAACTGATAAGAGGTCAAACTCTAAATTTAACACCGTAACTGATGGCGAACAATATCGTGTTTTATGTTTTATGGAAAAAATCACATAAATCTTTCAGTTAGCGCTTTAAAGGTGTCTTGATGTGTCGGTTTCGCAATAAATTGACGACCATAAGTCTGTCACTAAAAACGTTATGAAATCGCTGGGCGTGGGTTCGCCAATTAAAATTAGCTTTTGTTTAAAATCTAAACAGAAATTATTGAAACACATTTATTTTGAATATAAATTGCTTATTTATTTTAACACGTGTTTAGACTAAAATGTGTGCTACTGACAAAAAAAGGCGCTGTTTTGCTAGAAGACATAGTGTAGAAAATTTTGATTATTTGAGAATTATTTTGTTGTTGTTACCTGCTGGTGGACATAAAAACTTTGGCGAATAGTTTTAAAATGAGACAGAAATTAATTTTCAGAAATTATCAATCTTGTGGATTGAAAAATATGTAAAATTCTCTATGCTTTTCGCCAGTGGCGTTACAACTCGCGAAGCTTACTTGAGAGTTGCAAATTTTGTCATCAACCCTCTATCCGGAATATTCCGAAAAAAATTCATCAAAATATGACTTTCAACTTGCGACAGACCGTAACCAAGACAATGTACAGGGCTAAATTTTTTCCAGCATGTAAAGCTATAACTTACGAAAGTCAGTGTAACACGTTCCGGCGATTAAAATTGTTACATGTTATAAACAAGCGAATTCCCTGAAGCCCGCCTTTTGTCGGACATTCCGGCTAGAGGGTTAACTACCCGTATATTTTTATAGCCACACAAATGCATAGCGGTGCCCGGGGAAAACGATTAGAGGGAAAATTTGCCACAATTTTGTTTGTAATATTTAAGCAAAAAATAATACGGAATCTATTTTCTTAAAAATTTTCGACTATGGCATATAAAATCATATCCATTTCATAATGAAATGCGCCGCAGAAACATGCACAGCAGGTAGACATTTTTCGAAAAACTGCGTCATAGGTGGAAATGTACCGGTCCTCTCGAGGGTTTCTTTTTCGCCGGGGTCCTCCCGCATTGCGGCCATTTGCTAGTCCTGGTTGCGCCACTGCTTTTCATATTAAAATCGTTTTCATATATTGATTTTAAGAACAACGCAGACAATTTTATTACAAAAAATTCAGCAGACCTTAAATATATCTTACTCTGTATTATTGATATTCATTTAAATTTTCTTATATATAGAAAAACTAATAAATGAATAAGTAGAATTATTTTTCATGTAATAAATTCCTTATCGGGAGACACTAACAACGAGCAAATAAACAGATAGGACACCCACGAGCCATGGGGACATTTGTCAATGCAAATCTATCGATTGTGGCAATTTTTCATTTGTGCAGGCTGAAAACTCGACGAATAAATCAATCGAAATAAATAATTTATAGACATTGAGATTTTATTTGTTTGGCTTCCCATTTCTCTCCGCATCGCATCTAAAACGGTAGCGGAGTCACAATAAAAACTTCTTATACTTAAGTTACGAAACTTACAATTCACCTTGTAAAAAAATCTAAATTCTAACCAGTGTCCAGTCAAGTTTATTTTGTGACCATAATCAGTTTCTGCTGGTGCTATTTCTGTTAACCAGTAAACAATTCTTTTTCGAAGCCTTAAACAAATAAAACGTTGTAGCGGAAAAACGCAATTTATTGTTTGCTAATTTCTCGACCGTATATGAATTTTTAAAACAAAGTAGGAAATATGTGAAAATGTCGTGGATTTCTGTGGAATCTCTACAGGATTTTAAAACGCATTACTTTTATACACTCAGAAAAATGGAGGCTAACTCGATGACCTACATACGGCGTAATTGGCCTCGGGCAGGCGCGCGTTCGCCTGCATGTGGGCAAGTAAAACTGAGTTGACCTGTGGTCGGAGAAATTCTGAAATTAAGCCACCAGCAGGTGAAGTAGGGCATTGGGAGCTGCACGAGTTGACCTTAGATAGGTTAACTCTGACCGCTAGCTGGCTTACAGAAACCTCTGTAAGGTCAGAGTTAACCTGACAAAAAGTTGACCTGAACATTTTTCTGAGTGTAGTTTCATGGGTTCATAGTTTGATAGTTTTAAAGTTTTGTATACAAAAAATTACTAATACTTTTTCTTATCAATTTAATTTTCAACATAGAAAAACTGAGAATGAATCACCGATCGTAGTTGTGATAAATCGTAATTAAAAGTCAAAAAATATGAAAATAATTTACGATTTAAAAAAAAAGAACGTTAATAACACGTCATCTTCTCTGCGTATGTTAAACTACACTTTAATCGATTTTCGCTGGATTTGACAACATTTATATACGTTTTTCGCGCATTTTTTAAGGCAATTTAACGCACTTCGATTAGAGAGTAAATTGAAATATTAGTCAAAAAACAAAAATCTTTCTGACCGAGGGAAAACCAGGGTTGACTCTCCTTATTTGAGTTTTTATAGCAATTTAACTTCTCTGTTGCCCGCACCTACAGTTTTGCATTGATTGCAAACGAATTGCAACAGTTGTAAGGGTTTCGTTGCAACCAATCAAGAGCAATTAAGCCAAAAAATAAAAAAATAAAACTCCGTTTAGAGAAATGGCATAAATTGAGACACGCTCGCTTGATAGTGTGAACATCACATAACCAAAACTGATATTAAATGTGTTCATTTTGTTGAATCTGAAGCGGATTAAAGACATAATTTTCTTCAAATTTACAAATTGATTTTTTTATTAGAAAAAAATCTGATGAATTTTGATCAACTACTAGACTACTAGATTTTCAATTGGTATACTATCAATGTCTGCTCGAGTGAACGCAATTAAAACACTGGTTGTTCACTGCATCGGATGCAAATAAAAATGAAGCTTCTAATATAGAACAGAAAGGAAAAAGGTATCTTTCGAAATATGAAAAAGTTGTTCACACTACCGAGTATTTAGAAGACAATCTCGTTTTCGTGCCCGGACCTGTTATGCATTTTAGAACCTATATTGGCCTCTGTTGAAACGATACCAAGTGATTACCCGATTTAACTTGAAATTATATCAACATTTATTGACATAGTGAAATATTTAGTGAATGTAGAAAAAAAATCAGTGATTGTGTATTCATTAGATATATTTTATTCTAAAATTAACACATGAGAAATTACACTTCATTCCTGAAAGAAGTTAGTTATATTATTTAACATTTATGAGATTTTATAAAGTAGAAGTACAGATCTGTAGCCCGGGGATAAAGTGCAACAAGCGACAAAAAAAAATGTGCAGGAGAGTAGTTTAAATTTGGTTAATACCAGTGGCGGCTTTATAGGGGAGGCAACGGAGGCATTGCCTCCTCATAACATTTTATAAAAATGTTTTTCTAACGTATGCCTTTAATTTTTCGTGCCATAATGGACTGTATAAAAATCTGTATGTTCATAAAATAATAATTTAAAAGAAAATCCTATTCCCTAATGTCGAATTCTCTAAAACATAAACTACAAATTCTCTTCATAGAGGCTAGCCTCCGATTCCTTGCCTCCTCATTTCAAATATACACGAGCCGCCAATGGTTAATACTCATATTTATATGGGACAAAGGACATCATTGTTTACACGATCGTAACTCCTTGATATTTTAAGACAGAGCCAAATGTGATATATAATTGGAAGGAGCGGAAAAATCTATTTTAGAAACTATAAAAACCCCGATTTTAAAAAAATGGACATAGTGCAGTTTACATCAGGGCTACAGAGATTTGCCAAACTATGAAGCAGAAGTCCTGGACCAATCCATGCTGAACTGTTAAACTTTTGACTTATGGTAAAAACATACTTGCCGACTTTTGGAGAACTCTAAATGTTCAGCTATCCTAGAAAATTATCTTCCTGGAAAATTATGAAGTTAGAAAATAATCAAAACTATCAAATTATTTTATTGATTTGCTTACCTTTACTGATTTCATTATGTCACTATTTCACTAAATTTATTCACTGATATCACTGATTAATTTACACAAATTTCGAACTACACAGTTAAAGGTACTAAGGGGAAAGAAAAATATGAATTATTTTGAGACAATTCTGATCCACCATTTTGTGATTAGCCAAATTTCAATGAGTATCCAGAGCAGCAGTAAATTAGGCCTTGTCTAAAAAGTACAAAAATATTTTTAAAAGCTGAAAAAATAGAAAGTTACCTCAAATTAAGAGTTTCATACAGTAGCGAAATTCATAAAGCGATACAAACCTTGTTTTGTTAAATTCAATTTAAAGTCCGCCATTTTGCTACAAACAAATTTCATAACTAGTCTATTATTTTGGTAAAGCCTGCATTGCGTTTTTAGTATAACTTATCGCTTCATTTAGTAGTGGATCGTTAAGTATGGTTAAGCATCTAGTTTTTCACTACACATTTTTTTACCATTTTGAAACTGCAATTAACGAATGCCTTTTTGAAAAACGCCTGTAAGTGTGAAAAAATAAATACGTTTTGCAGCTGCACAGTAATTTTTACCTTTTTCCAATGATTTGCGACTGCGTCAACAACTTAAATGCTGAAATAGCGATAAAGTTTCTGCCTTTCAATCCTACACAATCAAATTGCATCCACCTCCAACTATATTTGAATCATTAAAACTGCTTAACTGGAAAGATCGTGCAAGCGAATGAGCGTGGCGAGCGTTTTTGTGTAAATCTACTGCTTACTGTCGCCCAGTTGTCCCACCTCCACCACCCACACTAACTCATTATAGATGATCTCTTTCTGGCAATTATGCTGCGTCTTTTGTTTCTTTCTTTTGCGTATTTCACTTCACATTTCATTTAAATCCAAAGATTTTTTTTTTTGCTAGGTTCGTAATTCAAAACAATACTCTCTCGTATCTCAAACACGCCTCCATTCCCGAGTTTCCTACTCAAGCTCCTTTGACAGTTATTTTGTTACAAGTTGTGATTGTGTGGAAATTTCAGGTATTGGTGTTTGTTTATCCGGAGCAATAGATACACGGATAAAATAATTTCACACAACCGCTTCAACACACCGGAGAGAGAAAAGTGCAAACCGGCATTTTTCAACCACATGAAATTCACAGCAGCAAAAAAGTAAACAAATAACACACACTTTTCATCGCGGCACAAACACAAAAATTTATTGAATGCTCACAAACATATATTATGATGGCAATGATTTCACACGGAATATGAAAACTTTTGGTTCTCTTGATTGAGAGTGCGGAAGATGAAGAGAACCACATTCGAGTGAATTTGTGGCGCACTTTGCCTAATCCTGCTTCCTTTTGACAGTAAAGAACTTTGGTTGTGTTAGCCGAAACTTTGTATCCTGTTTACCGTCTCGTAAAGGGTATTTGTCAAATCAAAAGTAACCTAAGTTCTATTTAAAAAAAATGCAAAATTTGAAATGTGTTTCAAAAGACAAGAGATACACGGACAAAACCGTCTTCGTGTACAAAAATTCCATATAATGAAATTCATAAGGAAATCATTTTCATAAATTACGCCTCGATTTGTTCGACTTTTGCTTTCTAGAATTATAACGAAATTTTTGAAATGAGATCAAAGTGACTAAATTGAATTTTCAAAATGTCTGAGAAGTGTTCTGTCTATTTGAGCGAATGCAGCTTTCAAATAAATGTCCTTAGTTATGAGGATTGTGTTCTACGCTATACATGAACTCAATGTTCCCCTTACTTGTAACCCCTTCTCCCGATATCTCCTAAACCGTTGGGGCAATTTTAACGCGGTTTGCGCCATTAGGAAAATGATCTTCCAAGGAACGTTTTAGTTTATTAAATTCTAACCCTCTCCTTGCTTGTAAACCCCTCATCTACTATCTCTTGAATCGTTGGAGCAATTTAAACGCGGTTCTCGCCATTAACTTATACTAGAATTAAAGCCTGTCTAATGACGGGTAACCGCAATTTTGGTAGGAATTCCGTTAGGTCACAGACGAGTGTCGATTTGACGATATTAGTTATAGATACAGTATTCTCCGGGTGGAAAAATCCTGGATTTCTTGTGCAGTTACAAGGGTTTGCGCTTATCCGATAATCCATTAACAGCAAAAATTGTGCACTTATGCGGGACCCTTTTTACTGCACGAAATTTTGCACTTATCAGGGTTCCTAATTGCAAAAACTTGTGTTTTCTAGCTTTCCAGTGGAGTATAAAGATACATACACACGATCAAGTAAATATGAAAAAATAAAGTATTAAAAATTAAAAGGAAAAAAGCACTTGTGCACTTATCCGAGGAAAAATATATGACGGAGAAACTTAATTGAAGACTATTTTTCGTATAGTCTTCAATTAAGTTTCTCCGTCATATATTGAAGTTAAGCGATAACTATTGTATGGAATTCCTAAAAATGTGCACGGGGTTCGAATTACTGTTGCACTTAAAAGGGTTGTGCAGTTATCCGAGAAGCTGTTATCTGTATAAGCCCCAAAACAATGATAGCTTACCTTATGCCTAAATCCAACGTTCTAAGTTGACATCACCGAATCCTTGAAGGAGCTAAATTATCTGCCCTAGGGTTTCATCCCTTTTTGCGCAACCACAGCTTCTGTTCGGTGTTGGTGTGCGTAAAAAAAGGGTGACGTTTGATGCGACGCCATCCTGAAGAGCGTGGGCTATCTTCTCTTTCAAGACTTCCAATCCCAAGAAACAAAAATCGTTTGATGGAGTTTGGTTTTACACTTGAGCTACTATAAGAAACGAGTTGGAGTGTTTGTGTGTGTGCACGTGTGCATACTCGTGATTAAATGTAGGAAAGTTTTTTATTCACTCTCCGGCTCGAATTGCGCTTGTGTGCGTCTTAATCATTCATCGACGGCACTGTCGGCGATTTTTAGCAAAATCCGATATGAGAAATTCCCGGTCAGTGTTTCGTTTTCCTCTGTAGTGTCGGTTCAACGTCAGAGCCGACTGGTTCGTCGTTCGTTGTTGTTGTTGTTATTATTATTCTTATTATTATTAAATTCCTACTATAATTATTGTCATTATTATCACAAGAGTTTTTATTCGTCGCGTAATCCCGTTTTGCCTTCATCACATTATTAACATTTCTATCTAATTTCTTGTAAAATCAAATAAACGAAACAACGAAGTTAAAAACATGTTTTGTTTAAAGACACATTTGTTTGTTATACAATATTGACACCATCTAAATAACAAAATTTTATTGAAATTTATTAAAGTTGTATATGTTGTTTTTTTGTAACTATAAATTACAATCAAACAAAACAGTTCTAACTAATTGAAAAATTTATGAAAAAATTATGCCAAAAAATCGTTCTGCAGCCTGCAGTCCTTGGGAGAAAAAAAAACAAACAAATAATTAAAATTCAGCGTAAATTCGCTAAGTAGTACCGTTTGTTCGTCGGCTAATTAGCGATTGTGACACCAACAACAATACCAGCGCTAAATGTTAACAAGAGCGGGTGGTGATAAACAAACGCTTAAATGTTAAAGTGTCATCGCCGTTAAAACATTGGATTTTATATGAAATTTAAATATTTTGAAAATAAAATAAAAAACAGTGATATTAAATTAACATCGAAGTGAATTCTTTTTTTTTGTTGTTGTTGCGTCTTAAAATAAATAATTTTGTGTATATTTTGTGAATCAAATCAACGACCAGTTTTCTTAAGAATTTTTTTTCATTCAAAAATTTTATTAAAAGTTAATGAATTTAATATGAAAAATGTTAACGGTAATCGAAATACTTTTTAAAAACTTGGCTCTCTTCCCAATTTCGCATCCAGCTAAAATCTTAAAATACTTGCAATAGTAATATCTCATAATAAAATAAAACTAATATTTTTTACATAAAAACCAAGTACTCTAATGCGCTTTTTGCAACAAGAAATTCTTCCTCTTTTTGTAATTTAAAAGATATTTTAAAAAAAAAATGTCTCACGATAATAATATTAACAAAATAAACAGAAATCTACAAAATACTTAAAAGCAATCTTAATCACAAAGTACCTTCTTCAGTAAAAATTTAAAAAAAAAAATAATATAGCCATAAAAATTATTTCAAAACGAAAAGAATAAATAAATTAATTAAATTCTCTTCGATTTTACTACACTTACCGCATAAAAAATTATTAAAATTTCGCGCAAACATTTCTTTCATAATAAAAATAATACTGAATATTATTACAAAATAAAAATATTTTTATACGAAAAATTTTAAACTTGAAACTAATTGAAACTCAAGTGTCTTATATTGATTCTAGCTAAAATAATTAATTCATATATTGAAATAAAATATGTAAATAAGATGCTTAAATATATGATAATAATAAAATAAATAAAAAAAAACAGTTGTGTGATATTTTAGTAGATGAAAAAAAAATATTGAAGAAAAAAATAAGTTGTATCTTGAATTATTTATAACAATTTATTTTAAAGTATTTTGAAAAAAGAAAGTGTTTTGTGCTCTTTTTAAGTAAATCTAAATTTTGTGTTTAAAATAATACAAATAATTTTATTTAATAATAAATTTTGGCCAAATTAAATAAGGATTAGTTTTTTGTATGCTGCTTGCTGTTTTATATGGAAGTTTTATACAAGGTGAGATTTTGTTAATATTTGGCTTTTCAATCATATTACAATTTTTAATACAATAAAAAAAAATATACCGAAACGTAGAGCAGCTAAAAAGTTAAAGAACCAGCTTTTTTATTTTATTATAAATTTTGATCGAAAAGCCTAGTTATACAATCACAATAAGAGAAACGTTTTTAGATGGACATATCTTCCTGAAAATAGCCATTGGAAACTTTTGGTAAAAAATATGAAAGTACGAAAATATAAATTTCTAAATTAATCAACAGTTATACAAATATTTTGTACAATCAAAGTTTGCCAAAAATCCTATTTCTAAAGGGTGATTTATAAAGCGTTTGGTTTTTAATTTAAAAAAAAACACAGAAAAATTGGAAAAAGGTATAAAATTTTTATTGGAGATTAAAAATCAATCCTTGCCATTTACTTTTTAAAGATTATTTCATGTAAATATTGGCCACGACTACGTTTCAGGTGGTCCATACGAGAAGTCCAATTTTGAGTGACTTTTTCGAGCATAGCCGCAGGTATCTCACCGAAAACACGACGCTGTGGCAGATCGCCCGGCTTCAGTTCTTGAACGAGCTGTACTTTATACGCCTTCAAACCAAGATCCTTGCGTAAAATCTTCCACGTAGTGGAATAACACAATCCCAGTTGCTGCGAACGGCAACGAATCTTCGCCAACACTGGCGGCTACAGCAGCAATAATTTCTTTTTGGAAATTTGGTCAATACGGCTTGAATAGCCTGGAGTGGTATTCCATAACTTGATTCAAGCGTTTGTTTCGAGTTAGAAGAAAAAGTGGTATTTGCTATCTCGGTTTCTCTCTGTCACTTATTTCGGTCAAAACAGAGACAGCGAATACTTCTTGTTCTTCTAACTGGAAACAAACGCTTGAATCAAGTTACGGAATACCACTCCTGCTCAGTAGGGCGATTATGACGACCATAAAATGGTCGAAGTGCGCGAAACACATTTTTCACAGAGCACGAATTTTAATAATAAAACTTAATAATTTGTAAGCGTTCTTCTGGTGTAAGTCTTTCCATGATGAAATGGCAATGCAAACAGAACAACTTTGACTTTGACACATGCCACGAATCATGCGTGAGCTGTCAAAAACACAGCGCTGAAAAACCAAACAACAAAAAAATCACCCTTTATAAATTAAAAAAAGGAAGGCGGAGAATGACCATTTCTGTACAATAAATAAATTTTCAGAAAATTTAAAAGTCGTTAAAAAAAATTCTGATTTATCTTTTTTAAATTTTTTTTAATATGTAAGGGGCTGTTTGCATTTGACACTTTATTAGGCAAATTTTAAAAAAACGAATGACTTTAGAAGTTAACTATAAAACAACAAAACACAATAAATAAAAGAACGTCTATCCTACAAAGATCCTGAAAACGAAAACCTGAGCTGTGCTTTGGCATCAAAGGGTCTTCCCCTAAGCTCTGGCTGAAACTATAGAAAAAGTCCTGATTATGGGCGCAAAATATTGACAGATTATTTATTCACAAATAAATGTATTGATTGACAACCATTTAATGTTAAATAATAATTTAATCTTAATGTATAATTCATTTTTGGTTTGTTTCTCCAAATAGCTCTTCTTTTTATAATTTATTCGAGTTTTGTCGTGTAAGTAAGACAGTTTTTTAACCCTAGAGAGCAGTCTTTTAACCCACCATCAACCACTATAGGAAAAAACCAAAAAAAAAAAATTTTTTTGTTTTTTTTTTGTACAAGTTTTAGTATACGTTTTCGCAGAAATATTTTGTTATTTTTAATTTTAAAAATCGCGCATGCGAGGGTTAAGTTCTGAATAGTATAGGTACCAAGTGTATTGGTTATAGTAAAAAGGTCCTCCAAAAGAAACCTGCCCACGGCAGACGAAATGTTGGGACAGAAAATAAAATTTATTATGACTAATAAAAGTCTTTCAATTAATGAGACCGAAAACCTCAGGAAACTTTATAACAGAAGCGAATTTAAGTTTGATCAAAGAAATTCCGAAAACAATTTCAAGTGTCCATCAGATTTCAGTCAAAAGCTTTTAAACTTTTTAAAAAATACGTTTAAATTGCAATATTTTATGAAATTGGTTAGAAATAATGCAGAAGTTTTGCTATAAGAAATTCACATAATTTTATAGCGAAATTTCTGCATTGTTTCTTTCGAATTTCATAAAATATTGCAATTTTTACATATTTTTTCTATCATAAACTACTCTCCATCCTGCCTTAAATTTCCACCAAATTTTTGGCTTTGAAAATCGCCACTCCACCAAATTTTTGATTTTAAAAATCGGTAATTTTCTAGAACACCAAGCGTTTTTTACTTTCATTAAATTTTAACGATTAGCAAAACGCGCAAAAAACTGATGCAATGTTTCTTAAATTCAAACTATTTATTAGGTTTCCTTATGAATTACGCGATCAAAGAATCTTTTTTTTTCTTTATTTTGCAGACAAAATTATTCTATTTGCAAAATACAATAGATACAGCAGAACCTCCATGAACGCAATCCGTTCCTGAAAAACGTTCACAAACCGAAGAGCTCACGAAACAAAACGCCTGTTTAAAAGGTTGATAGGTTGACCATATTTTTTTGTGAATCCGGGATAGATTACAAGTAGAGAGTGAGGAGGGGGTGGGGAAGAAGAAAGAGGGGGGGGGGGCGTTTTTTATACTTCAAAATTTATCATAAAACTTTTAAAAGCCCGATCAAAAATTTGTTTTTTGTTGCAGTTTTTGTTTCTTGTTCGTGACTATCAATTTAAAAACTATTAAAAATGTTTTAGGAATACAACAAAAAATACGCCGCAGGTAAAACTTTTAAAAACAAGACAAATACGCCTCAGGCAAGGTTTTTTTTAAAAAAATACTCTAGATACAGTAATTTGCCCCGCAGACGAAAATTTTTGGATTTCGAGGTCAATTTCCCAACTTATTTCTCCATGGTATATTTTCCTTAAACCCTCTCCTGCAGCGCGCACGACTTCTTCCTTGAGCCTTCACGTTTTCGTACAGTAAAGTTTATGGTTACTTCATTCCGCGAACAACAAGACTTTGGAACGATTCACCATCCGCTCCTGCAGAAGTTCAAGGAGAGCATAAACCGACATCTCCTTTCGTTCTTCCAACCATCCTAAGCTGTGCTTCCGCATTAAAGGGTCTTCCCTAAGCTCTGGCTGAAACTATAAAAAAAATGTTTTTAGTGATTACGCGGTAAAAAATCTTGAATTAAATTCCAATCCAAATTGGATTACACTGGACCAAAATAATGCAAAATTCTATTCCAATAATTTGGATTAGAACTTTTTTTAAATTTGTTTTTAGTTCAAATTATTTCTAAAGTCTACAATTACTTTTAGACATAAATATTAAAAGTATTTAAGTTCAATATGTAACAAAAAATAATGAAAATATGAAGGCAAAAAGGACCAAAATATTTCAATAATTCGCATATATTAAAATCTAATCCAAAATTGTATTTTTTCAAGGCAAAAAAGAACAGTTAAGATTTCGTCAATATAATTTTTGGATTGAAAAATACTCCAGGATTTTGTGCCGTGAGGGAAATTACCACACTAGATTGCATAATTCCGGGACCAAAGTATAGTTTCCGGGACGCCCGCCCGGACAACATGCTTAAATTCGGGACTGTACCGGCCACTCCGGGATGTTGTGTCACTATACTGTTAAAAAGAACTGCCGTTTTTTTTCTACAAGACGAAACATTGTTCACGGAATCGAAGCATTTTTTAGGATCAAAAATAATTCATAAACCGAAACGTTCACAAATCTCCTTTCAAATCTATACAACTTTGAATACAATTTTCGATATTCGTAAAAATAAAGTCTTTCCTAAAATCCAAAAATAATTTTCTTTCGAATTCTCAGATCTCTGGACCTAATTTAAACTCGATTGTTCTTAAGCTTTCACACTTTTTCAATTGGGCTCAGGCACATTCCGATAATTTAGCCATACATAATGGGTATTGGAGGCGCCAAAGTCGAAAGACTGTAGAAAATAATTCCAAAAAATCTGTAAAAATAATAAGTTGGTATTTTTATGCATCAATGGTACTTCATATTTTGTTGAATAACTTTTTTTCTCTTTTTCACCACTTCTATATGCATCCCTTCCAACAATTTTCCTTCAGTAAAATTCTCCATCGGTCAAAAACTCCAAAACAAACTGACCCCATGAGATTAAAAAAATAAGACCTGTCAGCGTTTAAAGCCCTTTCAGTTTTCGCATTTCATCTAAAATAACTGCATAATACAAATGTGATTCTACGATCAAGTGTAATTTATATGGAAAATGATATTTTTCATGAAAATCACGACCACAATGAAAAATTTTGGAGTCAAATTATTTTGTCGGAAAATTAAGCAAAACAGGAAAAAGTACTTCTGACGCCAAGGTGTAGAATTACGCTGTGTAGATTTGTTTGTTTCAACTCCTACGATTTGCATAAAACGAAACTTTGCACTTTTTTTGTTCAAAATTGTGCAACATAGGGAAATTTTAAATTGTCCAAATTGTTCTTTTTTGCCTTGAAAAAAAATTGTGAGTGACGTTTCATGAAAGTTTAATATTTCCAAATAAAAATTCAACGCTCCACACAAAATTACCGCAAATTCTGCTGAAATTCGGAAATCTCCCAGCAATTAATGAGCCGTTGAACGTTCCTACCCTCTGCCACTTACAATTAGTTCTAAAATTTAAAAGTCATGCTGACAAAAAGTTTGCTAATTGTAAGCGAATTCCTTAATTCTTATTTAATGTTGGGGAAACATATTTTTACATCGAGTGCAACGAAACGAAAATTGTTCAACGTTTTATATAGAAAAAAAATGTGGGTCATTAGCAGATTGCGCGAAAATTACAGAATCAGCAATGATTGTTTTTATATTTCTTTTACATATACTTTTTTTTAAATTTTATTTCGTATATAAAAAAATGCTAAATTGTGCATTTCATTGCAATTGCATTACAGCTTATAGACACACTCGCGAGTTTTGAGAGCTTTTTTGAGACTTTGACTTAGGCTTGAAGTAACTATAGTAACTATTACTGCACACATCGCATAGTGTACGACAACATTTGCAAGACCTCAAGGGTTTTGACAAACAAACAAAAACAAGCAAATAAAATCGGAGCTAATTAAAAGTGCGCATTGCAGCAAAAAAAAAAGAAGCGAAAAAAAAGAATTCAATTCGTTTGTGGGGCGGTAAAATAATACATAAGTAAAACGAAGCGATTTACGAGACTTGTTAAGATTGCCCAAGTCCAAGTTGTTATAATGTTTGTTTTTTTTTACAGTGACGTCAAATTGATGTCGAATGTGCCAGATTGAGGTCTTATATCAATTCAGACGATTTCTAAAGCGTCGCAGGCGAGCAACCCAGTCACCTGCGGACCATGCTAAGAAGCAATGACAATATTTCACTTATTGGCAGCTTAAGAGGTCATGTCACGCCGAATGGTACCCATGCGTGGTCCAATTCGCAATCGAAATCTATAGCAACATAAAATTTAAATACTTTCCGCGGAGATAAACTTTTATGTTGGATTGTGAATCAAGGGTCTTGACATCTACAGTAAAATATCGTAAGGCATGTCCCAAGCGTAAGGTTTTATTTTTTACGCAGTAAATTTAAGAGCATTGTTCGATGAATAGGTAAAATCGCGATAAAGAAACTTCTGTGCTCTACATCTTTTAAATATGATAAGCTAAAAACCTTAAAAATATTTCTAAGGTAAAAAAACCCTGCAAAAGAAGAAAAAGATTTATAAGGAACGAAGGATTTGTATGGTAAACATTTGTAAGGCGCTAAAATTTGTGAAAAAAATGTTGTACCTTACCTATTTCCCTCAGGACTCCTAAGTGACAGAAAACAAGAGAAAAACTTCCAAACACTTTAACCGATTTGCATCATAGTGAAAAATATGATGCAAATCGGTTAAAGCATTCGGGAGTTTTTGAACAACATTTTTTTTATAGTTCCATCCAGAGCTTAGGGAAGACCCTTTAATGCCGAAGCACAGCTCAGGATGGTCATATAAATAAATACACTATAATTTTCATCCGATGGTGTAAGAAATACAACAAAGTTTTATAAAAAATAAAAAAAAACTTCTTTATTTTATAACACTTGTGAAAATTTGTTCTATTTCGAATTGGTAACCGATCAGAAAACTTACAAGCCTGTAAAGTGGTTTCTTCGAGCGAATTCTACTGTATATTCTATACTTCCCTAATCATTTCACCCTTCCCACAGCCTCATCGCACCGCACCCATCACGAGCTATCTCTGTTTTGAATGGTCCGATGCGGGCGGAGGTCACAGCACAATATCTCGGATCGTTGGGGCTTGTCTGCTCCCCCACCCATCCCGATCCCCGCTAAATTGCGTGTTGACGCGACGCGCTTTGTTTTATTATTTCATTAAATCGACAGCAAAACGAAGCTAGCCTATAAGTCGGACAAGAAAAAAATCCCAAAAGAAAATATTAAGAAGATTTAAGGTAACGGCACATATTACCGACCTACTAAGGGATTTTTCAACTTTGACCGGTTATGTAAAATTATTGATTAGAATTTTTTTATTCATGTGTTGATTTTTAATTAGCTTAAAGGGTTGTTTATCTGAGAAAAATACGTATATAGTTGTAAAAATAATGTATGATACTAAAAAAAATAAAAACTGTGTCTAATACCAAAGTCAGGTATTACCGACCTAACGATATTTTCTGGTACCTATTACCGATTTTCAGTGGACGTATTACCGACCTAACCAAAAAAAATGAACTTCACGATATAAATAATATAAATAATTCATTTTATTTTGAAAAAACTGTTGAACAGAATTGAACCACTTCCGTATTTGCGTTTCTGTAATTTTTGATCGGCTGGATGTCAAATTTTGAGCAACTCTTTTCGCTATAGCTGGATGCCTGTGTAAATAGCCACGGTACCAGACTTTCCCGGGTTCCCCATTGACAAATTTGTGAGATATATTTAAGTTTTTGGCCAAAAGCGCTGTACTATCCAAAAGTTGAGTTTTGTTTACTGGATACCCTAATTTTCCAAGTTCTATAACCCAATTTTCTAAAAGATTTTCCTGTTCGGAGGAGAAAATTGTTTGGGGTCCACTTTTTTCCCCATCTGTATATTTAAAGTTTACTTTGTCAATTAATGTGGTTTTTGGAATTTTATAGTCCTTTGAAACTCTGTAAATCGTTTTCCCATTATATATATCTTCACGGAAAAAATCCGCATAGTAATCGTTCCTATAAAATATGGGAAAGCGACACGTTGACTGCCAGACCAATTTTGCAAAAATGTAAGGGAGATGCCAATACATGTAGACGTATGTAGAATGTACGTATGTATGAATGTATGTGCATGTAGATTGTAGACCCAGCTATCGAAAATGATAGCCTTGGTCGCTCATGAATCATAGTGCCAATTTTCACTGGCTATCAAAAATGATAGCCATGGCAGTCAATGTGTTATAGGAGTCATTGCACCATTTTGTAGCAAAGGCTTCCATAAATATTGGAACTAGTCCTAGTTTTCGTGGAATCATTACTATGTATACATATAGGGCTGAGACAAGAATGGACGGACATATTCCAACAAAAGTAGCACTCGTTCCTAGTTTTCACTAGAGCCATTCCTGAACTTAGATGGAATCAATGCTATATTATGGTATGGAATCGTTACCATTGTTTTTAGAAGTCACTTCAATATTATGTAGGACTTAGTCCTACAAAAAAATGTAATGAATCCTAAATGTTCGCGGACTCATTCCTATGCAAATAGGATTTAGCGAATATGGTAATTCAAGCCGATTTTTTTTCTTCGATTATAATTCGCATGTGGTTTGCGAACGCCGCGAATATATATAGGAGAGAATCCAATAATCAATGGAGACATTACAACGTTTTATAGGATTAATTCCTTTCATGTTAGGATTGAGTCCTTTACAAAAGGGAATGTCGTCCTATTTTTTGTCGTAACCAGTCTACCATATACAGTAATCTCTCCCATGTAACACGTTGAAGTCTTTGCCATAATTCTGGGAATGGTGACAGAATACGACCACTTTTTTGTTGGAATGTGTCCTAAAAAATTTGGGAGCTGTCACAACTTTTTTATAGGAATGACTGCCATATTTGGCCATTATGCCGTTTTTTCCCATAAATATGGGACTGGAGCATGAGATTTTGGTGGTACGGTTCCTATATGTTTTTTCCGTGTACCAGAGCTTTTTGCAAAGTATCCGAAAAACACAATTTTTTTTTCATTGACACTTGTTTTTTTTGTCTTATGTGTATCCATAATGGGAAAAATAGTTCTAGAATGACAATTTTCATACAAATGCAAGAAAATTTATTAGAAAATTTCTAGAAAAATAATGACATTTCTACATAGTCGGTAATAGGTGTCTCACGAAAATAATTTCCGACCTATAGGACGGTAATACAACCATCGTAAAAAATGATGAACATATCACCGACCTAATTGTTTTTCCGGTTTTTCGCGAAAACCCACAAAGTTTTCACTAATATTATTGTTAAAATTTGTCCAAAAGATATTCAAAAAATTAAATTTAGTTACACTATTATTCTAAATCCACTTATTTTCGCTTATTTATCTTATGAGTAACACATTGAGCTCTTACCAAAAACCTTAAGGAAAATGCAAAAACGTGTTCAACCACCAACGACTCAAACTTTACAGTCACATTTCGATGTGACTTTTCGCGCCTTTTTTTTCGCGGCTTTAGTTTTGTTTTTCTGATGCCCTAGACAATTTAAGAGAATTAAAATTTTAAAATTATGCGTTGAAATTCGGACTTTTTTCGTTGAATGAATATGTTTTAGGTCGGTAATAGGTGATAGGTCGGTAATAGGTGCCGTTACCTTACTTGTCGCTGATATGGTACTCGTACCGCGTCACTCGCAATCTTGGCAAACGTCAATTGGCCGCGCGTCACACGGACGGGTCATGCGAACACGACTTCCCGCCGCGGTTTTACTGACCGCTAATTATTCGATTCGATTGCTACGTTATAGTCGTTACTTATCCCGATTGCTAAAATAAGGGGAATGGGCGCATGGGATGCCAAGATAGTGAGACCCGACTTGATTTCAGGCTGTCAAATATCTCCACGAGATCCCAATGAATACGCAATGCCTCGAACTGAGATTCACAGATTCTTTGAGTGTGGGAACTCATTGACGTTTCCAATTGAATATCATTGCATTGACATGACGAAAATATGTCAAAATTTTTAATTGGTCCAAATCAAAGCGTTAAATTTGCATTGACTGCGGACAATTAAATTTTATTCGACTACGTTGTAATGACAGTTTGTTTATGGAAATATTAAATTTAATTATGAACAAACAGAAATTTTCCGCTTCATTTAATTTAATATCGCTGTCAAGACACAGCTTCTAAAATGGTTCAGCCATTTTTACTTTCTTATATGTATTTAATATAAAAACTATTTTTTCTGTGTTGTAATACAAACAACTGAAACACTGAACCGATTTTAGAAGAAAAGCGGGTAAATACCTTTTAAAAATTACAATTGAACAAAAGATTGTACTAATTTTTAAGAGTTAAATGGTATCTGACTGTTAATTACCCTTCAAAACAAAACGACTGAACCAATTGGTATGAAATATTCACTGGAGACTGAAAATTTTCAGCATAGAACTATGAAAAATGTTGAGTTTTTGTATGTATGTCAGGTGCATACGTTTACATTTTAAAAAAGTAACAAAAAAAATCAGATAGTTATCAATTTCATTTATTGAGTCTTATATGAATACTTCAATTAAATTTTAAGTAAAAAAATTAAATTTTTACGTATGGAAAGTGTAAGTGACCCACTCTACATACAGAGAAAAAATAGCAAATCTAACTATTTTATATTGGGGTATTGTCACTATTACTAAAATAGTTAATTTCAATTACAAAAATACTCAAAAAACGGATATTTTTATAATAAATTTAACTACTTAGTAGTAAAATGTACTGTTTTGTGGTTAAATCGACTATTTTTATATGAGGATCATATGGGAGTATATTAGATTTAGTATACCGTTTGTAACGCATCGAACCAATCATCGAACACAAAAATGAACTACACCAGGGTGTTGGGGTTGCCAAAAGATTTTGATTTCCGCATGTCCGTCCGTCTGTCTGCCCGTTCGTCTGTCTGTCTGTCCGTGAACATCATAACTTTCGAAAGGATCAAGCTAGAGACTTGAAATTTTGTATAGTTGTGTTCTCGTAAATGGCTAGGCTAAGTTCTTGAATGAGCATAATTGGACAATTCCTTCCCCATCCCCAATACAAACAAAATACTTTTTCGCAATTTTCTCGAACAAAAATTTGTCATCTCTCCTATACAAATGGAATACATATTCCCTGTTTTCTCGAAACCTTTGCATCGTATCGAAAAATTTATAAAGATGAAATGTGTTTAGAATATAATTTTACATAACCCTTCCATGGATCAAAATCCAATCGGAACACTCCTTTCTCCCTCTCCTATACAAATGAATTGATTTTTTTAAAAAAATATTTTGTCTGTCATATTTGACGATTGGACCCTACGATTTCATTTACAAAAAAATTCAAGTCGCTAGCTCAACCCGTTCTCGAGTTATTTAAGATACATAAAACGAACACATCATCGCGCCAGATCGACACATCAACAGAATAAATCTGATCCCGTTCTCGAGTCGGTCTCCGTCATGAATACAATACTTTCCCTCTATAGCAGAAGAAAGTAAAAATAGTGAGGCCTTTTGGTGCTTTTCAAAGTATTTCTTAGGGCGCACGATTGAATATTTTCAGATTTTGAAATTCAAACAAAAAAATGGAAAACTTGTTTGGGAAGTGTCAGTCAAGTTTCGGCCTCTTTAGAACAACTGCCAGAATTCTGTTGTTAATTTGGCAGCCAGTAATAACTAATCTTGCAGAAAACCAGGAAATTATGCTAAGATTTAATCTAGGGGCTGTCCATCCTTTTAGTAAAAAAATTATCTACTAGAAATCCAGGAAATTGAGCTTAGATTTAAACTAGGGGCTGTCCATAAAATATGTCATGTTGGTTTTAAGATTTTCGGACCCCCTCCCCCCTCCCCTCTCTTGTTTCTCGTTTATAACCAACTACTACAATATAATATCAAACAAGATGTGGCGAATAAAACGTTTCCTCCAAAAGCATTTTGTAACTGGCAGAAAATGTCAAAAAAGTGGTCTCTCGTTTTCTGTAGCAAAAAAAAAGTAATTATCAATACATGATCAATATCAGTTATCTAATTAATTTGACATTTTTAGTACCTGTATCTCTAGCGCCACACTTTTGTATATATCAAAACTTACAGTTCTTATATGCATGATCACTTGATCTGTTGCACAATTCATCTTTCCCCTCCGTTTATACTCGTATTTTCCTAACATTTCGATGATCGTAAGCCTATTTGCTATAGCATGAAACATATTCGTATTATGTTTTTACCTCCTCCAATATGTAGCGAAATAAATTTATGGCTTGCTGGACGCATGTCGTACAACACTCTGGTTCATCTTTCGATTAATTTCTTATACGCCAATCTAACCAATCGAAAGAAATAGGATTTATGTATATTCAACAACTTGCAACTTGCTGGCTAAACAAAAACACTGCCATTTTTTTGCTTCTTTTTTGTCAACAGAAACATTTTCCCTGGCGCATTTGTTCTTTGTATGTTGTGTTAAAAACTTTTTTTTTTTAAGTTTTATGGAAATTTTTGTGACTGCCTTTTTTAAGAAAAAACAGTTTTGTCCCCAGTTTTTGCATACATCAACAGCTGGCACTGAACAACTCCTAAAACAAAACCAATCTCAAATACACCGCAAGTAAAACGCAAAAAAACTGCAAAATTTCGGTGTTTAAAGTTAAAAGCAGAAACCCAAGACAACAAAAAACTGTCGAAAAAAAGAGTGAAAAAAAGTGAAGAAGCCCCACACACGCCGGCCGATTGTTTTTTAACTATGTTAATGCAATTCGGCATCAGAGGGCCCAGAAGGAGGTATCGATAACGATCGATGAAAAATTGAAATGGGCAGCGCTGATTTTCGTTGCCTTCTTAAATGATTCTTTACGGAGTTTTTTTCCCCCCACAATACGAAAAAAAAAATTTTGGGTAGAATCGCATCTTACAAGATGACAGTTAGCGGGTGATCGTGTGACCGAAAACTAAAAACCGAAAAATTAGGATGAAAATAAAACCACATAGAGCCTATATTCAATAAAAGATTTTTCGGGCTTTTTATGTTATTATTTCTACATAATTTATGTTAATAATATTTTCCAATTCTTTCGGTTTCAACTTACTGAAAACTAAAGATTCTTGACTATGCGCTACAGGGAAATAAACAAATAAGAAAAAAAGACAAACGCTTCGATCAGTGTGACACAAGATCACATAACCTCGATCAGTTGATTTTTTCATCGTTTATAGTATGCGACTTCTAGCTGTGTTTTGATGGTCAATTTGGTCAGTTGTTGTCATCGTGACAGGTTATCCTCTTCTGTCTACAGTGGGCTGATCGGATGGTGTAGTAATAGTGTATTAAAAAAAATAGCAGATCAAAATAATGTCAAAAATAAAAAGTAAAATATTGCAAAAAATGCGTTTTAAAAAAAATGCAACATTGTCAAAATTGGATTACCTTTAATTATAGTAGCTTGAACTTATTTTTCTTCTTGACACCGGATCCCAAAGCCCTCATTTACACGGAGAGAGATCCAAAAAGAAATATACAAGACAGTGGACTCTTCTGCAATAATTCCCTAAAAATTGGAAATTTTTCCTAAAATTTTGGGAAAAGTTCTTATTTTTGGCATGAATTCCCTTTTTATTTGGGAGTCATCACCAAAAATTTCACTGTCTCCAATATTCCTATTTTTTGTAGGACCTCTGCTCCTATCCACAGCCGAAATACCCTATTTTTTGTAGGATCTCTCCGAGTAATAGGAATTTTCAAGATTTGAATCTATGGTGTTGTGATATTTGTAGAATATCTTTGCTGTGGATAGGAGCAGAGGTCGTGGTAACAGTCTCGATGTTGTATAATCGTTATCACATCACCAACAGTAGTTATTGCTAATCATTTTGTCTAAGTAGTCCAAGGGGACCTGAACCCTCAGCGTGCCAAAAGCTGAAGTAAAATTCAAGGACTCCAAAGACTAAAATCCAAGGTAACGCGATTACCTTCGCAACACTCTAAAAGCTTTTACACTCAGGGCGAATTCGAATCACAGATTTAGAGTATGTCCTATTCTAGAGTCGAAGTTTGCTTAATTTATCCAAACCATTTTCTTAGAAAAAATCTCTCAACATTGCTATTCGATTTGAAATCTACATCGAGCAAAAAGAACTTAAAAAATTTACGTTCGAAATAGGTGAATTTCGTTGGTGCAGATGGCTCTTAATAAAGTAAATTTACGTCTGAAAATGCGGAAAATTGCGATTGTGTTGAAATTTCAACATTCTTATGTTGAATATTCAACTTTTGTGTAATATTCAGCACATTTTTGCTCAAAATTAAACAAATGTTGAAGTTTAATAAAAAAAAATATTGAATTTTAAACAAGAAATGTTTATTTTGCAACAAAAATCGTTTAATTCAAGCATTTATTTGTTGAAAAATAATATCTTCTTAAAACATTTGTTGAATTTTCAACAAAAAAGCACAGAAGGCTATTAACGTTGAGAGATGCCTCGTCGTTTTGATCCAATGACTTGGAATCGTGATGTTAGAGGTTCGAACTCTGACCGGGCAGAAGATTGTACAACACATAAACTAATATTAAAAATATAACAGTAATTTGTAATAAAAATTTAAATTCCTTCAGCAAATAAAAAATAACTTTGAAAAAAAATTACTCAAACACCCTCCAAATTTATTTAAAAATTTTGAAATGCCCCTCCATTTTCTTTTTAAATTTAAACTGTTTTAAAAATTGAAAAAACCCTCCTTATTCTTAAAAATTTTTTGTGTTATAAATTACTTCAGTTTTTTTTTGAAAATTACACTAATTGGTGTCGGAAATTATAAAATTACTACCTGTTACACTAATTTAAGGAAGTAAAATTCAACAAAAAGGTCTTGAGTGCATGTAAATCTAAAATATTATTAGAAAGAATAAAAAAATCTGCTATAAATCCGACACCAAAAGAATGTCTGCATTCCAACCTGATATGCAAACTCCTTGTGAGTATAGTCCCGGGTACTTCTGAGTAAACTTTTTATAACTTATAAGTACTTATAAATAATTTGTACATGAAGTTTGAACGCATGTTTTCCCAGATTATACCTTGGCATTTGGCTAGAACTTTCAAGTCATGCAATCCCACTTTACCCTATCACGTACAATTTTGATGTAAGTTAACTCAGACGGTATGTCGTCTTATAGTAACGCCCAATGGGATACCACTCTATAAAACTATCCATAAAAATTTATTAAAGGAAAAACTGTGTGAAAGCTCACCTTTTTGTGAAATTATAGTTGACAGATCACCGAAATTGGCCGGAACATTGTCTAATATTCCCATATAACTAACCCCCTGGGATCAAAGGCACGGCTTGACTTCTATACGATTTTGTTTAGATGGACCATGAATTAACGAAAAAAAAAACATAAGAATATTAAAGAAGTCTTTTAGACTATGATGTCGTCGCGGTTTCATTTCCAATATATACAAATGGCCCAAAATGATAATTTATAACTTATTTAAAGATTTCTGATATTTATTTTTGGCTATACCTACAGAAAATCGAAATTTCAGAGCTTCGATTGGGCCTTTTTGTTTATCTTGCCATTGAGCTCTGTTGTATAATTTCCCATACCAATATTTAGATGTGTAAAACAGATGATACCTGTGCACCTTTCATATTAATTCTTCGTTTAAAAAATATATGATTTTTTTTTTTAATTTTTTAACCCGTTGTACCCCGACTTTTTGCTTCTTTAGAGTCATCAACGAGTGGCGAGTGTAAATTATTATTATCGTCGGACATAATTCAAATGAAGAAAATTTTATCTTGACTTTTGCAAGATATTATCTTATATGGTCTTTATTTTTCTTATATTTATATTGCAGGTAAACAACAGAATGAAAAAATTGTCTTAATAATAAAATAGAAGAAGTGGACCCCACGATTTCATATGTCAATGCAAAAAGATCTTTTCGGTGTTTTATTGTTTGTCTATAACTCATTAGCATTAAATGTTATTGGCTGTCTGACTATCAATATAACAGAGATCAAATAATGGTTTGTTTGATGATTGACGCATAAATTATTTTGTTTTTCTTTTAAAAAAAAATAAGTTTATTATATAAGAAAGCATAATAAAATATTTGTTAATAACAATAACAGTGATAGAGGTAATAATGCTTTGATTCCATTTAAATATTTTATCGTACCCGGGATCTATTTCTATTCAGTCGATATTAAAATTAATGGTTCCAACAAATTGTTAATTAAATTCAGTTTAAAAGTTTGTAATTTAAAAGATCTCAGATTACGGATAAACCGAGGTGAATATACCTACGTATTTAGAGCATCACTTTTGTTTGTGAAAGAAAACAACAAATGTTTTACACAAAAAAAAATGAAAATTTCACGTTCACATTTTTATTTTATCGTTATAGTGATATTTTATTGTTATACTTATATTTTATCGTTATAATTGAATGTTTTCTTGGATAAACGAATAAAGAAAAAGGTGCCAGGGAACAAAATATTTGAGGCAGAAAAATCGTGTACAAGTATTCCTTTAGAAAGCAAAATTTGCAGTAAACAAGAATCAAGAGATCAAATACTGGCAAACAATTGCTAAATATGCGCCGTAGGTGAAATCTTTCTATCAAACTCAAGGCTGCGATGTAAATCAAGATCTAAACACCGCTTATCGGGTCAATTCGCATTTCATGAATAGATACTATTCTAATTGTGAAAACAGATATAATGGAAAATGAGCCGCAGACGAAAATGTTCAAGACATATACGCCCTTTAGGTAAAAATTGATCAAATACGTGGGACAAAATATGCATTACAGCATATTTATATATGCAGTACAGCCGAAGTGGGGTACATGGAGAGAAATTCAAATAGGAATATACGAGACAATGGACTACAATGCAATCATTCCCTAAAAATAGGGAATTATTCCTATAATTGTGGCAAAAATTCCTACATATATATAAAGACGATTGAGTTCAGAAGTTTATTTCTGTTTTTATTTTTAATTACACGTTAATGCTCTCATTTGTTGTCATTCAAGCGGTTTTTTTTAAACCATATCACGACTTTTTTAATCGCTCCTAAGATTGTCAGTTTATACTATCGTGGTGTCATTATCACTGTTATCAATTTATTATTAAATAAACGTGACAGACTGAATACAATACAAAATAATATTTTTCTGTTTGCCTTTTGTAATATTTTAACCTTGAGTTTGAAAAGTTAGTAGCGATTTTTAGTATCATTGATAAATAGATAAAAGTTATACTAAAATTGAATAATAGCTTCTAAGTTTTCGTCTGGCTTATCTGAGAGTAAATTTTAATTATTTTGGAGTATCAAGAGGGAAATTTCGAATTAAATTTCGGTTAAATCTAGCCAAACATAAGATGTGACTTATTTAGTCTATTCTATTCAGCCCCTATTAACGAAAATCTCGGGAATTTTTTTTGACTTATTACTTTTTATTTATTTTAAGACATTTTTTTTATTAATATACTCACGGAAACGGCATTTGAAAACATAATGAAAATATTACTTAATTGATTGACAAATTGATTATAAAAGCTACCATGAATTAAAATAGTTCCAAAAATCAAGTAATATTTTTGAAAGTGTATTTTTAAATTTATTTCATTCGTCAGTCAAATCCATTTTTATACCTCAAACTCTTGACCTAGATACGGCCTTGTAAAATTTTTAGGCAGTGGAGAATACCCTTAAGTCCAATTCAGACTAACGATTGCGATTACGATTAAGCTTACTCCACCAATGAGATAAAAGGTTTCATTTCCCTATCGTTGAAAGCTTTGATCTCATTGGTCAAAAAGCGTCAATCATAATCACAATCGAATGAGCAATCGCAATCGTAATCGCACTCGTAATCGTAATCGCAATCGTAATCGCAATCGCAATCGTAATCGCAATCGTAATCGCAATCGTGAGTCTGAATTGGTCTCTATGTAGGGTCTCACGAAATTTTTACCGGCCGCTAAATCGCGTTGGCGGACGAATTTCAAGCAAAAAGTGCCTGGTAACCCGATTTAGTGGCCACTAAAAGTTTCGTGAAATGCGCCATTAGACCATTTTAATAATTTATAGGATATATCATATAGAAGTATATTAGATTTAGTATACCGTTTGTAACGCATAGAACCAATCATCGGACACAAAAATGAACTACATCAGAGTGTTTGGGATGACAAAAGATTTTAATTTCCGGACGTGCTGTTTGTCGGTCCGCTAACACCATAACTTTCGAAAGGATTGAGCTAGAGACTTGAAATTTCGTATAGTTACGTTTTTCAAGTTCTTGAAGGGGCAAAATCGGACCATTCCTTCCCCCTATGTTGATAAAACAAATTCTTCAAACCTTTTTTGACCATCTTGATGAAAATAACACCCTTCTTTTTGCAACACTCGGCTGTGTCAAAATATTTACCCATAAAATAGAAAAACTGTATCGTAAATATTATGAACTGCCTAAACTTTTATTAATAACTGACATTAAAAAATTAGCAAATTTTCAGTTTCATTTTTGACAACTAATAAAAATTTGTCGATTCTGGGTGCGTCTCCTTTGCACACAATTTTATCGCGATTTTGATAGACTTTTATTGAAGTTTTTTTAAGTTTAAAATTGTCTTTATAATCTCCGAAATGAACATTTAAAAATGATTTTTAATTTTTTTCAAACTAATTTTCATACACTATTAACAGTATCTATTTTATTTGAATGGCGCTATATCATAAATATGTCAATAAGGGAATGAATTTGATTTTAATGCAAAAACCGAAACAAATAAAATAAATTTAAATGGAAATAACAATAAAATAATATGAGAAATGTGAATGCACCAATCAAAACGGTTTTGCATAAATAAAGCGCTAAGATATTAGCGTACAAATGATTATACTTAAAAAAAAATTAATGCACACCACTAATCGAAGGCATTTGAAAAAAAAATTAAAATTAGAAAAAAAATCATCCAAACTATGTTTTTGATAGAAGAAAGAAATCAAGAAAACTGACCATAAATTGTCCTAATAAGAAAATTTGTCAACACTTAATTACCATTTCAAGTGGAATAATTATATAAGCGAACCGGTTTTTGTATTAGTAGAAAAAAAATAAATACATTTTTTGTATGTTTTGTTTAAAACCTACAAGAAGAGTCTAAAACGTGTAGATAGTGTGTCAACAAAAGTGCCCCTTCCACGTAAAAGTCATAAAATTTAATAAAAACCATCACATGTGAGTCGTTTCGACATCATTCATTAATCGATCGTTGAAATTTGATCAGAATGCGGGGCCAGGGAGCAAATCGAGAGTCAGTTCAAAGATACTGAAACGATGCCGAAACGTGAACTACTTCCAGGCTAAAGAATTCGTAGGCACTCACCGGAATCGCTTTGAATTTGTATCACATTTAGTACAATGTTGCAGATCACCTGAACAATGCTTGCTAAGGTGGATCGATCCTCACATTGCTTTTTTCCGCATTACTTTGCCACTCTTATCTGATCGGTAAAACATTCTCCTCACAAAATGGCCAAAATCGTGTCCCGGTTACCTTACTTTGTTAGTGGTTCTTACATTTCGAGTTGACAAAAATCAAAAAAAAAAAAAAACTACGTCCAATACACCTGACTTGCACTGAAGATCGGTACCGGGAAACTTTGAAGATCATTGGCTGATCGTGACCAAAGTGGTGATCATCATCATTCTTCTTCGCATTCCTGCTAAGATGTTATTGTTGTCAACTAATAATATTGTTAACTTATTAACCGATAATCTTAAATGTTTCTCTCGATCGATCGGCAATGATCATTTGTGGGCTTTGTTTGTTGTCCAAGTTGACCAGCGATCGATACGACATTCAAAATATTCCATTTGAATTGAAGACAATTTCCACCTTCCATAAAGTGGTCATTGGAGCCCCCTACATTCATATATATCGCAGTTATTTTCCGAACAAGTAACAACAAAAGATCACCATCATCATCAAAAGACAACGAATGGCCAATTACTGAAAATCCATTGCTGTGTCTAAATGATGAGTCTCTGATTCAACTTCAACATCGTCTACCTCTAAGATGGTATGGTGATCATCACCGGTGTGAATCTTAAATCTGTGTATATGCTAAGTGCTTCGCGGTATTGCCATGGATCCCAGCGCGCCAGCCGGACAGTTTCTTCGATAGTGAATGGACCTGCTTGACTTCTCCGGCGCACGAGATCTCGCAAGGTAGCAGCGATCTATCCACTTACTGGTTCGCTGGAGCTTAGCGTTCGCGGACCAACATGTGTTTTGTAGGTGTATGGCCGATCATAATATATGAAATTCAAATTTAGATTTTTTTTATTCAGCTCATTATTACTGCTTTTTTTTCTCTCCGACAAATACAACCGGAAAGTTAAGAATGTCGAAGATTTTGGTCATTTTGTCTATGTGAGTTTTATCCAAAGAAAGATATTTCTTAACAATTTTTTTACGAAGAGAAGAAGCCACCCGAAAAAAATGTTGAAATGAAGCAAAAAAAAAACAATGTATATCCACCTTCAATACCAGAAACGTGGGAACCAAAATCAGTTTCCGAGTATCGACTTACTATACTGGTTTTCTGGTGGTTTTTCACTTGGGAGACCTGCGTTTGGCCTGTGATTCTTGGCCAACTCGCTGTCAAATGCAAGACGCAAAGTCGTCGCCGATCGGTTTACTGAGACATTTTTTTTTCGCTACCTCGGAGGTATTTCTGCAAAACCTGGTCGTGTAGCACAAGGTTCTGTCCCAAAGGTCTACGAGTTTCCTGTATAAACGCTGTAAGGATTAAATGGAGAACGAGTCATGTCAACTATCTTGATGACATAATCCAGTTCATGATTTTTTTTTCTACTGTGAAAGGATTATTAAAGGGTTTAATTGGAAGCATTTGGGGCCATTGGGAGTGTAGGCTGAATTTAATGTCTTTAATTACACGCATTTTAAAGTAACTCACTATAATAAAATATTTCTTGATAGAAGCAACTGATGGGACGTACAACAGTAAATTTCAACATTTATAATTTACATAAGTTTACACTAAAATAGCGCCTTGTGTTTAACTAACATCAATGAAGAAGCAGAATTTCTAGCTCAAACGTAAACCACCTAAAATTTACGTTTATGTGGAATATTTAGAAACTCTCCGTAAAATATATCAGGCTAATTTTAGACTTGTCAGTCATTGCCCCCCCCCCCCCCCCCCCCACCATCCTCTCGTTCCATCTTGTCAAATGTTTTTGAAATTTTTTGTATGGAGTTTAGTATCTCCGCGCTGTAACATCATCGCAGACCCTCTGCACGCTAAATAGGTGACACATTTTATGGACAGCTACTTAACCCTTTCAGGCCGGTTTCCCTGCAGTTAGAATTTTTTTTGACGGTTGTTGTCCTTTAGTCTTAACCCCAATTCAGACTAACAATTGCCATTCCGATTGAGCTTCCTCGACCAATGAGATTAAAGCTTTCATTTTCCTATAGTTAAAAGCTTCGATCTCGTTGGTCGAGAATCTTTAATCGTAATCGCAATCGTTATCGCAATCGTAATCGCTATCGCAATCGTAATCGCAATCGTAATCGCAATCGTAATCGCAATCGCAATCGCAATCGTAATCGCAACCGTAATCGCAATCGTAATCGCAATCGTAATCGTAATCGTAATCGCAATCGTAATCGTAATCTCAATCGCAATCGTTAGTCTGAATTGGGCTTTAGAGAGGCACTATGCATAATTTGAAAATTTCTCTTTTGTACGAAATATTTTTATAAAAAATTGCTTATAAACACCATCGGCCATCAAAGATTTAAATAAAGGTAAATTCTATAAAATACCAACCGATTCGTTGTCGCATAGCGCGATTTTGAATTGACAGACAACCAAACAAATTTCGACGTTTTCCTTCCCAAATCAGAACCTTTTAAAATCAAAAAAATCAGAACCTTTCAAAATCAAGAAAATCAGAACTCTTTAAAATCAAAACCTTCTACGCATTTTTTTTTCTCGAACATCCCTTTTTCAAAAACAATTCCTAGATATCTTTAAAAACATGCGACTCTTTTTTTACACGGTATGTTTTTCCCGATTTTCGAGGAAACTATCTAGTTCGGTGTAGTAAAAAGGGCGTTCTATGTTATCCAAAAACCACATAATATGAAATAAAGAATATTATTGAATTCGTGAAAAACTGACCGCGTAAAAAAATAGTTGGGTGTAATTCGAAAACTCTCATTTCTTAGCAAAATCCACAGATCCGATACCCAAGTAACCAAATAGGGCGTAAAGTGGTCGTGGCGACTTTAACATCGAATCTTTATGGTCGCGACGACCACTTTACGACCTATTTGGTTACTTGGGTAGTTAAATTAACAAAAAAAAATATTTGAAAAAAATAAGAAAAATAATTATGTGACCAGCACATAATTTTCTTATACAATAAAGGCAAAAATGTAGAGAATTTTAATATATTTAATTCTTTAATATCTTGAAAAATCATTGGTTTATCGTGACCAAAGTGGCGACCTTTAACCGGAAAACCATTAGTTTGCAAGTAATTCGGAAAAATCTATTTTTTTTTTACATTTTAATGAAAATATTTCAATAACGGTGAAAGATGGAGAATAACAGTAAAAGAAAAAATTGCGTTAAAAAATACTGTCTTCAATTCTTCTCATACAATGAAAGACCAAAGATTCATTAGTGTTCGAGATAATCGCAAAAAAAAAGATTTTTTTGAATTAAGGGTGTATTTCGATACCGGTTTGATATACCAAGTTCTAGTAAAAAACAAAAGTGTAGGAAATATTATTGTCTTACTATTCAAGACTATTCAAAAACGCGTAGTTTCAGAGAAAATGCTAAAAAACGAAATTGGGATTTTTAAAATGCTGCCATTTTGGTTGCTTCCGGTTAGCGGATTCGCACCAAAAGATGAACGTTCGCTTCCAGGACCAAACATCCGTGTGAAATTTCATGGCTCTAGCTCTACTAGTTTTTCAGAAAAATTGTACAAAAACTGACAGACTGAAATTTGTGTAATAATGATCCAATTGACTCAGGAGTGCTAGGAAAATGTTTGTTAGGCATAATTAAAAGGTTGAAAATTTTCATTAATAATACAGTATTAATTATATTTCGTATAAGAAAGTAAATTTGATAAAAACTCTTTTCACTGTGGGAGTTTTTTTACGGTTGATTCAATTCGCAGGCAATTTGAAAAAGTTTTTTTTTACACTTTCAAATAAAAACGTTAATCGTCTTATTATCTTATAGTGTAAAAAGAAAGCTCTATTCAAATAATATAACTAAAATTAAGTGAATAAGCCTTTCAAACCAATATTGAATTCATTAATCACATGATACAACAACAAAAAAACATTTTTGACAATCGAAACGTCTTCTACTTGCCAAATCTTCGGGAAAGCGATTTACTCATAAATATTCTTCTCTTTAAAAAAAAAGGCTCAATAAAAAAGATCAACAATCAAAACAAAAAATCGGTTACTAATTGCTGATCATACAAATTTAAAAATTTCCATTTGAATAGAATAAATGCGGTGAACCCGCATGGTGCTGTGAATATGAATCCATCCAAATCCATATTGATGTTGATGCTAAAGTGCAGGGAATCATTATTATTATTATTTTGAATAGTTTCACATAACAAAGGTGGGATCACGAAAAAAAACAAACTACCACAAAACATAATCGACTTTCAATAAAAGTCCGTGAAGATCGAAGTTCAAGACAAATTATTAAAAGCCCAAAAACCAACTTTGATCCATCGCCCGATCAAAACGATCGCAGCGAAACTATTCGTGGTATTCATAGAACGAATTATGAGTGTGTCGATTCCATAGATACATTTATCTAAACCTGGCAAACACTAGGCCACATAAAAACCATAGCCAAGATCAGTGTTTCGTGTGAAAACAATAGGATCGATGGGATTATAACAAAAGTGTTTCCAAAATTAATTATAAATCTTCAGAAATATTTCAAAAAAAAAAAATTGTGAGCTTCGACAGAGGAACCTTGAGAGGGAGTTATTTGGAATGTTTCGAAAATATTCTTTACATTTTATTCACGGTTTCAAAGTATTTCGATGTTGTTTTTTTTATATTATTTATCTAAAAAATGCTTACTGTGACTAAAGTGAGAATTTTTAAAGCAGTCGTTCTTTGGTTTTCTGAAAAATGCGCTTCACATTCTTATCACATATTTTTCCTCGTGTTGCTCGGGTCAAAGCTGGCGGCGGTGAGTAAGACTAATATCAATCGAAAATTAACCACTTTTTGTTGAATTCACCAAAAATTCGTATTGTTATTCACGGTTTGGTCACCATAAATAATAAAAACTCTTATCGCAATATCTTTTAATCAGATTAACAAAATTTTTTTTTCACCAAACATAATTTTTACTTTGTTTTCGGGTTCCAACAATATTAATTACGTTTTTTCAAATTTTTCTAGGATTATTTCGTTTTAAATGTTAGGTGGAAAAGAATTATAGAAAAAAACTATTTTTTTCTCTTAATTGTTTGACAACAATTGAGTAAGGAAATTAATTTTCTCGTGAATATGGTGAAGGTGAAAAAATTTGCCATTTGACAGGAATTAATTAATTTCTAAAGTGTTAGGTTATTAGTCTAAACGACATATATTTTGTTACATTCACTGATCTTAGATAACACGTGTTTCTGATGTGATTTAAATAAAAAATTATAAATACGTAAAACGTGAAATATTATGTCATCTGTTGGGAAATCTCTCAACATTTTATATTTTTCTCATGATTTTATGAAAGTCTTAAAGTTGGATAAAAGTGCAACATTTGTAAAATTTGTATTTGGCTCATCCCAAAATTCAGAACATGCATTTTGATTGCGATTTTTTTACAAAATGTAAATTTTCACAAATATCACTGCTAATTAAAATTTGAATTGTATTGAAATTTTGATTTATTGGATGATTTTTGATGGATGGCATATATGTTGTGGGTTTTTGTAGATGTTCAACATCGATTTGATTTCAAAAAAGTATTTTTGTGAGCTTTTTATTGGTTTTACTAAAAGCTAAAGACATACTAATATGGTCTGTCCGATGAATATATCTTAAATAACTCGAAAACGCGTTGAGCTAAAGACTTGAAAGTTTGTGTGGACGAGTTCTACGGAAATCGTTGTCTTCTAATAACTATTGGAAAAGTACCGTTAGCTATAACGGGTACCTCCCATGCAATTTTTTTGAAAAAATGCAGTTTTTTTTTTGAATTTTTCGAAAACTGTGCACTTTTGAGAAAAAGTCTATATAACAAAAAATAACGGAAATAAAATTTCCCCTAAATTTTGTTATAAAGGTTTTTACCTATCACTAACGGTTATTGAGATATTTGAAAAAAAAAATCCCTAAATATTTGTTTTTATTTTTTTTAAATATTTTTTTTATTTTTTAAAACATTTTTTGTTATATTTTAAAAATATTTTTCCCGGAAATGAAATTTTTGCACAGGAATGTCAAATGATGTGCATATCTGATATTACCTTCCAAAACTGACAAACCTGAAATCATATCGGGGCACCGCACATCCCTGAATCATATAACCATCGACACAGTTCGATAAGTCAGCAACATATCTGTATGTGCGTTCGTGTGTATGTTTGTTCGTGTGTTGTGTGTTCGTTTGTATGTATGTATGTAACGAAATTTGTTATATCGACTTCTCCCAGTAAATCTTAACCGATTTTGGTGCGGTTTCTTGCATTCGAAGGCTGCGGAACGCGATTTTGGGAAAAATGAACCGTTTTCGAGAAAATCGCAAAAATCGTCACCATTTGTATGGGAAAGTGGGTAAGGAGTGGTCAGATTGCCTTTTGATATATGTCAGAATTATATTCTAAACACTTTTTGTTTAACACATTGACTGCCATGGCTATCATTTTTGATTATCAGTGAAAAATTGCACTAGGTTTCTTGAGGGTCCTCGGCGTTCATTTTCAATTGCCAGGTCTACATTCTACAAGTATTCATTCTACGTACATACATTCATACATCCATACATTCTACAGGTCTACATGAATTAGCATTTCCTTTAAGGAATTTGCAAATTTGGTTCGTCAGTCAACGTGTTAAGGAAATTTTTGGAAAAAATGAGCCGTTTTTGAAAAAATGTAAGAATCTTTTACATTTATAAGGGAGAGGGGGAAGTGGTAGTTCAATTTTTCCTATTCCAGAAGAGATCTATCTTTTGATAAAAGCCTGTTCCATGCCAAATTCAAACTTTCTATATCAATTCCTTCTCGAGTTATTCAATGTTTTTGTATGAAGAAATTCAACATATCCAATTATATTCATCATATGAAGTTTGATTATGTAAGAAAGGTATCATCTTACCGTTAGGTGGATAAAGCTGTGTTTTTTATGATTTAAAAATTTTATTATATGATTGTCAACCGTCGACTCAACCACTTTAAAATTTAATTAAAATTAAATTTTTTTAAAATATTGCCCCTCTTTGATTTCCATTTACAGTAAAAAGTACATAATCTGCCATTAAATATTTTTAACAAACTCCTAGGCAAACGAACCCCCAACTCCAACCAACAACCTGTAAATAATTGTGTTAGAGCTGGTAGAAATCGCCTATATTGAATTTTCTTCTTTGCCACCAAAGTTCTTATAATATTTATCCCTTTCTGAAGTTTTCCTGATTTTCTGAATAAGTGAATTAATTTCTATTAAGGTTTGAATAATTTTAATGTGTCTCATAAATATTATCCTGTCATTAAATAAGTTTTGAGGATTTCGTGGATAGGCATTATTAACTGATGATAAATAAAACAAATCATACTAATATATAAAAATGAGTTGGTGTCTGTCTGTCTTTCTGTCTGTCTGTTCCTCTTTCACGCAAAAACGGCTGAACCGATTGACTTGAAATTTGGCATGAGTGTCTGTGGTAGTTCTGGTTCCAACATAGGCATACGGAAAAGAAGCGCGAGGGGTGGGGGAGTAAGGGGAGGTGGTAAAGTGATTTTGAAACTTAGTTTTTGCGCTATGTTACTCTTTCACGGGGAAACTACCGAACCGATTGGCCTGAAGTTTAGCTCCAGCACAGACCACAAAAAATTTTTTTTTTGAAAAAACTTAACCCGGCAACGACGGGTATGCAAGCTAGTATTTAATAAAATAAATATTTTTTTACCGTACACGAGAGGTGTACTTCTGTCTTTTTATGTTGTGTTTCAAACTCAAATTCTATATTTTTATCATTTTTCAGAAACATCCCCAATTTTTGAACTCTATTCGAAATCCTCAGTTTACATAATTTTTCTTGATATTCCGCTATTACTTAACTTTGAATAAATACGAATAAGCGTGAATTTAAAATCCTGCAGTTTTTTTTTACATATGAAAAAGCAAATTTTCAAGTTATGCAAACTAGTGGATAATATAAAAATTCAAAACTGTTACCAATTATAACTGGTTAACATCGTTCAAGTCATTTTCTACAAGGAAGATGATTTATAGAAATTACATGGTAATTTATTGTACACAAAGGTGAATCTCTATTGAATAAATATCCACAATGTTGCACATCAAACGATATGAATTGACACATAAAAAGCGTAAGTTGTGATTAATTACAATAACAACAATATGAATTTTTCCTGAACACCAATTAATATTCAAGATCATAATGCACTCGTTGACAAATCATGGAATCTGGCGAAATATTTCCGATAATCCCTTTTCCGGCAAATCGTTCTTAATGTTCGATGTTGATGCGCTTGACCATTTTGATATGTTTAATCTTCAATATCATCTGCCTGTCATCTTTTTTTTACAGGTATTTCTACCTGTCCCATTGCACATAATCGTATATTATTATCAATGGGGAAAAAGTTCAGTTTGTATTTCTATAATAAATAAAATCGCTTTAAATAAATGATAAATAAAATAATAAAATTTTATTAAAGAAAACAACAACAAAAAACACCATTGAATGGATGAATGTGTGAGGACAGAGTTTCAGCATATAATACTGGACCGACTTACCGCGCGCATGATTTATTAAGAAATGCAATAGTTTAATGGCCATATTTGGTGTTTTATGGCGAGTTTCATATTTCAACATCACATCATCATCGTCTCGATAGTCTTTCTTTCTATGGCGGAGCTCCTCAACATAAGACCTCGATCATAACCAATGCGGCCGCATCTTTCCAGCTAATATAGCCTCTGCCGTCTGCGGCGATTCAACCTTAAAGTAGCAAGCAAAGCGACAGGTAACTTGGACTGTACTAATAAAAGAACAACTTATATATAGACAGAGTTTGTCTATGACTAGCGGCGGTGATATACCGCATCGTACAGAGTTATGAACTTAGCGGCCGGTGATCACTGATCAGCAGTGATCGTTGATCGCGCCAGTCGGGGAAACTCCGGCTGTGCACACCTGAGAACAGGTAAAACTGCAGGTTGAATAGAATCTATGCTGAGATTAGCAGTGCAACGCGACTGGAGTGTGGACACTGATCGAGACGGTGATGATCGTAATGATGATGACTATTATTATCCAGCTTAAAGCGATCGCTTAACGTTGTGGGACAACAGGGCGAATTGTCGGTGGTGCATCGGGAATATGTGGTCAGGATGGACCGACACGACGTATAGAGAGTTAAAAATGCATCAAATCAAAACCGGGGGCTAAACAAAATGGACATGACGACCAATAGATAGTTTTACAAGACACCGGTAAAACACGTAATGACATTTGAAAATCGATATATACCGTCTTGGCTGCATCTATTCGCAGACATAAAATGTATCTATATAGATGTTTTTTTATATCTATTGCAAATCTCTTAAAGTCAATATGAAATGTCATCGTGATGACATCCAAGGCGCATGCGATCGCAATTAATTAATTATTCATGCGACATCATATCGCGCGAATTGAAAGTTTTCATTGTCTGAATCTAATATGGCGATACTAAAATATCTGAAATGCCATAAATCTTATTAGGTAAAACAATCATATCGGCGAGACATGTTTCTTATCACTATTGTCTTGTGCTCCGCATGATGCCTCTGTCTTCTTATGGAAGCGATATCATCAAATAACATAAAAATTATGTTTTCCGAACTGATTAGTGGCCGCGGAGCTTTTGTTTTTACGAACAAACGGTTAAAATGATTAATGATTTATGATGGAAATTAAAACAAAAGTTACGATCGATTTTTGGCCAGTGCCATTGTTTTATGTTCGAAATATTTTACGAAAAATTCAAAATATCATAAATATGACTCAGGCAGGATATGCTGTACGAGTATTTAATGTATTATGCTTGATTATGTCAAATTTCAAAACATTTCTTGTTCGATTGATTGATTGTACATTACATTATTGAAAAAAAATAAATAAATGTCGAAAAAAGCTTTTATTTAAAATGAAAATGTACTAAAAAAGAATAAAAATTTTTGGGCGCTTTTATGCCAGCAGGCTTGTAAGGGCTAAAAGGTTTTTTTTAATTTTCTCATAAAGAAAAAATAAATAAGTCGAAATTCAAAAAAAAAAATAAAGTCAAAAAGTGTTTAGAATACAATTTTACATAATTCTTCCGCACATCAAATTTCTGTTGGACCACTCCTTGCATGTCGCCAGACAAATGCAACAGTTTCCATCAAAATTCGGTCTGCAGCTGGTTTGACTTCCGAGTCAAACAGGTTTGACTTCCGAGTCAAACAGGTTTGACTTCCGAGCAATTGTAGCTTTTCTTGAGTTGTGAATAATTTTCTGCTCTGCCTCAAAAAGTTGAATCAGTATATTATTAGAAACCCACTAACATGCAGTAGCAAAAGTTAATTGACAGAAAAAAATCAATATTTTTGTTGAAAAACAAACAACGTCATTTAACACGTTGACTGCCGAACCAATTTTGCAAATGTTTAAAGTAAATGTCAGTGCATGTAGACCTGTGGAATGTATGTAGAATATATCTATATTAATTTATGTATGTCGAATGTAGACCTGGCTATCGACAATGATAGCCCTGTTCCCACGTGTGCCATTTTTCACTGACTATCAAAAAGGATAACCATGGCAGTCAATATGTTAAGTAATATTTTGAAATTAGTGCCAGAATTTTATAAAAACTTTTATAGAATTAAATTCAAAAATTTAATCTCCCATATAATCACAATAACTCTAACAAGAAAGTCTTCCAGTGTAATTTTCTTCACATCGTCTGGCTTAAAAAAAACTGCCTCTTAACTTTTATCTACTTATTTTCTTAACAAGAAATTGTCTATTTGTTTCTCCTATAAATTTGACATGCCTTGTTCTCAATTGAACGGAGAATCATTAAAAAAATCAACGTATTTGATTTGATCACAAACAAATATAAAAAAAATACCTCTCGATAATCACCGAGCAAAAATAATTGACCACACTGACTCGACCTGAGTGGGATCTATCCGCAATGAAAAACTTGGAAATCATTAACCAATCACCACACCAATCAAGTCCAATTTCTTTGTTACCGTATAGTATAAAAATCAGACAGCCAGACGCTATTGCGGGTCCAAAGAAAAATTTCTCCCACGCCCAAGAAGATTCATCTAATACCGGTACAAAGATCGATACCAAATCTTTTCTAGTTTTTTTTTTCTAACACACAGCAATCGCACCGGTTGAGTGACTACAGGTATTGATTTTTTTTTGGTACTTTCTGGCCATCATCGATTTAGCATTCGTACCGGAAATCAATGTGATGGGACTGGGACTCTACCGAAAATCCCTGTTAACTGTTAATCAGTAAACCATTTACCAATTTCATCGCATTAAGACAAAACCAATTAATTTCACGTTACGTTTACTCTAAAAAGGTGTAAAGGAAGGTACAGACAGACACTCTCTCCCTCGCGAAAGCCATCCGCCACACCAAAAGCAATTTTTTCAGCTTGAAGTCCATGTCGGTCCCAATTCGGGATGGAAATGGACTACACCAACGTCTTTTACGGCTAACTGAGAAACTTTTACTTTAATTATTTTACTGTTTCTGATGGGAATCCACCAAGATCAAAGAGCAAAAAAAAAAATACTCTGTCGACAAGAAAACAGGAAACGAATCAGATCAACAGTCCCATTGTGCTTAATCCATGGGGGCAAAAAAAAAATCTGGAACTCAAGCGATGTATACGCGTATGTGTATATCGGCAAACAGATGGATCCCAGAACGATAACCGCAAGAATCAGAATGAAATGATCCGTAACCGAAACTGACAAACCGTGAAAAGTCCCGAAAGACAAAAGCCTTCAAGATGCCAAATATGCGAGGAACCGCATTCTCCAGAAATAAGAAAAATGACCAGTCGAAGAAAAAACATCGAATCCAAAGCATAATACATACTTCCAGAGAAAATACACAACAAGCTCAGATTTTCTGTAGCATCCGAATCTGGAGCTGGCATTGAAGATGCTGGACGGATGGTACCAAAGATTTGGATTTTCTTTAGCGAAGCGGGATTTCAATATTCACTCGAATGTGAATTTCAAATCGAATTTGGGTTCGTGGCCGACTTGAAGCGGCAAAAATTTCTGCTGTTTTTGAAATTTCGCGAATCCAAAATATCTGCTTGTTCTTCAGAAAAGACGTTGCCTTTGCACCCTCGCATCTACACTGGCGACTTTCCGTTCTTTTTGTTGGCATTTTTTTTATGCCCCTACAAGCTGAGATACTTTTTCCACTTGCACATGTTGCACTTGCGTATGTTGGATTTTTTTTATTTTTTTTGCATTTGCAGTTTTTCGCATGTTTTGCAGATCAACTGCCAGACGTCTGTCAGAACGGGTTTCAAAGATTTCCTCCGTCTCGACAGATGCGGGGCGGATTGTGGACGCGACGTCTTATGTTGCATAGGTTTCACTCCGAGTATCTTACCTAGAGTGTCATCGGTCTTATGGCATCTCATCTCATCTCATCTCAAGTGACTTAGATTCGGCGAATAACTATTCCACTAAAAGTATGTATACCGAGCTGTCTACACTCAATTTCATCTCCATAACTCCAACTCAAACCCCATCAGTATTCAATAAAGCGAATAGAGTTTATGTTGCATTGGGACGACACGAAGCGATTTTCTCGGGTGTCGCTGCAGTTTATGTTGGGGCGATGCAATTTGTTCAGAGGTTTTTTTTTTTGAGGGGTTAAGTATCGAGTTATGGTGCCAACAACGACTACGGTCTCGTAGGAGACTTGTTCGCTTTTTCACTGCTGTCAATATCGTTACTATGCTGTTGTTACTTTTTTTGCAATTCATTTTTTGAAGAGTACTGCCGCCTTTACAATCGCGAATTAATTTGAAATTGAGGGCGAGAAATGTCTTCGACGCGCCAGGTTGACAGGAGACATTGAGATCTAGAAGACTTTCAACATCCCGACAAAATATCAATTGAAATTTTGTCAAACACTTTTATGGTAGAGTATTTCTGGAAAAACTTACAATTGCCGTTCACTTTTTTGGACTGATTTTGTGACCATTTGAAGTTATCTGAAAACATTACTTTGAAATGTGATTTTATCTCATATGACAGGTTTCAAAAATAAAAAATGACGTCTGTCTTAATTTAAGGTTTCACCCAAAAACAACATTATGTAGAAACAGCATTATAGAAAATATGAAATAATTGTAGCATAGCTAAGACTTTAACCTTCCGTTTCCTGTGTTCAGACCAGAGGACGTACTATATTTTCCAGGTGCGAAAATTTATTGTGGTATGATTTTTTGGGTTCCTTTTAGGTCAAGCAAAAAATGCGGCGTAAACAACGCCTAGTATACAGGAAGTAAAATAGATTAAAAAGCTAGAATTGCAAATGGGCGATTATCAAATACTCTATATGAGAACATCAGACCAAATTTTGATAAAAGTTCTAATTTTTTTTTTTTTACGATTTCAACTTTCTGACAAGTCAACATTGGTCTCTAGCAGGCAGACGGAGTTATCCATTACATGACATTACATCCTCGAAATAACCTATCTTAGGTCAACCCGTGCAACTCCTTACGCCCTACTTTACTTATTGCAGGTTTATTTTTTAGATTGCTGCCACTACAGGTTGGCACATTTTTATTTTTCCTAACGCAGGTGAACGCGTTAGGGAAAGTTAAAATATGTCAACCTGTAGTGGCAGCAATTTAACCTAGCATAGGTTAAATGTTCCTGCAGGAAACCAATTACGCCGTACGCTAGTTGACGACTTTTACACCACTTTTCTGAATACAGTTTCATAAAGAAATCCCTGTTTTAAAACCTGAATTTTTTCTCATGAAATTTGCCAGATTTATCCACCTGGATATGAGCCAAAAAAAGACATTTTAAGATAAAGCTTTCATGAAAAAAAATGTTTAAAGGAAAGCCTCAATTCCAAAAGTTCAGCTATCGTCTTATTTAACTTTGGTCTTAATTTGTTAATTAATTGTTAAGAATTTGTTAAGACCAAAGTTAAATAAGACGATAGCTGAACTTTCTATGACTCCTAATTTCTAAGAAAGAGGATCGCGAGAAAAAAAAGGTTGGAAACGACTGCTTGAGTTAAGTTAGATTAAAATTGGTTAAACAATTTAGCTAATATTTCCGATTGTGCGCCGAAAATCATACTAATATATAAAAATGAGTTGGTGTCTGTCTGTCTGTCTGTCTGTCTGTCTATCTGTTCCTCTTTCACGCAAAAACGGCTGAACCGATTGACTTGAAATTTGGCATCAGTGTCTGTGGTAGTTCTGGTTCCAACATAGGCATACGGAAAAGAAGCGCGAGGGGTGGGGGGATTAAGGGGAGGGGGTAAAGTAATCTTGAAACTTAGCTCTTCCTCTATGTTACCCTTTCGCGGGGAAACTACCGAACCGATTGGCCTGAAGTTTTGCTCCAATTAGACCTGGCTGTCCGCCAGGGTCAAATCTTGTAATCTAATTTTGACCCATTTCCACTAATGCGATTTACTTGAAATTTTATACACACACGTAACTCCGATTACAATGTTTGTATACATGTACGAGATACAACAAAATGGCGGCCGGCAGACACCGTTTTGTCTGAATTGAACAAACGAAGTACCCATCGTGTGGGGTCTCAAATGAAAGAGCTTCGGAAAAGAATTATCACCGTGTATTTGAAACTTAAGAAAAAACAAAATGGCGGACAAATATCGAAATTTTTTAGTGATGGGAAAAACGAGGCAACCATGGTGTGGATCATTTAATGAATACGCGTGGTGAAATACATAAAAAAATCAAATAAATATTTATCTCGCTTTTATTGCTGATACAGAGCATCCAAGACATTATATTTTTTAGTGCATTTTTTTAATAATAGCTTTTTTTCAAAAACTTTTTTTTATTTCTCGTTGTGGACTTCTATTTTTCCCCTTTTTCCTTCATTCTATTTTTCTACTGTTGTGCAATTAGTCTCTAAAAAATACATTTTCAAAATTTTAAGATAATCCGTTTAGCAGTTTGTATCAATACAATCGGTTTAGCAACTAAATTTTGAATCAAAGTGTACACAATAAGGAATGTGAGAGATATATTTAATTCTCACACAAGACAGTTCTTTTAAAAACCATTTTTTTTCTTACCTTAAATTTTTCAATCTAGTATATATGTCAAATTGAATTTTCTTTGGTATGGAATTTCATTGGCAATTAATTCTTATTACATTTTTTTCTTTCCATTTGAATTATTATGCCACATGTGACTGAGTTAAACATTTTTGAAGGCAAAAAGTCAAAATCTCTTACCTTATAAATTAACCTCAATAACTTGTTTCACTAAATATCTAAATAACGATCCCATTCTCTTTTTCAGGTACGTACAACATGTCTACATACACCAACGAAAATCATTTACGTTAGCCATTTATAAGGAAGTGAGTACAAGTAAACGAAAATTAATAATGCAATTTGACTCATATGTGAACAACATTTCATTTCAAGCAGCCAACAACTTGCCACCTTCGCATGTTTAGCTGGGTGCGGTGAATACAGGAGTCTAATGTTCAAATAAATTCGGGTAAAAAATTTTCTCCCACAGTTAGTTGTGGTCTTAATCGATTAATTAATTAACAGACTGCCAGGCAAAACACTTTTTAATCGCCTTAAGGGGATTTTCGTATTTTTTAGGCGATTAAACTCAGTCATCGTCGACTGTGGTCTCAACAGTCAGCCCCGACTTAACCATTCTTATACTAAGACGTCTTCGAATCATAGTAAAACATTTAGCCGTAGATTCTTAAACATTTATGCAATAAACATTCGGCTTAAGATCTTTTCCACCTGGCCAAAGCCGCAAAATCGTCGACTTCATGGTGGGAAAATGCATCCAACGATTAAAAATCAATTACGTCAGGGAAAAACGTTTTGGAAGGGGGTAATTAAACCCTCTATTTATTAGCATCAGCATACAGCGTGTCCATAGTTCAAAGTCACTTTTAGCCACTGGTAATGATGATAATGCACACACTGGAATCTCTTTCACATTGAGTGTTTGTCATTACTTTTGTCTATTGTGATATTATGCTCAGTTAATCTTTATGCTTTTGGTTCATTTGGTTTGGTGATTGTGCTTAGCTAGAGATTGTTGAGCTGCCAAGATAACTAAATGCACCCCACAGGCTGACGAATACTTGGAGTCATGATCCCATCCTTGGTTGTGGTTTCCTTTCAGATTCAGTGCGACAACTTTGGGCTTACATCCTTGTAGATGACCAGGTGGTTAGCAAACATAGGTTCATAAATCTTAATTCAAGGAAATGTAGGGTGAAGTGGGCTCTTTTCTGTGAACGTAGAAAAAAAAATTACAATTTAATTTAATTGTATTATTCAATTGTGGCCATAAGATATCTGGTACTTTAATTCAATATGACCAAAAAGCCCAAAAATTTTCAAATAATAAAAAAAGGTTTGCGTCGAAATTCGAATCAATTGCATTGAAAAAAATGTACACAATAATTAAATCAAAGTTTGGCACAATTCGCATCGTAAATCTTGCTATGCATAACTTGTATCGAACAACGACGTAAGAGTTTTAAGTCGGTAGCCAGTAATAGACGCAGACTGGGGAATCCGCAATCACATATTGCAAAAATTGTGAACGAAACCAATGTCATAGCTAAGGAGACCGTTTTTTTTTTGGGTCAATCAGAGACAACAAATTTTATATAATAAATGAAAACTAGTTTAGACGAAAGCCAAGAAAAAAATTATAAATATGTGCCGCAGGTGAAATTTATTAAACAGTATGCGGTGCAATTATTTAAATCAATGTCTACACAATCTCAACTAAAGATTTTCGCGCTCTTTACGTTTTAAAAATCCTTAGTTCCAATCGAAATTGTCAAAATACCAGTAAAGAGATATGCGCCGCAGGCCAAATCTTTTGATTTAGAATTCCAAGGGAAATTGTCAAAATACCAGTAAAAAGAAATGCGCCGCAAATCTTTTGATTTTGAGATAATGCGCCTTTTATAGTTGTTGGAAAAATGTGCCGCGTGTGGAAAAAAATGTACTTTTGAACAACCTCCAACCGAAAAAGAGTATATTTTCAATATTTAGTGATAGTCTTTTCTAGCGTTTGAAAAGTATCACACTAATTTGAAAAATCACCGGCCAAAGTTTAATTTCCGGAACGACGGGACAACATACCTAAATCCGGGACTATTCCGGGGACGTATAGTCGCCCTAGTCGTAACCGATCGTTCAACTTATTCTCTAAAATATTTAATAGGCAAGGATAAGAGTCATATTCCAGGAATGGAATCATATTCCAGGAGTGAGTGAGGAGCCTTGAAAATGTCGCAGTCGAAATGTTTCCGCATCCAACCTATTCGCCAGACTTAACGTCCTTTTGCTATCACCTTATCCATACTTCTGGAATCTAGAAAACAAAAACTGGATAAAAAACATATGAATACAGCCCACTTTACCCTATTTATGGAAGGTTAACAGGAAATAAGTTGCAATGCAACGAAGGAGTGAGTGAGGAGCCTTGATCAATCGAAACGGACCTAAAGCGGGTGAGGATGGGGGACTCGGACGAGTTTACTTCATTTCACCATTTTGACTGCCATCGTATGTACATATATTTGAGTTTAGATTGTGAGCATTTGAGATGCCAATCGAGCAGGTGCCATCAAGATATACTCATCTTTGGTATGCTGGCCAAGATCCGCATAACCGCGGGCAATGTCGCATGTAAGAAAGTATTTTCCTGGTATGTAGCATTAAAGACCCGTAGTAACGACACCATCAAGACTCATCGGAATCGCTTGGATCTCAAAAGTTAAGCCAACCAGCTCCACAACAGCCCAAGAAGTTAACATATTCACCTGCCTGGCTAGCGTCGTCGCTACACACGTTCCTATTATACGAGTTTATCTACGATGTGTGCGCGTCTATTCAACTAATATCGGTTTCCATCGCTATTTGCACAAGAAGGCGATGAAGAATGGCAACCTGTTGTCTGCATCTTAGATGAATCTTTAGCTTGCGCCTGGTCTCTGCTGGATTCGGGTTTGACTTCGGGCTCGGGTCTATACTATGCACAAGACCTCAACGTAACTGTTAGACAAAAATACCGTAATTGATTTGTTGTGAATCATTTGAATAATTTGAGACGCAAGATTCACCTATGCACGTCTTAGTCACCTGCGTTTCAGCGACTTTTACCAAATCATTCGATATTAGCGTGTGCAGTGTTTCTCATATAGTCCTATAATGCCGGCTTGTCGACTTGTCGACTTTTCACCTGTGGCTGGTGGACCTCGAACGGATTACAGATTACGGTGACTATGCGAAAGCATAAAATATGCTGTATGCGCGCATAGGAATCTGAACGTGTGTTTTCTCAAATCAGTTGAGATCTGTTGTTGTTCTGAAGTATAGACAAAGTACTCGATACGATAGTATCCATTCACAGCTAGCTGCAGAGACGACGACGCATTCATCCAGAATCAAGCATAGGTGACTTTTACCTGGTCGACTGCATGATTAGCCTTAATTCCATTGCGCACACTGCGGGCAGATATTCGAGACTAAAGTGCAGTCGATCTTTCGTAGACCTTACGTCCGACATTATGGCCCATACATTCTATCCACCTGCCTGAATTACCCTGGTCGGATAGTTTGGAGTATACCTGCATCGTGCCGTAACCTATCCCCTGTCTACCTGACTGGCGCTAATTATGATACTCGTCTTCGGTCGGTTCATCTTTCCATTCAATTATTCCCGACAACATCCACATTTTGCTGGCACATGGACTCCGACATTTTCGCCAAGTGAAATTTGTCTGTCGTTGCTAATTGGCTACCTGAGTGATCAATTTTTGGCCAATTTGAGTTATTGGTATCGATTAAAATTTCAGCCAAATGAACGATTTTGCATTTGGGATACGCGGGCGGATCAATTAACTCACAATGATATAGGGTTACCTTCCGACAATGACGTCCGTGCAAATTAAGTTTGCTGATATCATAACGGAACGAAGCATTCTGAGGTGTACATTGAGTTAGGGGATGAGACGCCAATTGACAGTCAAAGTGCAGTAATTTTTGCATAATGAACCATGCTTACATATTCGCAGTACTTGGGCATGAGAAATATAAGAAGAATTACTCTGAGTTTAATAATTTTCATTCATTTCAAATACGTACAGGCAAAAAAATTGTCTTAAGGTTGTTGTGGTATACGAAAGTACTGAAAAGGGTTTTCAATAAATTTTCTTATTTACATAAAATAAACATTAAGGCAAGCTGCAACCATTCATTTTAATTAGTTTACTTGCCGAGTATAAACTTCGTCTTCTTTGAGGTATTTTTTTTTCTCTCATTTTGTTTCATTTTATAATAAATTAAATGAGAGACTATAAATGATAATTTGTAAATTATAAAAGGGTTTTGCTGTTTAATGGTTAAGACATAATTTTTCATGTTTTCATTTGACTGCATTGACTCGATCATCGTTTGTGCAATCAACTAACGTTTTTATTGCAAAGGTAATGAATGATTCTTTCAGACACATGCAAAAGACTATTTTTGATCTTTTAAAACAATTTTTTCCTATTTTTATACTGTACCTACTGTCTTCGACCAAAAAAGGATAAAAAGAATCTTAACCACAAAATGTTATTTGCAGTTCTAAATTTTGTGGAGAATTTTTTGGGGAATTTTGATGTTTTATGTTTCTTTAAAATGTTTGCACAAACAGTTTTTTAAATACTTTCGAAACAAAAAAAAACTTTTGCATCTTGGTACTATTAAACTGTAGGAAAATGTACAGATATCGTAATTATTTTCCGAGCCACAGCCGCTTTTACAGTTTAACACGGATTGAAGGGTATTAAAACATTTGTAGGGTTTTTTTTTCATTAAACAAGTCTATCTAGAATTAAAGAGTGCCACCAGTTGACTTGAACTCAAACAGTTCGGCCATCGGTCAAACTAGGGTTTCATAACTACAATGTGAGGGGATTTCAGATTTTCCGAAGATCGGTCCATAAAAAAAGCATTTTTTTTTTAAATTTTGGGTATTTACAAAAAACGCTTCATCAAAAGTTTTAGTCATCGATAGAAAATTTAACACAAAGTTAAAAAGCTTTAGTCGTCGATAGAAAATTTAACACAAAGTTAAAAAGCTTAGTCGTCGATAGAAAATTTCACACAACTCTAAATTTTTCGGTTCCCCAAAAATTCTGTTCGGTTCCCCAAAAATTGACCTCCCCATGCCTATTGAAATGCGAAAACCATTCATATTTCAATAGAAATGCACAACAGAACCTCACAAATGTTATAGTTCCCAATTTTAATTGAGGAGGTCCAGTTTCACAATGGAATATAGTGCTATACATAAATATATAAAAAAATTGTAAAAAAAATCTAAAAAAAAGGGTAAAAAATAGTCGTCAAAACAAAAAAAAACATTTTCTTGGAAAACAAAATTCCGTCATCAAAATCGACCTGAAAGTTTTTTTTGTTTTTTTTTAAAGTCGTAGATTTAAAACCCTAAATTTGAATACCTATATATGAAATTTAGGATTTTAGATCTCCTTTAAACCAGTCGGTTTAGCCTTTTTTATTTCATTTTTTTATTGATACATGAGTAAGCGTATTTGAGCGCTTACAGGAGTTTTGGCAATTATTTGCCATGGGGGTTCATATCTATAAAAAAAACATAAAAGTCTACTTGAATTTAAAAAAAATCAAGTGATTTTTTGCAACGCATTGTTTCTAGTATCGTAACTTTTTGCTGCAGATGGCTAAATTACCTATGTCTAAATATTTGTTTATTTTGTTTAAATAAAAGATACGCATATCATATTTTGATTATCTCCCCTATTATGAAATATCACTTAACACAAAAAAATTTAAATTTGAATATCATTCATAAAGAGCTATGATTAATTGGCATCAATGATTTCCTACACCGAAATTTATGAGACTCCAACACTAATTGAGACGCGTCTCAATACTCACTTTTTAAAAATTCTACTTGGTGGTACGCATAAGGACTAATAGTTAAGATTACGAAAAAAAATACGTTACGTATATCTAAGATTCACCTACAAAGTAGCTGACGCTTTAACCACAATGAGTACCGATTCTAGTCGACTGATTAATTGAATTGAAAATATTGTTGGTGTGGTTAGTTAGCCCATGTCCAATAATAAAAAAGCGGTATATTTACTAGACACCAAATTCAAACCAAAGAAGATGCCCTGAAGAGATTTAACAGCAATATAAATTCTAGCGATTCGTCTGTTCTTCTAAAGACGTCTTCCTGCGCATTTCAAGAAAGGTCCAACAATCCATCTATCTATCTGGCCATCATAATGTTTGATTGATTGCCACTTGGTGGGTCCATAGAAAAACTATTTGAAATTGTAGACGTATATGTGATATGTTTGTTCATCTGTTATTAGCTTTATGGCCAACTATATATACCTATTTGGTTAAGTTACTTCATCTGCATATATTGAACATAAAATTATAATTTTTCTCTAAGAATGAATCCTGCTGGGCAATGAATGATTAGTGGTGCGGAATTCGCAACCTTACTAAACATATTGAAAAAAAACCAACTGTACCGAATAAAAAAAAATTAAACGAGATTCTTGAAGGTGTGGGATTAGTTCCTGGAATGTACCGAAAATCTCACCTAAGCGAGAGTACGCTTTAAAGGTTGTTTGGACGTATGTCGAATCGAATGGAACATTGAACACTAAGAAGTTCTGAAGCAAATAAATATGTATCTTAATTTAGAAATTTTGTCGCGCTTTTTATCAGTGTATGTCCGAAATAAGTAATCTTCTCTCTCAAGTGTTCTCTATAGTGTGGTATTTCGAATAGGAACCAAAAATGGTTTTTGGTGGCCTTTTTTTAATATTTTTTTTTATAGAAAAAGTAAAAAAAACACTCCACAATTGTTGTTTTTAGCTTGGTTTGTTCGATTTGGACAAAATGACGTCTCCCGGCCAAAATATGTTTTTTCGACAGACAAAAAAGTCAGCTAAATAAAAGCTTTAAAAAACTTCACACTTTTATATGATACGTTGTTCTTAAGCGCTATCTCCATACAGCCGATTTTTTCATCTGATAAAAGTATGGGATGCGCTTATGCTAAGATAGCTTAGACATCATCATCATCCTCGGCGCTACAGCTCTCGAAGAGCCTGGGCCTCGTCAATTGAGGTTTCATAACAATTTGTTCCCTGCTTTGCACCTACAGTTTAATATGGATTGCGAACCATGGATGAATTACAACATTTGTAAGGTTTTTACGTTGAAACTCATCAACAGCAGAGGCCGTGCTAGCAATCTAGACCGAGGATGCCGTTAGCACCAAGCGGCAGCTATCACTACTCATTTCGTAAAGCTTGAAATCCCAGCGTGCCACAGTCGGGAATTTAACCACCGACCTCCGGAATACGGGCTAAGTACTTTACCATTTGGACTACGATGGACCGAAAGGGAAAACAGCATAGACAGAAAGAGAGAAAACAATCATCCTACAAATTTTGTCGTTTTCTGCAGTTCTAAAAAGTTCTAATTTCCCCAACCGATTTTCGAACTGCAGATGATTCGAACTTTTTAATCTGTTTTCTGACATTTTCATCTGCAGTTGCACAATAACCACACACGAGTCTGTCACACATAACCAATTTCCTTATAGCAACATGTAATTGAAGATTGATTTGTATGCCATTGGGTTAACGCTGAAATTAGCATACTTCAGACGAAAGGGGGAAGTATATAATTTCCTAAAATGTGGGAGGCTCTCACTACTTTTATTAAGTCACTCGTACAGAAAACTACAAAAATTTATCTCTTTCTGGTTTTCTGATTTTTTCCGTCAGGTAAGGAAGTCAGCTGTATGGAGATTGACCTTTATACTGCACTTTTAATGCCTATCGAAATGTTTAATGCCTACCGAGATTGAATTTTAAGAAAATCTTAGTCCAGACGCGCACTGCGATGTTAAACCTGTAAAATGATAGGTACTAAAATGGCAATTTTAAGGATCAAAAATATATGACCTTACTTAAGAAACCTCCTACACATTCACTATTAACTATGCTTCATAAAATGAAAAATTCCAAAAATTATGACCCCATGCGTGATATACAAAAAGTGTTTAGTAACCAGAAAAACTATAAGAGATTTATGTTAGGCGCCCTTTTTTACAACTACCTCAAATATACCTGCATTCCACTATTAATGAATATCGATCGATACACTAAAAAGAAACCCACAAAACAGTTTCACCTTTCTACCGATATTCATTCCATGTCGAAATAAACTCGACCCGCAGACTTCACATTTTATTCTTGAGGTCATTGCGGAAAGGAAATGGGAGGCTGCCATCGAAGATGACAGCTACTTAAACTCAACACGACGCCGGGCTCGGTAATAATTTGAAATGATCCCCAGGTACCCCATCATTTTCTTATGTCTATGAGTGCTGCGGTTCACCACATTCCACCTTCATGTTTAATATCAACGAAAAGTGTTTAAACATGCTGACTTTTTACTCTAAATAGCTTGAAAATTCTAACTCGAAATGGCTCCGACTCAGCATACTTCATATCATAATAGTTATGCACAATAACTTCTTATGGCATGTTACGATTTTATGTTCAACTTCGGATTCGTTTACCTACGAAAGGTGTATATAGAGAGTGAATATAACATATTAATGCTAGATCGTACTATTCCACTGGCCAATGTTGTTATTATTACTAAATTTTCTTTGTCTTGATTTGATGTTTAAATGTTTTGTTTTGTTTCATTTTATGTTATAAGAAGTCGTGTGTTTTGTATTTACGTCCCGGTTAGTCGTCCCGCTAGATCAAGATTGAGTGTTTATTTTAACTGATAGACATCTGTCTGATTGCACACACGAGTCGCGCGCAGGTTGATTACCGATGGTCCAACATACATATTTATAATACAAAACTACAGGTATGTAATCTACGTGAGGTATCCAAGAATTCCAGCCAAAAAGGTATCGATCTACTGGGGGGCTCTTACCAACTTGTTCCAACGTTTTAAAAAAAAATATAAATTAATTTTGCCTGATGCTAAGGAAGCTATAATCTCATTATCTGAACCAATTTGATAGACCAGGCGAGGGCCAGCGGGGTTCGATCAATTTCAAACTTAATTTCAGTTTTTAAAGTGCTAACTAGACAATGCGCATGATTCTTAAGGTCTTGAGGCCAAGCCGAGCGTGCGCCAGCGTACTTGAGTTGTTTTTCGCTTACCTGAGCAGTTGATTTTCTATCATATAAGGCGAATTATCGCGTATACCTACGTCAATTGACTTGTGAAAATTAAAGACAATCGAAAGGTTTGTCGTAGGCGATATTGCTGTCTTATGGATGAACCCATATTATAAGTTATTAATGTGAAATAACTCAATTTTGAACGTGAGTCAGTGTCAACCTTTTTCTATAGTTTTAATTAAAAAGTCATGAAAGTCGCATCACGAGTTGTTTCCATCCTAGATTATTAATGGTCAGACTTCCTGGTAATTTTCGGTTAATCAACGGAGATTTTGTGGCGCCAATAATCACCACATCAAGGTAGATTTGAATTTTTTTTTTAATTATATTAATTATAATTTTACCTTTTTGTATGGCATGTATCTGACAGTAAACTACGTACCTGCACTTCTACTGGTGGCAGATACTGCATTTCCAGCTCGGACAGTACTTTTTTTTTGAAATTTAAAAACTTTTATATTTTGAAATTTCCGATAAAAGTCATATGTATGTGCATTTGTGCGTATGTATGTGTATTTGTGAGAGTGTGTGTTCAGCGCGAGTTATTGAAGCGCTTTGGACAAATTTTTTTTGATGAGCGATTAGTAAGGGTGGGTCTTAAGCTATGCTGGAATTGAAACTTGTAACTTTCTGAACCGACAAGCGGCTCCCATTCCACTCTTTTCAGACTTTTTTACGGGACATTGTCCCGCTTTTCATAATTATAAATATTCCCTAAAATTTAGTAAAAAATTCACTAACTTAATTAAATTTAGAAATTCATCTAAAGTTAAAAGTTCTGCCCTTCACTAAAATTTCGGACCTGCTCAAAGCTTCCCCATGTCCATACATCTGAAGGTTTAGCGGCGCAAGTTGAAGACGTCGAGACAGTATTCGAACAGCGTCGGAAGTCACTACTACATGGCCTCGGCTTAAATGGAGAAGAAAGATGTCAACCGCCAACGACACCGTCGACATAAATGTTACTTGTGTAGATTGACCCTTGAGATAGGGTTGAACCGCGAAGGGACCACTGTCTAGAAGTCTAGTATGAAAAAATTAAATAATCGGCTATGAGGGAGGCCTCAGGCTAGCTTTCGGGATTTTGAACCACTCCCTCCTTCGTCATGCTTTTTCGCGATTTTTTATGTGGAGTTTAATATTTTTATGTGCAGTTTAATATTTTTATGTGGAGTTTTATACTGCCGTCACACTACAACAGACCCCCCCCCCCCCCCCCCCCCCCCCACCACCCCCGGCCTTCCTTACCGACCTTAGATTCGCCAATCTATGGGGCCGCTTGGCTATTAATAAGGCTATTTTACAAAATATCCAAACAATACAAAAGAGCGTAAAGTGGGCGCAAGATCAGAAAGTCAAGAATTTTGGCGAATTAAAGGACCAATGACGACTTTGCATCGTTTTGTATTAACTGGGAATTATTATCCATTTTATGAATAGATAAGACAAAAAATTTTTGGCACATATACCAGAGGAACGGACTGGTCCAATTTCAACCAATTACAGAATTTCCCTTATTTATTATGCAACACGGCTCTGTGTTAAATTTCAAGTTTCCGGCTAAATTTTTTTCGCGCACCTAAGTTTTAACACCAAACTTTGATATCAAGTTTTTGGCGAACAAACGCATAGAAAAATTAAATATTCTTCTCAATTCGCCTAATAAAAAGTTCAATTTTTAAATTTAGCGCCATTAAATTTTTAAATTTAGCGTCACTCTGCTTGAAAAATATGTCCGGTATTACTTTTCGATTCAGTTGTATAAGCAAAGGAAATACAATACATATTTATCTACTATCTCTTTTCTACAGGCGAGTCTATCTATTTCTCACATTTATACGACTTTTAGACTAAATCATCTTAGGTGTGATAGGGCTTTAATGAAAGCTTTTAATCAGTAACCAACAATAATATTAATAAATTGTGTCAATAACAATAATTTTTAAACGCTCATATCTAAAAGCAATTCCGTAGGCGTAGCTCGTGTTTAGTTTTATAATAGAAACACATTCAAAATGGAAAATGAGCGATTAAAAAGAAACTCAGAAGAATTTTATGCTTCTTCTTCTAAAAACTGGATAAAATTCCTGAAATTCCATCTTCTATTCGAATATTGCGTCATGTGTATGCAAATGCATTTTCTGAAATCAAAAAACCACAAGATAGCATTAAAGACTATCTTTTCAGGAACAAAAAAACTCTTTCAAAAGAATTTGTTTGAAAAATCTAAATTATAATGTCAAAATACGAAATCTCACACATAACGTCGATCAAAACGAAACATTTATTTTAATATATGTGTAATATTACTATCAAATAGTGTGGCAGGGCAAGCACATCTGTTTAACCAAAAGAAAATGATATTAAAACGGCTTGTATTCGACTACCCTAAATGTAGTAAATTATAATGAAATGTTTTATAAAAATTTAATAGCGCTACTACACCCCATTGACAAATTTACTATGGCTATAACTCAATATCAAAAGAAAACTACACTATTAACGTTTTAAAGAAGGTAGAAATAATACATATATAGAGAATAAAATAAAAAGAAAAAAGATCATCATCACCATCATATAATAATGATGATAAGTTCCTAGAAATGAAAATTAATGTATAAAAGTTTCTCACGATCAAAAAGTTCATAAGATGTTGAAATACAAGAAAAAAGCATCGAAAATATCAAAAATCTGAGGAGAAAAACGTCTCGAAAATGTGGTCAAAATTCATCTCATCAATTTATTTGAACGTTTTCGTCGTCGTCGTCATTTTTTTTCACGTCTTTTTGGCAAAACAATGCCAACCAAGACTACAAAAGCATTTATCCATAGCTACAACAGGTTGACATTATCAAAAAGAACGACATTTTGGTGTTCATATCACAAATGAACAGCATATCGCTATTTATATGAAAAACAACAAGAAAAAAAGACCACTTCAGATATCTTCGAAATGAAGAAAGAAAAAAAAAATATTATGGAAAAAATGAAAATAAAGCTCAAAATATGTCAGTGGTGTAATAAAGCTGTCCACCGTTTTGTATATGTGCTTTTTTCGGGATATTTGCTGTATTTTCTTGGCTGATTTCTCAACGATTTTCATAAGGCAAAGATTCTTCTACTGCTTAAATTTTGAAGTCATCTCCTCAGGAAAGGAGCAAAGAAATCTGAAGAAGCATTCGACGCATACCACATCAATATATCTGCTGACTGAAAACTTCAAATAGTTGGGGGCGAGGTGGCTAGCGGAGGCTGAATATTCTTAAAGAAAAAAAAACATTATAAAGTTTGGGGCTGACCGCTTATCAAATTACCATAATAATGTTGGATTTACATTTTAATCGATGTTATTTATTATTTAGTCAGCTTACAACAAATATCAAAATGTATTCGAGTGTCACATATTATGTGAAGGCGAGCCAACATGAAAGAGAAGCGCGGCGCGAACTTTACAAATTTCTTAACAAAAAAGTAAAAAAAAGAAAGAAATAAATAAATAAACATTAACCAGAAGAAGAAGATGAAAAAAATAAAATTCGATAAAAATACGATGCAAACTCTCCCACCTTACACAGGTGTATTCCTTGTGTATTTTGAGACAAAAATAAGATTTCAATCATATTAATATTTTTCCGAGAGGAAAGTAGTTGATTTAGTCAAAATACCAATGTATCGCAACAAAAGATGATCGAGTGTTGTGGCGAGATGTGGTATTATAGGTTGCCTGAGAGGGTTAAGAGATTAACGGAGCCGACTGTATCTCCGGTATATTTACCTGCCTTGAATAATCAGAATTAATGGCCCATGCGTATTGTTTGTTGTGTATAAATGGCAAGTGATGATTGTTGTATTGTTAGTAATTTTATCGGATTAAAAATGCCGGCATGTTTTATTTTTGTTAACTTATCTTTTAAATTGTATCGATAAGGTAATTTTTATTGGTTATGGGGAATTTCTTCTATTTTAATTCCATGCCATAAAAAGCTATCATTTATGATTTGATCAATTAAATAATTGGATTTTCAATAAATTTGACATTTTGTGGTATTTTTACTTCTGCTACGTAAAATTGTGGGAAAATACTTGATTATTTTTAGATGTGGTTTTTTTTTGTTTTATCAAAAAGTTTTTTAATGGGAAATTGGGGGAAACTTGAAATTTGATTACAGTACACTTCAAATACTGTAAAGAGTTTATTTAGTTTTTTTTTCTGTTTGTTAGTCAAGGTCAAATTTTGTAATCGAATTTTGACATACTTCTACATATCCGATAGACTTGAAATTTTGCACACAAAATATATCTCTAGGGACAGTATGTACACACCCATTCAAAAAAATTATATCTCCGTTTACACGGTTCACAACTTTTACATGGTTTGAAAAAACGAGCGAAAAATTCTATCCCCTTTTTACACGGTTTACATTTTTTACATGGTTCGATTTCGTTTTTGTTAGACCTTTTCATTTCAACTAATACTATTTTTCATATATTGGTTGGGCGACGCATTTAATGCTTGAAACCTACATAGTTTCGATTAGCAGCCTTATTCTAGCTACGGTCACTAGTCACAACTCGGTCACAAGAGCCTCAAATTCTATGGACTTGTGACTTGTGACTTAAGTATCACAACGCCAGAATACGGCTGTAGATATAATTTCCGATTTTTTTCATAGTCCGCCATTGAAATGTCCCTTGGAGGCAACATTTGTCAATTTTCTTTTTGATATCTTGGACAAAAATGCTCGGAAAAAGTATGCCTGCAGTGTCTTTTAATGGCTAGCCATAAAAAGAATCGCAATTTATGTCTGATCGAGATTTAAAACACGAGAATTTCATCTAGTCGGAAATCACGAAAATTCTAAGTAAACAACGAATGCGCCGCAGACGAAATTTTTTAAATAGAGTAGGACGCTATGGTTTAAATCTAAAGGTACACAGTTCTAAACGGGAAGCAAATCTTTTATTTGTTCTTTTTCGCGTTTTGGAATTGTCAAAATAACTGCAAATACGAATGCTCCGCAGCCAAAAAACTCTGACAATTGGTTAAGTAAAAACTCGTTGAAAAAATACACCGCAGGCGTAAAAATACGAACTCATTGAAAAAATACGCAGAGAAAAATCATAAATCTAACTATTTTAGAAAAATAATCATTCTAAAATAGTTCATTTCAACTAGAAAAATAATAAAAATCGACTATTTTTATAATAAATTTAATTACTTAGTAGTAAAATTTACTATTTGGTGGTTAAATTGACTATTTTGTGGGTAATTTGACTATTTTGTAATTGAATTTAACTATTTTAGTTATGGATCCGATTCCCCGTTATAAAATAGTTAGATTCACTATTTTTTTTCTTTGCGTGTAGTGGTGGGACTACAAATTATGTAACCACAATTTCATCAAATATTTTAAAAATTAGACTATTTGTTAATAAGAAAACGTAGAAAAAGTGAAAAAATTAGCTCAAAAAGTTTGAGACAAAATCAAAAAAAAAACTTTTAGATTAATGATAATTTCTTTAAAAAGAACAGGGCACCAATCATGTAGTCCGACGCGTCTCTGTCTTTCGACTTCGACGCAGCTTTTAATTCTTGACTTCGCCATATCTGCAGCTTGAAATTTCGCGGAATCGTCACTATGAACCGAAACGTGATTCTGACAGTCATTCTAGGAAATTTGAAGCTGCTGATAAGGCGAAGTCAAGAGTTAAAAGCTGCGTCGAAGTCGAAAGACAGAGACGCGTCGGAATACATGATTGGTGCCCAGGTTCTTGGTGGCTTTTTGAAATCAAAATTTACTTCACATTTATTATTTCAGAAATTTTACCGAAATCTGAGGGCGAAATAGAATAAAAATATAATAAGAACTATTCATAATCCAAGTAATCGACAAGTTTTGGATTAAAAAGGTCAAGTTTTAAAATAACTTACGTGTTTGGTTCTGCTAATGTAAAAACAAATCCTGTTGAACATTGAAAGATATAAAAAGATACTAAAAAAAATACTTAGAAAACGAAGCCGTGTAAAAAACCTGTGAAATCATCGGACGATCATAAAATCAATTTAGGTTTTAGATTCCAGCAAGTGCAGGTCCAAAAATCCACTTAAAATAAATTGATTTTTTTAAAGTTCATTGCCAGTTCCACCCACTTGCCAACCCTTTGCAACGTTCCATAAATAAAAATCAGTGTTTGATAGAGCCAAGATATCCTCCCCTTACAACGCCTGTTGAATTGATTGACAGCATTCAAAGTTGACTTGCTCAGCTTCCCTGCAGCTACACCCACAAAACAACATGACTTTAAAAGGTTTCTACTAAAGTCAAGTTTTTCTATACGTGAAGCCTTGAATATGACTTTTAGGAGCTTTTTACTAACTCTACAACAACAATAACCACCCGTTTATGAACCAGTTGTTCAAATTGTCGGGATTAGTAAATTGTAAAAACTCGCTAACAATTAACGAGAAAACAATTGACATGGAAAGAATTACTCTTTGACATTTCGATAAAAATCACCGTGATTTCAATTAATTTAGCTGAAATGTATCTTAAATACCTGCCTGTACAAAACGCACAAGACAGGCCCGCCATATGCTCACCTGCGCAACGGTAGAGTCTCAGCGGAGTCCCATAAAATATTTGTTCGACTCCACGCGAATGTTTCGAATTGCCCGCGATCCCAGACATTCGCTTTCCGCAAGGTCGATTCGCCTTATTAGTTTCAAGTGCCTTGGCAACTGGAAAACTGTAAAAAAAATAGTTGAAATAGTAAAAATAATAATAAAATATTTCTAGTCAAAGCGTTTGATTGATTTGACTTCGATGCTGTGTTCACATGAACCCATTGGACCCGTCGAACCATTCAAATTGATTTTCACATAGTCGCGAGTCTGGCTCTAGGGTCCAAATCAGCTGCCGCGCCCGGGCCTCAACGTGCCGAAAACCCCTACGAGGGCATTAGCGGTCCTGGTGTTCTTCTCGAGAATCGATTTGAAGCTAAGAAATTGAAAATAATCATAATTATAATAATAGTAACCAAGAGATTGAGTGAACTTGCGAAGAAAGCAGTCATCATCGTCTTAGGGAAATGGGCACCTGTCGAAAGCGTATAGATACGCTAGGTAGGTGGAACACCCAATTGGTGGAACATTCAATAAGCACTTAAGACATGGACGCTAGTTCTAATTCCAGACTAAACTAAAGGCAGGCTACATCAATGCGATCTTATGACCAAAGAGCAATGAAACGTTTTTGGGAAGTTGCCGTTGTTACCTTTCAAATATTGTTAGCGCACCTTTTTGATTGATTAATATCTCATCGTCGACGAATTAATAAGAAAATCACTTTCTGGATGAGACCCGCTTTTAAAATTCCTCTACCATTCGATGTTTCTACAGAACTTTTCCCATGTGTGTTAACGGATGTCTCGGAAATATAGAGAGATTTAACTACAGGGCGATATAAGATCAGATCGATTCAGTTTCGACAGGGATGCCAAATTCGATATCAAGATGTTATTGTTTAAAATTAGCTCAACTTTTTAGATTAATTTCAAGACCAATATTATTCCAATATTATTCCGATTCCCCATTATAAAATAGTTAAATTTACAATTTCTTCTCTGTCCGTGAATAACCTCTACTGGGGTGAAACAATGACAAATTTACTAGAGTGAAACAGTAAAGTGTCAGAATCAGGTAGAAGTTTTTAGAAAACGGGAATAATATAAAATACTGAAACGAAATCAGTAATACCCTAGTAAACATTTACCGTGTTTTCTGTAAAATTTACTGTGTTTCAGTAAATTTTACTGAAAATCAGTAAAACTGCCGTTCAGTAAATTTCACTGTGAAAACCGTACGGTTTTCCGCAGTAAAATTACAGTGAGAATTCGCTAGGAAAAGGGCGTCTGGTTTTAAGCGTAGTTTGACGATAATATTGTCGTCATTCCATGCAAACAATCGGTAAAAAGCGTGACAAGGGGAGAGGGGAGTTCCTAAATGTAATTTGCATAACGTATTAGCATAATGTATTTTCTGGACATTTCATTATCACAACATCTGTACGATCAGACTGAAATAATTGCACAAACACAAAAAAAAACGATTGAAATAATGATCAAAATAGATATATGTAACAAATTATCTTAGTTAATAAACCTTACAAATGTTTGAGGTAATGGAAAATCACCAATTTTGGCATGTGAATATGCTGCTCTTTTCCTGATTTACCTTATTTACAACAGAAATATTTTTTATTTATCAGCGATCTAACTGCATGGCATTGCAACATTTGTGTGGTTTTTTGTGTTACATCACAATATTTATTCGGTTTTTGTGTTCGACATCACAACATTTGTTCGGTTTTATGTTCGATTTTTTGTTCGACATCGCAACATTTGTGCAGCTTCTTGTATAACACCGCAACATATGTGCCGTTTCTTATCTGACATCTCAACACTTGTGAAGTTTTTTGTGTGACATCGCAACAGTTGGATGTGTAATTTTTTAGTTTCGATAATGTTTAATTTTTACCAATCTTTAGCAAATTGTTCGATACAGAAGTGTAACTTGGCAGCCCTAATTTCACCGGTGACTAATTTCATCAGGCGTCATCTTGGAGGAATTTCTTGATTAACCTGGCGCACTTTATCGATCGAAAAGTATCAAATCATGGGACTAGGTCAATATTACGCTAGACTCCAACACATATTCCAATATTAGGCATGTCCAATATAATAAGATGTTAGCTGAAATTGGTCAAGTGCAGGCTAATTGTACTCTGGCCATGATGTTGAGAAGTGATTTGATGTGATGTGGTGATGGTTGGCAGTTAAAAGATTAGAAGTCAATCGAATGAGGTAAATTAATCAGATGTCGATATCGCCACAAATGGACAGCAATCGCCACCACACCGCACCGTTTCCCTATAGATAGAATGTTTCGATCGGATCTCGTGATTTCGATGGGCGCTTCATTGTTGAAGGCAGCATAACGTTATGTGAAAAATAATTGGGATTGGAAATTTATGTTATTTTCCATGTTCTAAAGGCTGTTGAATTGCAATTGACTTGACTTGGGGGAAAATAAATTGACCAAAAGTGGAAATGCCAACGTCGACGACAGTAATTGCGGCGGTGGTGGCGACTAAAACGTGTCGCGACCCAATGTTGGTGGAATAAACCTCTCTCGATGTTATTCGATAATTTTTTTTTACGTTTTCCCCACATTTCGGTATTTAACCGCACCGTTTTGTAGTAACTCACTTCAGTCGTAAAAATATTTTCTTTTTCTCTATTATTCAAATTGTGGAAATGTTGCCAGCCAAACTATCAAGAACGGATGTGGTCAAAGCAATAGCCATTCCAGCCGTCGTGGTTACTTAACATTCTTGCATCAAGTGACTCTCGACAGCAAATAATATTCGATTTTATTCATTTCTTACGAAAAATACCCTCGCTAGATTTTCGCGGCGACAGCGCGATTTTATACCTTAAATTTGAATGCAAATTTTTCCGACAATATTTGAAAAAAAAACCGTAAAGATAAAAATTCTAGTAAATATATTTGTATTAATCTAAGGTGGGAGGCAATTTTCTTACATATTAAATGTATTATTTGTGTCAACTGAATGATATTTTTACTGGCTTTAAAGTTACTTTTTTGTATATTTTTATTTGGACATGTGGGACATATTTACATGATTTATTACGATATTATCTAAAATTGGATCTTTTGATGCTGAATAAATGTCGAAGTTATGGATATTAGTCAAAGGCCCATAGAAATGCTGCGGTATTAAGGTTTAAACTGATGCATATATTTTCAGTAGCAAAAAATACAACTTTTATTAGTATGAAACTGACCCAGGGAAAACACGTTTTACGATAAGAAAAGATTTTCCCACATGTTGTATAATAAAAGAAAAACTTAAGCGCCATCATAAATTTTTATCTAATTCCACAACATTCTTATTAATCACACGTAAAAGTAGTTTGATTTTTATCTAGCAAAATCTTAACTATTGTGATATTAGGGGTTTTTTTCATTTTTTTTTTGTGTTTTTGACACATGTTTATAGGCATTAAGAAACAAGTATTTCAAAAAACCTTCTTACAGATTAATTAACGAATTGTGCATTATAATCTGAAATGCCCACTTTCAGGAGTTCTATGAATAAGTTTTAAGAGAAATGCAGCTTATCTTAAATCAGTCAGCAATAAAACATTCTTCAAGACTTTTAAAGATATTTTGATCATACGTTCCGGAATGGCCAGGATATTCTCAGATTTGGACACGTTGTTCCGACATCTCAATTTAGTATTGAAACCAAACATTTTCTCCTGCGGCGCAATTTTGAAAAAAGAAGAACCTTCCTCAACCCGTCTCCTCTTGAAACATCTTTCCCGGAAAAAAATATGGTCATCCTATTTAGAGATAACTTTTTTTTATTAAAATGTGGGTCAAGATTTTTTTATATTATCTACTGTAAAAGTCCCATATAGCAAATTTCTATCTAAAAATTCTTCGCTCGTAAGAATTATAATTTTTTTAGGAAGACTAAAAAACTGCGCCAAAATTGCTTAAAATATTCAGAAGAGCAGAAGAAGGATTGACAGGCAAGCAATCCTTCACCTGCTCTCCTGAATATTTTAAGCAATTCGCCTACTTATACATTCCAGTTGGCGAAAGCTTTCCTTGGAAGACAATTTCCCCAAAGCGCAAACCGCGTCAAAATATCTCGAACGGTTCAGGAGATAGCAGGAGAGGGGTTTGACAGGCAAGCTGAGGGGTCAATTGCATACACATACATTGCATTGTCATGGGAAATCAATCAGATGAGTGGAAATGGGCCAAAGGCCAAAAAAAGGTTACAAAATTTAACCCCGACAAACAAACAGACAGAAGCAAGCTAGTATGAAAAGCAAGCTAGTGTGAAAAACAAGCTAGTAAATATAAAAGCTTTTATAAAACGAACTAAATCTAAATTTTTCACCCTCCGAAAGACAATCCGTAATTACAAAATAACAAACGCAAACTATATTTTTTGTATAGTTTGATAAAACCAACATACCGAGTGTAACAAACTTAACATAAAAAAATACATGTCCCTGGAATTGATATGAAATAAAATCTAATATCCTCAATTTATCTAATATCCTAATTCCAGCCAAAGTGAGATAATTATAAACGGATCCCGTAACAACTGTTAGCAAGTCGTGACAAAGTAAATGATGTATGAAGAGCGTGCTGCACGTGTTATATTTACGACTTAATTAGCTCAACCTGCAGTATAAAAGAGCAAAATATTTTCTGGTTTTTTTTTGTATATACCTTGGCCTCATAAAACCAACCTAAAACCATTATTTTCCTCCAATGCTCCTTAAACCTGGTCTTGTAGGTTTTCTTATGCCACAGTGATTTCCTGACTTTCAAAACGCCTTCTTTGTCGCTTTTCGCCTCCTTGCTGTGGTCCGTTTTGCTCTCATTCCATGTAGCAATCATTAGAATAAATTATTATAATTGCACGCAAGACTGAAAGTTGCAGCATTATCCTCGCCGTTTCCTCTTTCACCAAGGTAGCAAATAACAGCAGCACTCCTGCCTGTTGTATATCGGGATTTTTGCTCCTACACTCGGTCCGCAAGTGATCACATACAATTAGCCATCTGCTGCTTCATATTTTCCAATTTTTAAATCGACAAAAACCTCAACAATGTATCCACTGTCGAAGAAGAACGCAGTCCTCCTGTCATTCACCTGACTCCTGAACTATGCTCCCGTCGCAATGATAAAACTTGACTGATTTACCTTATGATGGCTGCAGCGAATCCAGATATTCGCCGGGAGAATTCGAAAAACCGAAGCGTTTTGATTGTGTGCGTTTGCGTGATGAGAAAATTTAAAAAGAGAACCGAAAACTCACCTGAGCTCCCAAGACTCCACAAAGCAGCAATTGACCACTACTTATGCTTTTATGTTATGAAGTTTACCTGTGATGTGTGGAACCATCATCATCATCATCATCTTCTTAATCAGTAACTTCCACTGTGTACCACCAACAGCAGCAGCAGCAGAAGCATAACTGGGGATTCGGTTGAAGTATGAATGGTTTGGGATGGCAGCGACTAACAACAGGTAAAAGATGTGGCCAGGCAACAGGTGCTTTTGGTTAATTATATTTATAGACTTCCCTCACAATGAATGCTAAGACATACACCAAGCTAGATGAAAACGACCTCTGAGAGTATGAGAAAACTCCACAGAATCTGACATTCGTACAATGAAGATGGAAGCCAGTTTTTCATCACAGATTAAGAAACGATAATGTTGAGAATGTTCAATCGAAGATGTTCCAAAAGAAGTCTTTTAACAAAAGATACTTTTACTTAATTGATTTTAATCTGTTATGGGTTCGATGATCATCACACTCCGCATGGATTGGTAGAGATTTCCGATCGAATCTGTGGCTAATTGAAATAGGAGGTAACCGAAGATGTTATAGGAAGCAGAGTTAATTTTGTGCGCATGGGGGGAGTATGTAGTCAGCCTGAGAACCTTGTCATGTCAAAGATCAACTGTGTTGGACATTGGCGGCGAGGATATTAGCCAAAACAAAGTTGAACCGTATTTAATGCTTTTGATGCAGCCCAGCCAGCACATAATCTTTATGGTTTGGTCAAGTAATCTCAAAGTAATTGCTATCCAATCCTGTCCGATCGTAATAAGCGACATCAAGTTTAAATTTCTGTTTCTCGTGGGGACTTTACCCGTCACAATGTGTACAATTCCAATCAATTGGACTTTGGGATTAAAGATATCAAAGTTATATTTATATTCCTACTTATCTGCTACTTTAAGATACATGTATCTAAAGCCGATATCAACCAGTCAGATTTTAAGTCAATGCAACGATTAATGATTATTCGAAAGTACTACGTATACGAATGTTACATCGAGTGTCTCACGGAAAAGCGTGTTTTTAAAAGACGGCGCGGCGTTGTGGACTATTATAAGAATTATGTATGTTCCTTATAATACTCATTCCCTGAAACTAATCTAAGAAAATGATTAATCGCATAACATACACAAAACTTGTTGAACATATCTTCTCTATTTTTTCGATTTTTGATGGCTCTATTAGCTTAATATGAGTTCGATATTCGTACAAAACTAATAACAAGTTGGCATAATGTCTTTTCATAGATTTATTGATCGACATTATGGCCAATCATTATTTAATGATTATTAAAGTTTAGTTTATGGGTATGTTTTGGCATCTATTCTTTTGAGAATCACTGATTAATTCGATTTTGGGATTTTTTTTTATTCAAACGAAACGTTGGTGTATTGTTTTTATTAACAGAATGCTGTTACAGGTGTTTTTTCGTGTTAACAAAGTGAAATAGTAGATTTTGAAGAACAAAAATTTTTTTGATTAATTTAATGTAACTATCGCAGTTTAAAATGTTTTCCCGTCCTTTAACGTGTGCCTGAAATTATTTGCGTTGGAAAAGTTCTCTAACTTAACTTTTCCTTAGTCTTTCAGAACAGATATTTACTTATTCTTTCAGAGCAAACCTGTTGTCCTGGAATGTTGTCCCGGCATCCTGGAAACAAAACTTTTGTCCCGGATTTTTCAATTTAGTGTTAAAGTTTGTCAAACTCTGTCACTAAATATGCAAAAAATAATCATTTCCACCTGAGGGTGGTATAAATTACATTTTCATTCACCTGTGGCTCATTTTTTCAACGATTTTCCACAAATGGCGCTCTTTTTACCTGTGCCGCTTTTTTCTTTATTGGTACTTTTAAAATGATTATTATTATTTATGGAATGTAAAGACCGTGAAAAGTTAAGTTAATTTTCACTCGGGACCGTGCAGCACTTAATTTAATTCTGCGCCGCATTCTGTTTAAATAAGTTCGCCTGCGGCGCACATTCTTTTTTTTGTTTTCGTCAAAACAAAGATTTATTTTCGCATCGAACCAATCGTCGAGCACAAAAATGAGCTACACCAGGGTTTACAAAAGATTTCTGCATGTCAGCCCGTCTGTCTGTTCGTCTGTCTATCTGTATATATCTATGTCTGTCCTTAAACACCATAACTTTCGAAAGAATTGAGCTAGAGACTTGAAATTACGTATAATTACGTTTCTCGTAAACACCTAGGCTAACTTCTTGAACAGGCGAAATCGGAGCATTCCTTCCTTCCTTTCTCCCCCATACAGACGAAACAGCTCTTTGCAATTTTCTCGAAAACGGTGAGTAATATTGAAAAATGCATATAACTAAAGTATGATTAGAATAGAATTTTACATAACTCATCCATACACCAAAATCCAATCGAACCCACTGCTTGCCCGTCTCCCATGAAAATGGAATACTTTTTTCCTGTATTTTTTTCGAAAACCGTGCATCGTATCGAAAAATTTATGAAGATGAAATGTGTTTAGAATATGATTTTACATAACCTTATCCATACATCAAACTCCAAGCGGACTACTCCCCCCCCTTTTTTTTTCTCCATACGAATTGAATACTTTTTTTCCTATTTACTCGAAGACGGTGAGTCATACTGAAAAATTTATTAAAGTAAAATCTGTTTAGAATATGATTTTACATAGCCGTTCCATACATCAAAATCCAATCGGACCACTCCTTGCCCCTGTCGTATACAAATAATTGTTTTAATAAACATTTTGTCTGTCATCATATCGAGTATTCGACGATTGGCCCCTGGCAATTGTAGCGTTTCTTACATTTATAAAAGTTTTCCATACAAAAGGGAAATGTCAAATTTTGCATGGTGGCTCTCTAGAAAACCAACAACCGACACTGTAGAAAAATAATTAAATATGAAAGGATAAACTTTATTGATTTCTACGTAAAACTTTCATGTATGACACAAAAACCAAGAAAGCAGTATTTTAAGCTCCCGGATTGATTATACTGCGTTTACAAGAAACGTCATAAATTTCTAATAGCCACCGTTTTACGCTTTAAGGTAGTTTTAATTAAATGTTAAGGCTGTCATTTCAAAGTTATGCAAATGGGACTTCATAAATGAACAATTAATTATTCTCGACTAGATTTACGTGCGATTTTTTATTGTTTTCTGAAAACCATTAAAAACAATAAATTCGAACTGTTTTTTCCTATACCAGAGGAGGGAGAACGCCAAACCATCAACGCTTTCATCGAGAAGACCTTTATTTCCACCTATTCCTTTTCAAAATTCTTATACAGTTTTCATTTTTATGAGTTTTTTTTGTGATTTAATAAAAAAAAGGAGGAGAAACATTTAACAACATGTTAAACCACAGAGAATTATGAAAGGCATTCATCATCAATTATCAATGTTGTGTGTAGATTTCCATGGGGCAATTTGTTAAACTTGTGTACTTATCATAAATAATCGGACAGCCAATATGATTTATGGATGGTCCATAAATGCAAAACAATATTTTCCTCTTGTCGTGTACTTTTTTCCACATTTCGGATCACAGTCAAGTCTTAAGGATTGCCTGGTTAGCTACCTAAGAGGCCACTAGCCGGCACAACAGCAAATACCATTAGACCTATGAACCTTATCTCATTTTTTTTCTACACACACCAAATTTAACCTGATACAATAAAAAAAATAAGAAAACAGGAGAAAGAAGATGAGACCATTGATTAAAAAAAACGCCACCTGACGCTTTGAAACAGGTGAAAAAAGATTTAAATCGCTGGGTTAAATTCGTTTTCGGACACAACATCACGATTGATGATTTCTATGATTTTATGTCCCAATCTGACATGTGCTACTATACCACAACTTTGTATATATTTCGATTATATCGTATTTATACACAAGATAAGCCCAGTGATGAAAGATCTTTTTAGCCACGATCGGTTGCTTGATGATGCAAAAATGTATGAGAAGCATGTATGGCTCGTCATCTTCGCCAAAGATCAGTGATCAATGATCGACGATCGGAATCAAATTTCATTTTTTTTTTGGTTTTCAAAAATGAAGCAAATCGACCTGAAAGAAAATGTGATGCCACCAAAGACAGTCGAATTGACTGCACTTAGGGGCGCGATTATGTTTCAAAAGTTCAAAAATCAATTAAAAGCTCAATTTGGAAATGATGAAACGGAAAAGAAAAAATCACTCGAATCATAACTGTCAGGCTAATTAATTAAAACATTTTGATTTGACTCTGACACTTTGAGGAATACTGTTATGCCTTGATCGTTTAAATTAAGCAGCACGCCGCGTCTTGACACAAAACAAAAGCGAAACAGCAACGAAAACATAAAATTGACATATGAGAAAAAAAAATATGTTAAATGATTTGAATATTAGGAAACATCTGGTGACTGTTGTAGTCAAGAAAAATGTTTTATTACCGATACAACAGCGAAAAATTCGCATAAAAACAACATTACAAATATCACGATTATAATCGCCGCGCACACGCGCTTTTTTTTAAATGGACCTGGGGTTCCACAAGGTTCAATCATCGCTCCTACACTATTAAAACAAATGGACAGATACATGAGGTGAAATGAAACATAAAACTATACTAAGAAACACATCAGTTTCAGTGTGTTATACGATTATTTATTTAATTTTTTTAAATTTAATTATTTGTAAAAACATACAACGTGACATGTGAAAATGCTGATTTTAAATCATGCCACTGGATTGCCCCTTTGGCAGTTTCAGCGTTAAAAAAAACGAAAGTAATGAAATATATTTATTATAAAAGGGTTTTATCATTTTTCACACTATGTGAGTTACTCCTTTTTTTCCTCCAAAAGTTACTCACTCACAATCTACTTCTTCGGGTTTTTTTTTCAACGGTAATTTACCACGGATAATTTAAAAATATTTTTGAATTGTGACAGAAGGAGTAATAATAATAATAATAACCCGAGCAATAAAAGAAAACAAGCCGACAAGCTAAAGGTAAATGAAATGTTAAAAGAAGTGCCATAAAATAAGATAATAAACTTGAAAATGATCAAAACTCGATAAATGTTAAATAAATAAATGACAAGAAATGGCAAAAACACATAAAAAATAAGTGATAACCGGGTAAAATGTTGACACAAAATCAACGAAGAATTGGTGCGTAAATCGTAATGGCGCGGCGCGGCAAATTACAAGGGATTTTTGTGTTAAAGCTTCTTACCCATGACTAAATTTGGATTTTATTTTCATAGCATCTTTTTAAGACAAATAATAATTTTTGATTGTTATTATTCTGAGAATGTCATTTATTATTTTTCACATATATGTACATTATTATTGTTGTAGAAAGGATTTTAATACCTTCATATTCCAAGAAATGCGAAACTGATTTTACGAACTATATGGTTCAAGCATTTGTTATAAAATTCTAGGATGCTATGAAAATGACAACACAATAACGGAGAATTTCTATAGTACCTATAAATTAAAGTAAATTCTATCAATTTTAATCACTGACGTACCCCAATTTACCACGTCTTGATATAAGACGTTTTGATATACAGAGCACAATGTCTTGTTCTAGGTCTTGATATACGACAACAAAATTTATCAAATTATTAAAAAAAAAAGTTTAATATTTTCAATTTTTTGTACTGTTGATTGATTTAAAATTGTGCCAATAATTACTCAGGCCCTTACACCTCTATTATTTCCACAATTTATATACAAAGAAAATTGAGGAAAAATTTAAGACTTGGATATACAACGGTTCGACATACGACGTTTTGACATCCAATGTTTCGACATACGACGTTTCGACATACGACATTTCGACATGTGACGTTTCGACATACGACGCTTCCATATACGACACAAAATTATGGAATCTAATCCACACAAAAACACCGTAAATCGAAAGATGCCTTAGATTTTGTACAATTTGTAAATAAAAAAATATTATGGGTATTCATAAAACCTGGCAGACGACTCATAAACAGCATACGCCGGGTCAGTTTACCACCTCGTAAATGGACTGTGTATCGGTCCGTTTGTCTGTCTGTGAACATTATAACTTTCGAAAGGATTGAGCTACAGACTTGAAATTTTGTATAGTTGCGTTTCTTGTGAATGGCAAGGCCAAGTTACTGAACGGGTAAAATTGAGCCATTCCTTCCCCCTCCCCCATACAAACCAAATAGTTTTTTTGCGATTTTCTCGAAAACGGTGCATAATATCGAAAAATTTGCAAAGATGAAATGTGTTTTAAATATGATTTTACATAACTGTTCCATACATCGAAATCTAGTCCCTCCTCCCCCATACAAATGGCACACATTTTTCCTATTTTATCGAAAACGGTTCATCGCATCGAAAAGTTTATTAAGATGAAATGTGCTTAGAATATGATTTTACATAACCGTTCAATACATCAAAATCCAATCGGACCACTCCTTTCCCCCCCTCTCCTATGCAAATGATTTTTTTTAAATAAAAAATTTGTCGTCCTCTTACAAAGTATTTGACGATTGGCAATTGTAGCTTTTCTTATGTTTTTATTATGCTCTTTCCCCAGAAAAATTATTTTATTTACCGCTTAGATAAATAAAATAATTTTTCGAGGAAATAAAACAATTTTTTGTCCGAATACCACGTGACCAACTTAAAATTTTCTCCTACCCTTCATTTAACCGCGTCAAGATTAATTCGCAGACATGGAGACTGAATTAATTAAAAGATTTACTGCACCTAGTAAAAAAAAATCTTGATATTTATTTTTGTTGAAATAATATATGAAAAAATGTTTTTGCTGAAATAATCTTAACACTCTAACTGCCACGTCAGTCAAAAAGACCTGACACCTTATTGTACACAACGGCCACAATGAAAATTATTCAAGTGTGCGCTGCAACCGCGATTTTTTGTAGTTGCACACATTTTATGGTAATAAAATAACATTTAGGTATAATTTTGTTTCAATTTTTTTTTCTCTTAGTGCCTTTTTGACTGACAACTAGATATTCGAAAAAGGCTTAAAACTGTCGTGGCAGTTAGAGTGTTAATATTGTTTAATTGTAATGCAGGGAAATTTTTCTACGATTTTCAAAATAAACCCCATAAAATTGTACTTTCTCTGCCCCTTACATATTTTTTAAAGAAAAGCGGCATAAAAATTCAAGTTTGCCAAAAGCTTGTATTCGAAACTGAACAAAAATTACTGACTTTAATATTTATTTCTACGATAAAACCTAGATTGGCCTAATTCTACCACAAATAACAGTGCAATTTGTTTAAAAAGATGCTTGGGATTTTTGGGACCTGTCCTATTTTACTCAACAATTTTAATCACTCTAAATTTTTGAATAAATTGTTTTCTCCACCTTGCCTGTATGTAGCAGACATAAAAGGGATCAGAAAATATTCACATGGCAAAAAGTGTAAATTTTTGCCAGTTTCGAGTCAACAAATAAGAGGAGGAAAGAAATATGTCGGTACAAATGTAATATACGAAATTGACAACAAAATTCCAATGATGACAATCTCACCGGGGCTTTTGTAAGGCTCAAAGTAAAAAAAATTAAAATAAGAAAAAAAAACATTTAATACGAAGAGGAGTATAAAAAAATGCGTCCGTGCACCGGTTTTCACCTTGTCAAGTAATCTTCTTGCAGGGCTTCAGCGTCAGCATCAACTTTAAGTAAAGTTAGCCCATCAAAACCATCTAAAGAAACGATGAGAATTTGTGGTCACATAAGATTTCGATATCATCATCTGACATATCTGGATAAAAATAAACGTGTGTGCAGTGATGGAGTTGGAGTCGAATGTCTATCTTTATATAGCAGCCAGTCAATATCCATTGACGGTGGTTCGGATACGGTAGTATCCTTTCTCACCCGCACTTTACAAATGAAAATGAATATCTATGGTGGAGAAACAAAAAAAAAAAACTTTCAAAGTCGACATCTTGACGACTGTTGGGACATCAGCAACGATGGAGATGGAGTTGAGACCTCTTATGGATGGACCTGAGAGGACTGGACTCAGATTCCAATTTTGATTTCTTCGGGTTGGGGTTTATTTTTTTTTTTTATTTTATAAACCAGACTAACTTATTATTGTTGTTGTTGCTTTTTTGTTTGTTTAAGTTTTTTTTTTAGTTTAAAAGTCCCTTTTATACTCGTAAAATGCGGCGTTTTTTATCTTGTAATGGTTTGTTGCACTTCCATTGGTTTTTTGCAGCAATACCTGTACAGGTTCGAGTGCAGTGAGTGTCACAGATATTTCGCTAATGCATTATCAAAGATTTTTTTTTCCAATTTCGATTGTGCTGATGACAATGAAAAAAAAATCTTTTACACTTTTATTGGAATGTCGAATTTACTTAGTGATACTAACAGTTATTCAATTTTATTACCCTTGTGTTTCTTGCGAAAAACTTTTGATTTCTATCAGTCAATGTTCGGGAGATTAATAAAACAAATCTTTAATCCCTTGTAAGGTGACCGTACGACCCGGAATAGTCGGGATAGTCTCGGATTTAGGAATGTTGTCCCAAAAACTAAACTTTTGTCCCAGAATTATGCTTTTTGTCCCAGAATGAGCTAAGCCCGTTTACGAGCTAAGCAAACGGGCTTAGCTCGTAATGTTCTAAAAAACTAAGTTGCGCTTAGCCTACTTAAACCGTGGAAATTTTGAGAATAAAATAATTTAAGTTAAACATAGGACTCTAGGTTTCACTGGTGTTGTAATTTCTTAATCACTAAAAAAAATTGACCTCGAAACCCAACAATTGTTTGCATGTTGTGCAGTTTCCTCAGAAACTACTGCCTCTAACGCATTTTTCTTTAAAAAAAAAAAAAATATCACCTGCGAGACATTTCCAGAAACAACTTTCTAAAAGTTTCTAAAAGCAGGATATTTGGTTCTAAAAGTTTCGCCTGCGGCGCAATTTTTGTTGTACTTGGAAAATATAAATCACGCACAACACTTTTTATATAATCAAAAGCAAACAAATTTCCTCTCATCACGATTAATTGCGAAGCATTAAAAATGACAATTTCCACCCCCCCCCCCCCCCCCTTTCCCCTTCCCGCTTCCCCCTCCGCCTTTTTCCTACAAGTAATCTGTCTCGAGTTCAGTCAATAAAATATGGTCACCCTAATCCTTTGTGACGAACGTGCATCTGTACAACCTACAACATACACGGAGAGAAATCCAAATAGGAATATACGAGACAGTGAACTTTCCTGCAATGACTCCCTAAAAATAGGGAATTTTTCCTATAATTTGGGGAAAATTTCCTATTTTTTGGCATGGGTTCCTTTTTGTTTGGGAGTAATTGCCAAACATTTTAACTGTCTCGTATATTCCTATTTTTTGTAAGAATCTGTCCTATTATTTCTCTCCGTGTAGGTACTTAAATCACCTGATTTTTATTTTGGGTTACTATGAATGCGATCTACAGCAGTTTGAAGTTACTGTGAGTTATCTAAACTTCTTGAAATTCACAACATACTAAATGTTATGAATTTCAAGAAGTTTAGCTAATTTACAGTGACTTCAAACTGAAATTTTGTGAAAATATTTTTAAGTTTATTTTTTTTAAATGGATGAAATTTTCGATACTAATTTTGTCTTCTTTTTCTTTTCAGAACATTTTCCGGGCGACAATAATTCACTTCAACACTTTATAAATGCTGGTAAGATTTCTGTACTATTTGTTTAATTAGCTAGAATTTTTATTAGAATACACGATCACTAATTATAAAAAATATATATATCTACTGCGGCTGGGGGTTGCAATGGATTATATTTCCTTCGACTGCGGCACATATTTTTAACGGTTACCATTGCAGGTACCATTGTAGGTCATCTCAAAAGTTTTTGCTTGCGCCGCATTTCATTTCATTGGTATTTTTACAATTGAGGCGTTAAAAGCTAGAGTGGTGAATTTTTTTGTGTTTGAATCACTATTGCGAGTGAGTTTTTAGATAAAAATGTTTGGATGCACAAAACAACATTTCAACATTGAGTAATAAAGTCCACAGAAATTTTTTTTCCAAAAATTTACAGTCAATAATAGTACAAAAGTGGAAAAGCTTCAAAAACTCGATTATATGGCTTGGTCCACTCTAGCTTTTAACGCCTCAATTCCATTTGCGATTTCTTATGCAACGTGAAAAGCGCAAAAAATTGAGTTAGTTTCCGCTTGAGACTGTGGAACTCTTGATTTTTCGTCCCACATTCTGTTTAAAAAATTTCACCTGCGGCGCAAATTTGTTGACAATTTTCCTCAGATTAGGGTTCTTGGTTCTTGTCTACAAATCATGTTTTATTTTCTGTTATTTCATTGTTGTTCCATTGCAGCCATTCTGACCTAAAAAATATAGTCACCCTAATATTTTAGTAACTCGTTTACAAAGAAAAAATGATTTTTTTTCGTGTGATTTCGTGATAAAAAAAATTAAAAAAAAAATTAACCAATTTAAAATGTGTAAAAACCCCCAACACTTGGTAGGAGTGTTTTTATTCTTCGTAAAGAAATCTAACAGATATTGACAATTTTTGATTTAATATCATTTGACAGCGAAACACAAAACTCGAAATCAAGTTCACATTTCAGATTTTCTATCTGAAGATAAATCTTGTACAACATTACATAAAAATTCAAGTAAACTGACAAACGTTAGCGTAGTTCAACATAAGCCGCACGAAGAAAACGTTTGTATTGATACGAATTTATCGCATATTTGTTGATAATGTCATTCCGAATGAGATTACGATTCGAATATTGAATTTATTTATCTATTACGAAGAGCTTAAGATAGTCAATTTGTTACTTTGTTTCCAATTTTGTGTTTCGGTATTAATTTATGAATGGCTTCGATACTAAATGAATTGTGAATAAGAAATTATAGTCAATTTCGGATTCGGAATGTTATCTTAATTTCGGGATGGCAATTAATCTTGTAAAAAATTGAATGCTGATTTTTTTCTTTGGATTATAAATAAGTTTTTTAGATATTATCTTGAAGCTTGAGTTGATAATACACGAATTTAGAAATGGATTTTCAATCACGAATAATTAAAAATTTTGTGTCGCAGAACGTTTTTTGCAAAAACCAAAAATTTAGTTCGAGCATGTTGAAAGTTATGGGCTTTTGTTGTTTGGCGTATGTAATATTATTTAATTTTACGGCATGCAGTAAACCAAAATTGCATACTTGCGTCATAATCGGCCGTTGTTACACAAGAAACTAATTACAGATCAGTATTTTACTTAAATTATAAGACGCCGTTTACATTTGACACTTTATTTTTTGAATTTTACTCTCCGACAGTAAATTCACGTTTCACAACCGTTTACACTACGACACAAAATCCAGAAATTTATTCCTGAAAGACGCCTGGACTCGAATTTTTCCATATAAAACTGCCGGAATAGATTCAAATTTTAACAACTTTTGCTAAGAGAATTTATATTTTTTTTCTATCAGCAAAATTTTTCTATCAGTTAATTTTATAAAAAATTATAAAATTAACAACTCAAAATTATTAAGATTCAACAATTTTTTAAAAATATTTTTTTGTTCATTGAAAATTTTTACAAAAAAAAACTGATCGTATTAGAAAAGCATTTATCTAACTATTCAATATACCAACATTTTTTGTTCAAGCGAAAAATAGCTTATCACATCGAAAAATACGTTTTAAGCAACTTTTTCATAACGTTTTTCTTTTCCTTGATTTATTTCTAGAAAGTCCTTACACTTAGATCAGATAATTTTTTATGGAAAGTTACTAATTTATTTTTATTTAACAAATAGACTACAAAAGATGATAGATAAGATTCATTTTATGGCTAATATTCACTTGTCATTTCATCGATCTGATCATGGTCGTCTCCTAAAAATCGAAAAAGATCTTCTTGAATGTCGCTTTTGCCGCCTCAAGATCTTAATCGTAATTTCATGCGCGCGTGAACGTTATGTGTTGCAACATACATGATCCATGAGTTTTTGTTTTGTTTGCCCTAATATACCTGAGCCTAAAATATGGTCAATCGCAATCTTGGATATCAAATACTTGAGTAACTCGTAATAAAAATACATTCTGTCTATGGAAGGCATAAGAAATGCATCTATGATCCTAACTGGGAAGTGTTTTTCGTTCGTGGTATGTGCATATATGAAACATAATCATGTTGACCAACGAAACTATCGTGCTATATCGAACGAATCCAATTTGTGGTGCTTAGTTGTTGGTTGGTTTCTTAATCTCGGCTAAAAATGCCAGAACATCTTAAATGGTGCAGTGATCCTTCATCGAGCTGCCAAAACGAGAAGACGACAAGATCAATTCACGAATATGGTGTCCGACCATGTGACAAAAATACTCTTTTTTTTTGATTGAGAGACAAGATGATCGGTCTGCCACGACAATATCGGAACCAGATCTTAACACGGTATGAGCCAGCCCAAAGCGGTTGAATGTTAAGACGCTTAAAAAGTAAAACGTCTTAAGGGATTATTTCAATGATAAACGGATTTTCGTTGCCCAGCATATGATGATGCCAATTGGCAATCCGCACACTAGTGTTAGCGAATTAAAGTGTGGCTTTCTGCACTTTTCGTTAACGAACTTTTATAAAATCTGCAGAATTCAACACGCGCTGACCGCATTGTCAGGTGACATTTTGGTATTGGGCTCGAGCCAATATCGTCGTAATGCGTTTGGCCACCATATTTGGTCGAGTCTACCTTGGGATGCATTGCACTATATCGCATTCACACATTGCACCACGTACCAGTAAATTCAATTGAGAGATTTTCGCGTTATTTCTGCTCATTTGGGCTGATTTTTCACCGATGAAACGGCATTTATTGGTCAGTTGAACAAGATTTCCAGTTGAACATTTAAATCCGAAATTTTTTACTCCCAAATGGGAATAGGTTGACCAAGTGTCAGTTAACCAATTTCGGGATGTGTATAGAAAACGATAATTCAGAAATGGATCCCATCAATTGGACATGCTGGAAAACATATTTTTACCGTACTATTCCGTACGTCTAAAAGAAATATATCTTTATTTTCACAGATGACAACACGAGATTTTTAAGGTCTGACTGCATTTTCAAGTTGATCAAATTTAGATATTGTGATACAAACCTATTCCTCTGATAGTTAAATTTTCTTCACGAATATGAAAGTACTTTTTTTACAAAAATAGCTTCCAAATAAAACACCCGAGGAAAGTTAAAATATCAAATAGATGGAAAATTAAAAATCAATTTCCTATCATGCAGATCTTCTTAAATTTTTCAGAAATTATGAAAAATATCAGTTGTGATCAACACAAAACTTTCCTCTGCAATATTTAGTTTCGGGGGTAATATGTAAAAAAACATAACAAAAGCTATAATTGCCAATCTGGCAATTATTGAAAACCCGTATGGTGATTTAATTGAACGGTGTATCAAAATTTCATTTGAATTCAAATTTTCCAATAAGATTTTTTTAAAACTTGTTCCAATCGGATTTTGATGTATGGGAAATTTTTTTGTAGAATAATATTCTAAATAACTTTTGTTCTTGCACTTTTTTGATAACATGTACCGTTTTTGAGATATTCGCAAAAAACGTTTTCGTTCGTATGGGGGGTACCCCCCCTAATGGTCCATTTTTGCCCATTAACGAACTTAGCCTCGCATTTTACGAAAAACGGATCTGTGCAAAATTTCAAGTCTGTAGCTCAATCCGTGCGCCCGCAATCCGCGCCACAGACAGACGGACGGACGGACAGACGGACGGACAGACGAACGGACGGACGGACAGACGAACGGACGGACGGACATGCAAAATTTAATTATTTTTATCATTCTAAACACACTGGTGTGATTCATTTTTGTGTGTGATGACGGGATCTTGGCGTTACAAACGGTAAGGCAAAGTTAGTATACCCTTTGGTTTCACCATACGGGTATAATAATATTTTTTTCAAATATGTCGAAAATGGTTAAAGATACGTAAACATTTCTAAAGGAAAAAAATTAGAAAATTTTATTTCCTTTAAATTCTGCTGTAAGCATGGTTTCGAGAAATTTTCAAAAATGTTCATTTTTTCCAAATATTTTGAGAACCGTTAGAAATACGTAAAAACTGTTAAAGGAAAAAATGTGGAAAATTTTATGTCCATTAAATTTTGTTATATTCATTTTTTCCTAAAAGCGCATAGATTCCGAGAAATTTTCAAAAAAACGATATTTTTTCAAAAAAAAAATGTATGGGTACCCTTTATAGCTAACGTCACTTTTCCAAAAGTTGATAAAAAACTACGATTTTTGTAAATTAGTTTACAGAAAATTTCAAGTCGCTAGCTCAACGCGTTCTCGAGTTATTTAAGATACGTAAAACGGACAGACCGACAAACAGATGCACTTACATCCACGTAATTTTGCCTAATACGGATTTCGTACTGATCAGAAAGTTTCGTTCTGCCCCCATTTTCGAGTCGGTATCCATCATGAATACAATACTTCCCCTCTCTAGCAGAGAAAAGTAAAAATCTAAGAAAGGTGGGCAGACAATTTTTTTGGTTTTATTTTATTGTAGTAAAATAGAAATTTAAATAGCTGGTATGAATAGCCGTAACTAACACCCGTTTGCGCGTACTATTCTTAAAAACTTAAGTTGCTTTTAGCCTACTTAAACCGTAGAAATTCCAGCACTTAATAAATTAAGTTGAACATAAGTTGCTAAGTTTCGTTGGTGCGAACGGCTCTAAGATATGTAGTTTCTAGTTTCTAAGTGCAATTTTGAGATCCCACTTTTGAATATTCAATTTTTGTTAGTTTGATTTTCGAGATCCCACTTCTGCAGCGCTGATGTGCATTCCTGTGAATTTAATCTTTGAAACCGCATTTTGAAAGTCGAAAAACGTCGTCTGAAATCATATTTATTAAAGTTTAATTTTTAAGATTCCATTCCTGTCGGAAAAATCTTTTAGTTCGCACTGCTAAAAGCGTGATTTTTGTGACATCTCTGCTAAAAATTCAATTTTCAAATTCCGTTTCCAAAGATTCAATTTGTAAAGTCACTTTAACGAAGTCTTATTTTCGACATCCCACTTCTGAAAGTTTAATGCCCGAAATGGTCACTACCAATATCTGACGATTCCATTTAAGAAATTAGATTTTAAAAGCTTGATTTTCAAGATCCCATTTTCGAAAGTTCACCTTTAGAAACCCGACTGCTAAAAGTTAACTTTTTGAAATATGATTTTAAGCGAAAACCCCTCTTCTGAAGCGATATTGACATTTGAGTAATTACTGGTAAATGGTAACTCGTAGATATCTTTTAATATTCTGAAAAACAATGCTCTATAAAAATTACTCTAATATATCTGCCAAACCAACCTCACCCTCATAAGCAATTAACCTGTAATATTACACTTTAAACTTGTTAGAAAAAATATTTAACACAAAAGGCCACATTAACGACACTGATATACTGTATCTAATTACGACAATATAACCAAGCAAAAGAAATATCTACGACCGTGTGCCGTTTGAGAGTAAACTGTTCCCACACTCCCATTCTTTGGAAAACCTGTCATAAACCACGAAAATTTTTAAGCCACCAAGAAACTAAAAGCCACAGCCACAATTTAAAGCTGCATTGGCGACGGCATCAGCAGCACAACATAAACAGCCAATAACGTAATAATTTCTAAGTAAAATGTAAAACGCTCCAAACAAATTCCAACTGAAGCAAGAAAAATGAGGGGGAAAATTGTCATGCGGTCACCTGGGGGTCGTAAACATCAAAGTTTTTCAACACATCAGCATAAGGTCCATAAAAACGTTGGTCTCCCAGTTCTTGGCTAACATTAAGATTTAACTACTTATGTAGATAAGTACATGTAGCAGAAAATATCACAAAAGCTACTAAAGTTCAAGTTTTAAAAGATTCTAATAATAATAAGATTCAAACGAGACCACAATCACCCGCTTCCACCTCCACCCGAACAATCATAAGAATTTTTCTACACGATTTCTTACTAGTGTTCCAACATGAATTTCACTGGCCTCTGCCGATGCAGTTTTTCCCACCAACGCGATTACATGAACATTACCTGAGCTAAAGCGAAAAAAAGTATGGGCCCAGTCAGTGTGCCTTGTGGTATACCACAGTTTCCTCAAATTACGGATATTAGTGTGTCCATAGCGTCGCTAATACACTGAAAATCGTCAAGTAATGTTGAGTTAAAGTTTTTTCACTTAAAATTTTAGTGATAGTGCGTAATTAGATGCGTAATATTCACTTACAGACATCCCCGAATAAGATATTAAATTTCAATCTCTTTTCTTTTTTTGGCGGTTTTTTATCTTTAAATTTCTAGATCTTAAGTTTTTTAGTCATTGGGACAATCTTTGTTTTTTTTTTCTTGGCTACTGTATGGTTCAGACTGATATAGAAGATAAAGATTCTTTGAAAAATACACTTTGGCTGACACTACAGACTTAATTGCACTTCACCGTCCACCGGATAGCTAATAAACTTTCATGCTAAGAGGTGCGTATAATATCAGTAACAAGATCACATAGCCGTGCATCTTAGAGAGTATAGACTGTGCTGTAGATCACCTTACAGGCTTTTGTGCTACCCGATTAAGTAGTACACTTCTGAAACTACTATAGAACCATTAGTAAGATCCGATATCTCTCTTGGTTTAATTTCGCTTACCTGCGCAACTGTGTATCTCGCCTGAGTTTTACCTGTTAAATGTTTGCCGGATTGGCTGAGTACATTGTAGATTTAAGACTGCGATAACTCTTATATGTGATCATTTGAATTAATTATCGGCAAATATGGGACCTTCATTTGGTGGGGCAGAACTCGTGAAGGAGGCTTCCAGCCACTTATTTGAAACTGTTTTTTTTTTCAATCGATCACTAAATTAATAGCTATAGCTATATATTTTATTTTCATACTCTACGATTTGAAATTGTGTAATTATTGCCACAGTTTAGTGGTTTTTTGTCTAATTAGTCTTTTTTTGACATCATTGATTTATTAATTAATCTTAAATACCTGTCAAAATTCAATTTGCACATTTTAACTACTTATGTTAACTCGAAGCGATCTAATTTTTTTCCTTAATAATCTTTTAATCGTTTTTGAGTAGAAATTATGAAATCTACTATTAGTTAATTTAATTAAGGAATCAATCGATCCAAATTTAATCAAAATTTTGTCTAATTTAACAATTAGGGACACGGATATTCGAATAATTATTGTTAAAAAACCCCCGAGTGACATTTCTCAGCCTCCTGACCGACAGTCTTCATAGCAAAAATTAATGTTTTAAGACGCCAACCCACTATCCGCCCCCCTCCCCCCCCCCCCCACCCCTCCCCCCGTTTCACACTTTAGGGGTCGGATTTCGATAAATCCATTTCAGTTAGTGTCTAAGACATAGAGGCCAACTGTTGGCCTGTGGAAGTCGATTGATTCCCTTTTGTTCAACTGGTGTCTTTTCAACCGGGGAAAGCAAAGTTTAATAATTGTGGTAAGCAATTAGAATAAGAAAGCTTGCAGCTATTATAGGGGTAATATATCTGTGACAGGGAATACTTCGTTTCTAGCTCCTGTACACCCGGTGTAAATGTTTCCCTACTGTTACTCAAACTTTATCTAACTAGTTGTAAAACGTTGTAAATCATTGTAAATTATTTCCACTTCCATATGGAGGTGAACTTTATTCGTCAGAGTACTGACAAAGTTCATTTGTCCAAAAAATCGATTCCAGTTGACGAACTTTTTTCTCTGAGTCCAGTGAAGGAGGTTGCGGATCCTCTAATTTGCAAAATTGGGGGACGCAAAATAAAAAAAAACGTTGAGAGTCACTGCCCTCTAACCTATCAAAACCTTTGTGATTTCAAAGAAACATAATATGTACAAAAGAAAAAAAAAATTTGGTTTTTCTCGCAATTTCGTTTCTTTTTCTCGCAATTTCGTTTTCAACTTAGAGAATTATTAACCGCATTAAAGTGGATTCGCGTAGAACTTTAGTTTAAATTTTTTAAATGATTCACAATTTTTTTTCCTTGAATAAAAAAACAATTCAGACTTTCTACTAATTTTACTTGGAATTTTTTTTAATTGAAATTAATTTTCAAAAAATAAGTTTAATCACTTTATTTAGCGCCCCAGCCTTGAATTTGTCGCTAATTAACCAAACGCAATCTTATGATTTATTTCATTTCGCAACAAAGAACTCCATACCCAATTACCATAATAAAATTGAGGTATTGACAAATAATAACTCATAAAATAGGTTTACGTACGCTATTCAAAGATATGTATCACAGCTGTAGCATACTTATTTAAGGCAATATATATTTTTTTCAAGTCGCAAGTTTATAGTGTACTAAAAACGAAATTTATAGCACTGAATTCAAGTTACTCGCTTTATCTATAATGCCCAAACAATTTATAAATTAATTAGATATAAGAGATCATTTCAAGTCGCCTTCACTACATCAAACAGCAGTAATTCAATTTTTACGGATTTCTCAGTTTGCTGCCTCGATACTCGCCTAAAGCCTTTAAGAAATGCTGCAAATCTACAGATTTCCTACATCCGTCTTTAAATTGGATTCGATCACGCAATTTTTAGTAAATTGTAAATTCCGCGGCATATTACACAAATGTGTATTTCATACCTAATATTTACACGATTCGGTGTTAAATAATAAATTCTTTATTTGAGCTGAAGGTAAGCGGGAATATCTTTTATGTCGTTTGTCAAGCGAACAAAAATTAAAATAAAAAACCGCCATATTGAATGTAAATTATGTTCTAAACACCCGGATCGCAGTCAGTAAATATTTTTTTTTCTATTTAAAAAACATGACAAGACCAGACGAAAATCAAGAAATACAATTAATACAAAAGCGATTAAAAAATATGCGCCGCATCCGAAGTTTTTTAAATATATCTTTTGCGCAATAATTTGAATCAAACCCTAGAGGTTCCAAGGGAAAATTAATTCTAGTTTTCGTGCGATCCCAACTTCCGTAAATTTATGCAACTGGAATTTTAAAAATTCCAATAAACAGAAATGCACTGCGTGCGAAACTCGTTGAAATATTTGCCAAATGAATTTTTACATTTAAACAAATGCGCCGCATGCAGGAAAATACAGTTTACAATCAAAGAGTATGCTTTGTAGTCTTAGAACCTGTGACAAAAAATTCATTATTTTTATTAAACGATTCTAATAGCATTTTTGAAGTATTTCATAGATATCATGGTGTTTTTAATGGAGTTACATAATGTTTCAGGATAATGGAAGTTTCAGACTAATGGAAGTTTCAGGCTAATGGAAGTTTCAGGGTTTGAAACATGTTTGGGCTGGAAACCCTGAAACCTCCATAAAATATATATACTAACCATGAAATATTTTTAGTTGTGCGAATTATATCACAAAGGCAAATTTTTTCGCAGATTTTATGAAATTTTCCATCGGATTTGGGAAGTGTTTCCAAAAACAATGATTATTTTTGCAAAAAACTTGGGAAAAACCAGGACAAAATAACTGAACCTGAGAATCCAGGGCGTTTTCATTCATGGGATTTTCCTTTTTCGGAAAAATCCCTACACCACAGACACAATAGTTATCTATGATTATAAAGGAATAGTTTTTCCCACTCTCTCTGAGGTGGTTTCCATAGAAAAGCTCAATTTGAGCTCAATCGGTCGAGCGGTTTTGGAGTTAGAATTAAAGTGGCACTGGAGAAACGAGTAGACTTTTCCAGTTTTGTAAACCATAAAATTAGACTTTCTCACAGATTTTTGGGGAAAAAAAGTGTTTCCCAAAAACTTTCCAGAGGCACTATCACCGAATACGATACGATTGGTTTGAATCGTAAATCCAATTTTGTTGTTAGGATAAAACACTAGTGACAACATTAAATTTACGATGCGAACCAATCGTATCGTGTTCGGTGATAGGGCCCAGTTTTATTTTGGTGGCTTTCAAGCGTAAAACTGGAAGTCTTCTGCAAATTTGGTCTTTTTCTTATTTGACCAAAAAAAATTTCGACTTTTATAAGAAAAAAGAAATTTGTAGGTTAGTTTTTTTGTTGTCCCCCCTCTTCAAAAATGTAAAGTTTCTTCTCCCTGTACAAATTTTCTATGGTTGACACAATTTTTACCAAAAGAACTTGGATTAATCTCGCAATTTTTCCCAGGCAATATATTATAGTCATTTACGTCACAAATTAAATTGAAATTGAACATTTCTACAACACGCTTAACGATTTTTTGAGTTCTAAATAAGCGTAGCTTTTCGAATCAGCTGAAACCAGAACGAAATTACAATAATCGTAAGAAGACCACTGAACATATGCAATGATTGCTCAAGTTATTTGTCTTGTGTATAGCAGCATTTCCCATCCATTTTCATCAATTCCACCTGCTCGCGCGTAAATTAATCCAATTCCTATTACAGCATTAAGTAGATCTCATTAGGCTCGGATATTATCCACCATTATTCAGACATTAAAACGAGCCTGTCTTGTAAAATAACAACGTTAAGTGAAATTACTCGTAACTGTATCAAAAGGTGTTAAACTGCACTTCTATCGTCCACCATCACGGGTAATCATGAGTGCAAATATTCCAAGAGTCGAGTTTTTCAGCAAATATAAAAATCCCCATGAAGAAATCGCTAAATAAAATTGTCGCGTGGAAAATTATTTGTTATGTGCATTGCACGGTCCATAGCTAAGGAAAATTGAGAAAAAAAAATATATTCAACACGCAATGGAATTTTATTGGAAAATTTCTCGTCGTCATGTGTCAATTTTTTGTGTTTATTTTAATTTAGGCTTGTACAACTAAACACAATTCGCTTTTTTTTTTTTGAACAATTTTCCAATTGGTAATCGACATTATTTTCAAGTTTGCATTCAACTAAGGACTTGGAGAAAATATTCAGGTCGACCTATTGAGCCGAGAGTTGTTGAAACTATTTTATTTATAGCCGCTTCGAACGTTTTGAGAATTTCAATCAGTTTCGGAAAACTAAGTTTTCTAAACTTAGTTCGGAAATTTTCAAAAGATTTATAGTCAACTTTACATGCCGATGACATATTGCTATTTGTTCCAAATTTTTTCCCCGTTTCAACGAAAAAAAAAGTTGCAGAAATCAAGAAATCAAAACGGAAATACCAAGAAAATTATCGGCACATTTTTGTATATCAGTTTTTTCCAGCTTTTGGCTGAAATACCTTTCGATAATCGGGAATTTTCTTTAAACCACTCTTTGATCTTGTATAGTTCAAATCGAAGCTGTGCATAATTTATCAATTTAAGAGATATGCACGTGATATTTTTGGCAACTGGGTGGATAATGAAGGACCATTGAAGAGTAAATCCCCAATGAACGTGGCATTACTTATTGTAATCACCGAAATTATTGGTAAATTTACCCCCAAGGGGTCACTGCAAAAGTATATAATTTTTAGATTTTTGCATACGAAATTTAAGTGGCAGCTGAAGGGGAAACACAAAAATCATTGCAGTTTCCAAAAATTCAGTCCTTAGAGGCGCTATATGATGTGATGCAGGAAAATTTCAACATTTCAAAAAATAGTCCGATCATAAGGTTAGAATAATATTTCCAATCGGATTTTGGTGCACGGAAAAGTTATGGTAACTTGAAATTCCAAGCACTTTTTTTGTCGGGTTTATCCTTTTGAAACTCTACAATATGTGAAACAAATATCTGTGGTGATCAACACAAAACTTTGCAGTATTTAGTTTCGGAAAAAAACGTGACTTTTTTTTAAAATATCTCGAAAACCGTTAAAGAAATGTTAAAAACGTTAAAGAAAAAAAATGTATGATTATATGCGTTATTTCTCAAAGGCGCATAATTTCCGAGAAATTTTCAAAAAAATTAATTTTTTTCAAATATTTTGAGAACCCTTAAAGATACGTAAAAACCATTAAAGCAAAAAATGTAGGAAATTTTATCTCCTTGAAATTTGGTTATATTCATTTTTTCCCAAAAGCGCATAGTTTTCGAGAATTTTTCAAAAAACTTTATTTTATAAAAATTGTATGGGACGTACCCGTTATAGCTGACGTTACTTATCCAAAAGTTGATATAAAACTATAATTTTCACAAAACTCATTTACAAAAAATTTCATGTCGCTAGCTCAACGCGTTCTCGAGTTACTTAAGATGCGTAAAACGGACAGACCGGCAGACAGACGAATGCACGGACATCCTCATAATTTAGCCTGAAACGGATTTCGTACTGATCAGAAAGTTTGTATCTGACCTCGTTCTGAGTCGGTCTCCGTTTTGAATTCAATTCTTTCCCTCTATGGTAGAGGAAAGTAAAAAGCTGTCCACAAATCAGACACATGGACATATGGTGAAAACGCTAATATGTAGGGTGACCATATTCGTTGTCGGTCAATCTGGGATATTTATCTTCGGTCATTTCGGCTAATGAGCGGGGGTGGAGGTGTAGGAGGCAATTTTATTCTGCGACACTAAATTCACGTTTCACAACCGTTTACACTACGACACAAAATCCCGAACTTTATACCCGAAAGACGCCCGAATATAAAACCCCCGAAAAAAAAAACAAATTTAGATAACTTTTGCTACGATAGATAAATAAAATTCTGTGTAAGATAAATAAAATTCCCGGAATAAATTCTGAATAAAATTCGCGAAGAAATTCAAGAAAAAATCGCAAGTGCTCGAAGAAACATCGAAGCATCGGGCGACATAAAAAAAATTTACAAAATCTTCTATCAGTGCTGCAAGTATTAAACTATCAGTTTTTAAATACTACAAACAAAATGAGTTTTTTTTCGTTTTTTTCTAATTACTGAATACGTTTTTATTCCATCACATAGGGTATCATAATCATTGCAGTATCTAATCTGAAAGTATTTCATTGAGCATCTGAAGTCACCTGAGCCTGCGGACGTTTTTTCTCTCTACAGAATTCCTTCTGATGCCACTGCACTTTGAACAGACTAAGGTGAAAATCCTACACCCATTCATTTGTGAACACTAAAACACAACCGCCATCACTAGCAGTTTCGCATAAATTTTCAACTGATCTGATCATATCGCAAGATCAAATTATGTGAAACTTTTAAGAACAAGTCGCAAAATACTCGCACCGACACCGCCAACCATTTGGCAACGTCCAAACAGAAGTATGAAGGGTTCTAAGTCGCGCACTGAACAGTTTCAAGAATTTTTGGCGTTTACTTATCGACCTGTCTCGATCGATTCCTAAAAGCGGCAGAATGGCAGCCACAGTACCAGCCCCGAACTGTGAATAAAATATTTCAGTAAAACTTGAAGATCATCATCATCTTCAACATCATGATCACCGAACAGTTGAAGCATAAACAGCACTAGCAGCAGCATAAAAACCAATGTGGTAGTCTACGGACCGATCCGATGTCCTCCTTAGAATTGTGGATCGCATCGGATGGGATCGATCGTTTGGCATTTATACCTTGAAACTCCCTCATCCCTCAACCCCAATCTGTATAATAGTTTATTCAGTCGCCAGCGCCAGATTGGTTGTCTGATGCTACACAAGTGAATATCGTAGGTGAAATTCTTGCCAAGATGCCAACTTACAATTAGTCTCTTCCGTTTGAAGACCCGATAAGGATCAATCAAATCGAACGAAGACACAGCGTTGATGATGACGAGAGAAGACGGGCAGGCAGGTTGCATTTTATTTGGATTGCGTTGAGATCTCACAAGTCAAGTGAGGTACAATTGGAACCAACATAGCGGTGGTTGGTTAGTAAAATTGCCGATGATCGCTCAAACGAAATGCATACCAGGTGATCTTTCAGGCGTACAAAGACTCAAAAGATCGATCATTGTTGGGGAAAGGAAGAAGACCACCTGAGGGGTGCAAGTTTCAGATGAAACGCATAATCAATTTGACATTATGATCGACGGATGAAGTCGAAGAAACGAGAAATAATTATCCAACACGAAAATTGGTGTAATATTCACTGCTATATTGCCAACAGAACGGTGAAGAGGTACCGAGGAGACAACGATGCCGAGGAAAGAAAGTAAAGATGACAGTACAGGTTACTAAATTATGGTGTTTTGCAATATTGCTGATGTGCAGATCATTATTTGATTCAAGTTCCTGCCAATCCATGTTTTTGTCTTCACCCTTTAACTGCAGGAAATTGATTAATGTTGGACTGCAATACAATGCATATTTTGAAGGCAATTTAATGCACCTTTCCTTTAAACTTAAAACTAATATTTAAAAAATTTTGGATCAAAAAACATTTTTTTCAACTCAGATTTTGTAGTAAATTTCGTAAATACAGGCGTTCCGCGATTTAAGACGTTTAGATTGAAGCGTTTTGATATACGACTCCCATAGTTTGTGACTAGGGTAACCAGATCTCCGATTTTGACCCGCAGTCTTTGGGTTTCAATCCCGAATATCCTCGCGGGTGACGCTAAAAGTCTCCGGGTGTCCCCAAATGCCTAAGAAAATCGTTTTTTACTTTCACTCTCTTGACAAATTCGTTTTTTTATTTGTTTTATTTTATTGAATTGATGATTCATTTAATTGATTTTTTTTTAATAAAAGTAATAAACAATATTTCTTGTTTAAAAACAAATTAAACACTTTTAAAATTACTTGGTTGTTTTAGTTTTCTATGAGCATAACATCTTATGTTTATATGGAACTATTTCATGGGTTGTGGTAGGCAGAGAAATGTGTTATGATGCCAAAAACGACAGAAATGTGTTATGACGTCACAAACGACTATGTGGAGTTGGTGTCCAGATTATTCCAATATTTTAGAATGAAAAACTATCGCTTTTCGCCACATCATTTTTTTCACCACGACCAATCTCCGGGTTCACAGAAACAGGAGTCTGGTCACCCTATTTGTGACTGGTCTTGACGTATGACAAAAACTTTCAAATTTAATCTATTCCAGATTTTTGCCATTAATCAGACATTCTTATCTTCATTATTGTCACAATATACACATATAAAAAAAATGCGTAAAAATATCAATACGATGTTTCGATATGCGACGCAAAATCACTCTATCTGCCCAAAACATCGTAAATCAAGGAATGTTTGTATATAAAATACTACAAAAAACTACCAAAATATTAATATACGTTTGACCATGCCAAAAACAGTTTGGCCGGGCCCAAAATGTCGTAAATCGATATTACGCGTACTACTTTTTTGGGCCCCAATTTTCACAGCATGCCTATCAAAAATTTTAAAAAAGTTTGGCCAAAAAATTTAAGAAAACCAAATCTCTTGCCTTGAAACACATTTCTCTATGTTCGATCAGACATGTTCGTTCGAACTGATCGTTTCAACAAAAAACGACCATTTTAACGCCTTTCAGTGAAGTAAACATTCGATCGCCCGCCATTCAAACATCCGACGCCGCAATCATAATTCGATCAACGATCACCTTGTCTACTAACCCCCGGTATACTGTAAAACAGATCACAAACATAATATTAGCGATCTTGAGAAAAAATTACCCGCTCTCAATTTTCCCAATGTTCATAGTTGAGTGTGGCGATCGTTAATTCAATTTCCCATGGTGTTAGTTCGCACCCAAGTAACACTAGTCGTCCCTCTTTCAGCGATAATAAACCCGATCGCGTGGCCAACGATCTCTCACTTTTATAATTGCACCTGCTCGCGCTCTTAATTTTTTTTTTCCTTGATATGCAAACTTTATGGTCGGAGGAAAGCGTCGGTTAGCTCTAGATTAAAACGTTTTCCGTATGGGTTGGTATTTTATTGCAAATTTTCTGTGTAGTTATTGATCGTGAGCTTTTTTTGCCACTATTTGCACCAGTTTTTTTTTTGTTTAATTTAAAAAAATATATGAGAAACGCTTTGGTATTACAATCTATATGAGGAGCGACCAAACATGGATCATAAGTCAGCTACTGCTAGTCAGTGATTGGTTTAAATTGATCACTGCTATTTGGTGTAGGTGGGGAACCACCATTTTGATTTAATGATCTATGTTGCTTCTGTTGATTTGTTGCTATGATGGCAAGCGTTAGGGGGCTTTGTTGAACTTTAATGGCGATGAAAATACAATCAAATGTCAGAGACCTTTTCGATTGGAGGAAAAGTGGCAGCATAAATAAAGAGTTGTAAAAAAAAACAAATGACAGCACCAAGAGGTGGTTTTGCCTGCACATAAAAAAATATGTTTTTTTGCCAATGCAGAATTTAGCTAAAATCTGTAATTTTTTTGGTGGCTTGTTTTTATACCCTATGTGGTGAAACCATAAATAGGTTTTCTCTAGCATTTGTAACGCTAGGACTAAACACCGGATTAAAAAAGGAACTACACCAGTTGAATTGACTTGATCTTAGCATGTCTGTGTGTCCGTCTGTCCTTAAGAATGGATTAAATCACAAACTTGAAATTTTGCACACCCCTTTTTTTCGTGAAATGGTAGGTCGATATCTTAGGAACATTCAAGTTTTTAGCAAATTTAATTTCAAAAAAATTATGAAATTTTGCAGAAAAGTTAAGAATAACTTAAAAAAAAACCTTCAAAAAAAGAAGCAAAACAAAATTTTAAGTAAATCCATCAAAGTTCTAAATTTATTTTTTTCACCATTTTTAACACATTCATATCTCAAAAGTCCTGGAGTACTTCTTCGCAGGGGGAGAGAGGAAGTAAAGTCCAAATAAAGGAAAAAACAGTTTTTTTTTATAAAATATAAAAAAACATCAAAAAACAGTTATAAAATAGTGTAACATAAGAAAAAAAATAAAAAATAATAATAAAAAAAAATAAGCTTTAAGGTGCCGCTCCACATGAGAGTAAATACGCGAGTAACTCTCAAAAACTCGAGAGTTACTCGCAGGAGGTTGTCCATTTGAGAGTTAATTTCGGCGATTTTTCTATTTTCAAGACCAATATCTGGATTTTTTTGACATCTTGCTTTGGCGAGTTCTCGAGAGCTACTAGCGAAATTCAAACGCCGTTCGTATCTGGCGAGAAACTCCCCGAGAGTTCAGTGGGTGCGTGTCGACTAGAGAGTAGAATCACTTTTGACAGCTCGCATAAACTAGCTCGCGAGTTTTTACGAGTTTCTGCGAGCGACTCTCAGAGACGTGTCCATTTGCGAGTAGCTGCTATCGAGAGGTTCTCGCCGGCATTTACTCTCATGTGGAGCGGCACCTTTGAACTAACCTATTAAAGCTCCAAATTTCCGATTTTTTTTTCAAAAGAAAATTAAAAGAACTATAACTTAGAAGCCCTGGAGTACTTCTAGTCAACCTAGGGGTCTCAAATTTGGTAGCGAGATTGTTGCTAACATAACAAAGAAGAAAAAGTTCCTTTGTGAAATAATTCGGACTCTCGCAAGCGGCAGGGTAGAGGGTACAAAAAGTCGGATAAAAAGCTCTAAGTTTTCAGCAAAAAAAAGTTGATAAAATTTGCTCTGAACGTCCAGATCCTTTTAAAATTAACAGGGAGAGCTTACCTTGAATATATCGTAAATCAAAGCCAAACCCCATCAAAGCCAATTATCCGAGCGTTTAGGAGCTACTTTGCTTACTCTAATATCCATCTTTTCAAAGCCATTGCGGATTTGGGTCCCTTTTATATTTACTTTAACACTTTTTTTGCTCAAATAGTTTAAAGATCAAGAATTTGGCGGACGTCGACATCGTAGCCCAAATGAAGTTTTCAAATTAATGGCGCCTGCAGTGAAGCGAATCCTCATTTCACTGATCCTGAAGCTTGTTCAAGTTCTAAATAACAAGAGCGAATTTTGCACAATCTTCTGAATAACTTAGCACTTTTTATCTGAAAGGTCTTGGCTATGGTAGGGTATTTTCCGATTGCCTAGCAATTTCAGTTTTTCTTATGTTTTGATTTTATCTTTTGTTAAATCTAAAATAGGTAAACATTAGATTCAAATTAAATTATTTTCAAGACATGTCAGTAAATGAATTACTTTTAAAGAAAAGTGTTGCAACTGCAAGAAAAAATATTCCATGTTCACATTTATGATGCAATTAAATTTTGACTAACACAACCTTTTAGACAATTCTTTTTGCCATCTGACACTTTCCCATAAGGCTTTTCGTGTTAACTGCTGTAACTCCCACCGTCATTTATTAAAGGTTTTTTTTTGGGGGAAATGTCGGCAATTTAGTGCCGCTTTACCGGCTAAAGAGTAACAACAGCTACTAATAATTTTGTAACATGTCATCATAATGTGTGCTGACAACCTGTCTTTCGGATACCTTGACTCTATAGTTGGCTTCATATCTCTTTCAAATCTTCACACTGAGTGGAAAAAGTCTCTTGTTATGTCATCAGGTCAAGTTCAATTTCACACTTGGCTCAGCTTTTTTTCAAAAAAAAGAAAAAAAATAAAATAAAAAGAGCAAAGCTTGCAAATAAACCATCGCAAGTAGCATAGCGCTTAATTTTTTTTTGTCTTCTACTAGCTTTTACTAATGCTGCTGATGCTGCTGTGGGAAACAATGAAAATGCGGTAACTGCTAGTGGTGCCGTGACATAGTTGTCACCCGCGTATAATTACCCAATTAAGATAATTAATTGTACCCCAAGTGGTGATATAATTTCATGAAAAACTCTACCATGTCACAGTTTTGTACTCCATATATCGTTGCCCAGTGTGTGTGTGTGTGTATGTGCGAATTATGCTTGGTTTTTGGGCCAGGGATAATACGGCATGGCAGCAACTCGGTCGAATTCATTGTTGGAGTTGCCTCAAAGGACGAACATATAGCGGAGAATATGAAATTTTCTGGTAATTTTTGCCCCTCGCCCGCAATTCCAATTCAAAATCCACCCCGGAATCCCTGCCTAGCATAAATTCTACTTGTTTAAGTCATTTTATATAAACTATAGAAAAGCTGAAGGCTCCAGGGGGTGGCTTAAATGGGCTTAGCAGATAAATATTGTTGCTGGGCTGAGGCGAACTTTCATTTCTGTCGGTGGGTGGGATGCACAGCCAACTAAGAGGATAAAAAGCTGCCAAAGTGCATATGGGACAGAAAGGCGCATTGCAGTGGTGGAAACCAACCGTGCGGAGACGATATAATGTTTTCGGCACGGGAACGACGGGTGAATCATACGCAATAAAACCGAACACAGATTCCTCCCTCTTAAACATATCGGAGACACAGTAAACGACCAGCGACTTTGGTGACCACCCACTCAACCCTCTCGGTGAAATTTCCTCATACACAATATACGGCAATTCCAGGACACACAATGGACAATTTGCAAACTGTAGGACAAGAAAAGCTCCAGGGAACACGAAATACTTTATTGGCGGTATGTGCTCTCGAGACTCACTCCCTTTTAGCGGCGATGGTGGAAGAAATTTTCGAGATGGCGATGTTTATCGAGAGTATAGCATTGTCGGCAGTCGACAGCGGGAAACTTCAACTGGGTGATATAATATTACAGGGATATTGCGTTACCTTCCGAGGGTGGAAAGATGGGCAACTAATTGCAGGATAATTCCGGGTTAATGTCGCTGATCCCGCCGCCACACTCCAGCTGACGTCGACATCGTAGCCCAAATGAAGTTTTCAAATTGATGGCGACTGCAGTGAAGCGAATCCTTATTTCACTGATCCTGAAACTTGCTAAAGTTCTAAATAACGAGGGCGAATTTTGCACAATTTTCTGTATCACTTATTATCTTCATTTAAAAAAAATCTATTATGTGGTTTTCTAGTGGTGCAACCTAAATAACACTGTCTGGATCTCTATTCAAAATGTATTCTACTAAAGTTGCTTAGTTTTCATCAGAGATGCAATCCGGTTTTTTGAACCGAACCAAAAACCATTGCGCCATTGAAATTTGAGTCATTCAAACCAAACCGTATACTAAACCACTCCGAAATAAATATGTCCGAACAAAACCCATTTCAAAAAATATGTCCAAAAGCAAACCAATTTCAAAGAAAGATGGCCCAACCGAACCAAAACCAAACCAAGTTTTAAAGCAAATGCCGGAACCAAACCAAATACCAGAAATTTTTTAGTGGCTCCGTTCGGATCAAATTTTGATTTTTAGGATCAAAACATTCTTAATGTTTTCTATTTTCAACCATATTTAGAATGCAGCACTTTTTTAATGTTCATCTAGTATCAAAAACCATTCCACAACCCCTTTACCAGTCTTCTGCAAGAACCAAAACCACTAAACCATTAAAAGTTCAGTGAACCAAAATTCGAACCAAAACCAAATTTTTGTGATTTTAGGGACCAACAGAACCAATTTTTTAGGGTTTTAGAAACCAGAACCAAATTTTTAAATTCAAGAACCGAAACCAAAACCAAAAACCAGAAATTAAATTCACCCTTGAGCCAAAACCGAACCATACTCAAAAACCTTCAGATTTTCATCTCTGGTTCTCATTCCAGAATTTTTTTACGAGTTTTATTCAGGATTTCTTCCGCCAATTTTATACATCTATCACAAAATACCTTCACTTAGCATACGCCATCAACATTTGAATTTATTTCGGCGAATTCGTATAAAAAGTTTCAGTTCCGAAGTTTTTCTGGAAAAAATTTCAAAATTCGCGGAATCAAGTAACAAATCTAAACGGCCGCTTTACCGAATCAAGAGAGATTAAAGATCGTATAGGGCTCTTCCCTCTACGGCGTCTTTGGATTTGACAGGTCTTGCGATTTCCTGTGCTGTCATATGGAATCGCAAAGCTTACCTGGCCCTGTTTTATAATTAAAGGGTTGCATCAAACACTAGCCATATTATATTCAAATTAACTGAAAAAAATTTTTAGTTCCTATCCGTTTGTAAATAAAAAACTCTTCAGAAAATTTAAATTCAAAAATCTCATAAAAAATTTTCTTTTCATTGCAGGCGCTGAAATTAACGTCAAACTTGTCATAGTACAACGTCAAAATTGAAGTGTATTCGCGTTATTCGAGAAGCACGAAGGGCTCTGCACCACAATCGGACCTCATGACGATGGCAGAAGGTACTGACCCTATGGGGCACCACAACAGTCAACCATCACATCAACAAGTGAATAACAATCATCCGTATGTGACCAACAATAACATGCCGTGGAAACAGCGTAAAAGAAAACGACTATCGGCCGTTTTAGATAAACTGCACAACAATAATAACGTTCACAACAACAATCACGGTGAGGCTAGCTACAAAATTCCATGTACCTACACAAGGAACAGCAGCGGTGAGGATTCCGAGGAGCTCTCGAATTCTGATAGTCCTAGGATAAGCGTCAGTCCACTTCGATTAGCCGAGGTCGAAGACACACAATTGCGTGTTGATATTAAGACTGAACAGCTACCCAGCCCATATGACAGGTACTTCCCGATTCCATCACCATTGTTTGGATATTATCTGCACACCAAGTACTTAAACGAAGTCTTTCGTCGACGGAATGATCTCTACACGTCACCAGGACAACAGCATCAGCACCAGCCACAGCAATCTCCTACGTTGCATCAACATCAGCAGCAGCATCAGCAGCAACAACAGCAGCAGTCGCCTCACGACCGCAATCCACACTTCATGCCACCTCCGCAGGAGCAGCCACTCGATCTGTCGCTGAGGGCACGAAAACCACCCCCGCCAACCCTGGATCCGCGTCTCTGCAAGCGCGAGTTGCCGAATATCCTGCCGCATGGACCAGTTGGCGTGCCTGTCATTAAGGGAGACGTTGCGTCGCCGACCACCAAGGAATCCGTCGCCTGGCGCTACAATCTCGACGTTTCGCCAGTAGTGGAGGAGATGCCGCCCGGCTCCGATGTGGCTTACGTGTGTCCGGTCTGTGGCCAAATGTTCTCCCTTCACGATCGCCTCGCGAAACACATGGCCTCGCGCCACAAAAGTCGCAACACCACGTCCGATATCACCAAGGCCTACGTGTGCGAAGTGTGTAATCGCTCGTTCGCCCGATCAGATATGCTGACGCGTCACATGCGACTGCACACCGGCGTCAAACCGTACACCTGTAAGGTGTGCGGCCAGGTATTCTCGCGATCGGATCACTTATCAACGCATCAGCGGACGCACACCGGCGAGAAACCCTACAAATGTCCCCAGTGTCCGTATGCCGCGTGTCGCCGCGATATGATCACTCGTCACATGAGAACGCATACACGATACGAGGCACAGCGGAATAATCTAAACGACCCCAAAACGGCGGCGATTCTCACCGATGTGAAAATGAATATTCCGCTGCTGGTGAAGAATGAAAATCTCGGCGATACCAAACACGTTGGTTTGCTGGGCGATGTCCGTATGAATATGTCGATGATCGTGAAGACGGAAAGCGCGTAAGTGGAAGCAGCGTGACAACTTTATAAGTTTAGCAAGTATAATCTCCGTTTAAGACTGAGAAACTTAATTGATGTAATTTATTTTAAGCAATTCTAATTCGCTGTTATATTCGTTTAAAAACACGGGAGTTCTCGATTTGCAGAGGTTGTCTGGAAAGCACTTTCAGACAGGCTTCAATTTTTTTCGAATGAAATTAACGAAAATCGAAGGACATCCCGAAAAAATTCAATCTCCTACGGCTATGGTCATAATATTCCATTCATTTACCCTTCCCTTCATTCCCCAAACGCACACATGTTCCTCGAGGAGTTCGACTTTTATGTTTCATTGTTTTTAGTATTCCTTAATTATTCTGAATTTACTTTTATGACATAAATCTTTGTCTACATGTTTTTTATCAGTTTTTTTTTCGTTTCAATCGAAGGTTGTGAATTTAATGTTTTTCTCGTAGATCGTTAGTGTCTTAAGTTCGTAACTATGTACTATTATTGATTTGTTTTTTTTTTTTTCTTTCTTTAATTGTAAGATCAATATTTATAAAGTGTTTATTTTCAAAACACGGAACTTGACGACTTAATTTTTAAGGCTACTTAGGGGCTAGAAATGTTTCGTTCATAAAATGAATTAAAAATTAATTTTCCTTAAAAAATAACTTGAAATTTTTGTATTTTTTTTACGTTTTTATAACTTTTTTTTATTGTTTTTTGTGTGTTTTTGTTTATTTTCATTAGAATTTTTATGTTAAATTAATGTGAAACAATTTTTTCTTGAAAAATTGAATTAGAAATGAAAGTTTTTTGAGTACGCAAAGAAGTTTTTGAAAAAAAATTAAATTCTAGTATTTCACACAAAATTGTTGTGCAAGTTTGGGCTTTGATTTTTTAGAAAACGAAACCAGGAATTTGCAAAGTTTTGGAACTCGTTAAAAATAATTTCTCAACATCTGTTTTTCGTTTGTTCTAATGGCCCGTTCACACTTGCGATTTTTTCTGGAATTTATCCTCGAATTTTAGTCATCATTTATTCCACCAATGCCTGGATCAGAGACATGGCTACTTTCGCGGCTCTGCACGAAGAAAAACTGTCAATTTTTACAACCGCTGTAGGCATTAGTGGAATATGATGGCCCGTTTACACTTGCGATTTTTTCTGGAATTTTACCTCGAATTTTATTCATAATTTATTCGACTAATGCCTGGATCAGAGACATGGCTACTTTCGCGGCGCTGCACGAAGAAAAACTGTCAATTTTTACAACCGCTGTAGGCATTAGTGGAATATGATGGCCCGTTTACACTTGCGATTTTTTCTGGAATTTTACCTCGAATTTTATTCATAATTTATTCGACTAATGCCTGGATCAGAGACATGGCTACTTTCGCGGCGCTGCACGAAGAAAAACTGTCAATTTTTACAACCGCTGCAGTTTTTCTTACAGTTTTTCTTCGTGCAGCGCAGCCATACTAGCTATGTGTGATCCAGGTATTATAGGAATATCCTACATACCTTTATTCAACTATCGCAAAATAAATTCTCTTGGCAAAAATTGTCAAAATTTGAATATATTCTGGCAATTTTGTATGAAAAAATTCCAATTCCTGCATCTTTCGGAATAAATTTCAGAATTTTATATCATAATGTAAACGGATGTTAAACGTGAATTTAAAATTCGTGGAATAAAGTGTCAGATGTAAACGATGCCTAAAAAAACTGTTACGAAATTTTTAAGCATAGCGCGGATCCAAAAAAAAAAAAATCATCAGCAAAAACATAGAACTTGAGGTGCAATTTTTCGAAATTTTGGGTGCAGTTATTTAAAACATTCTCTCGAAACCAATTTTTTATTAGTTTGTACCGACTTTCTATCGGCAAACAATTGAATACTTGAAATTAATTCAATTAAAACAAAAAAAGGAAAACTTGTATAGGAATCACCACGCTATTTTTGAAGGTAGCAGCCAGTGGCGGATTTAGAATGTCTGAGGCCCTAGGCGCAGGAAAAATTTGAGGCCCCATGACAATTTCAGACTCCAAGTTGTCTAATCTTTTTGGTATGATATTACAAGTCTCAACTTTAAAAATCGGTGTTCTTTAAAAATCAGATTTCAAAGACAGCAAAATAATAATGCGCCGCAAGCAAAATTTTTTGACCAATGACTAGTTTTAAAATTGGCGAAAATTATAGGCGCGTATTCATAGTCGTTTTTCAACACAGGTTTTGTTAAAAATGCATTTAAACTAACAAAAAACCATTGCAAACTGTCAGTTTAAACGCATGTTTAAGAAAACCTGTGATAATTAACAACTATGAATACACGCTAAAAAGTTAACTTTTTTCAAATAAAAAAAAATTCACCATTTTCAAAATTGAAGTTCAGGTTGGTGTGTTATCGCAAAACTGAAGAAAGATTAGACGTTTTACCTTGAAATTTTAAATAATAAAAAACCTCCATGCTTAAAATAGAAAAATTTAATTAGAATAAAAGATTTACGCATGCTTGTGACGCTAAAAAATAATTTACAAAAAACACACATTGATGGAAATACATTCTCCAGCATCAAAAATAAATTCAAGCAGATAACATTCTTAAACTTGAAATTAAAGTCACAAAAATCGAAGTTAATTAGTAATGATTAGAAATTGACGTATCTGGTGACCTTTTTAACCATATTTTCATGCTTCATCAATTAGTGTTCATCACATGACAAATTTTCATCAACGAAATAAAGCGTTAACAAAAATCTGTATAAAATTCGCTAAAATGTCATTCAAATTTAATAGAGGGAAATTAATAAGTCATGAAAAGTTGTATAGTGGGAGACCATAAAACTCATAATGAATTTGGTAAACAAGTTTTGATAAAGTTTTCACAACTTTTGTACACAATTTTGAAAAACTTCATTTGGCTTCATTTCACGAAAACTTTTCAATGGCAATCATGTGGAAAATGGTTTTTATTTTTTGAGCAATAAACGGCTTCAAATGATCAATTTGTTCATAGGCATTTCCTCTATTTACTCGAAAGCATTTTAAGAATCACAAACGAAAATCTAATAATTCTGATTATGCAAATTAAGTGTCACTATATTTTGCTATATTCAAACATTTGCTTTAACAAAAAAGGGATGAGGGTTGAATGCAACTTTTCAGAGCCTGGAAAATTTCAATCGGTTTAGGAGGGGTTTTTTTCTCTACTACACATACGAGGATTGCGGGGATTCGGATTTTAGTTTCCTCTTCAACATATTTTACATTGAATTCAGAAAATGTCTACATATGTCGTGCTACTACGAGTATGGAGCGTTTTTCGTATGTGAAATAATGGTAAAAAATACCTTAGGGATTCAGTGAACCTAACATCCTATGCAGACAAATGAACAAAACACATTCATGCGAATTATAGCCAGCAACAACCACTGACTGACGTCAACAAATATGGAACAATCTGCCTTTTGCATGGAAAAACCTTAACATTCATTTTTGCAATAGCCAAGCAATCCTATAATATAAGCTTTGCTCCAAATGCATTTTCCACACCGGATCGAATGAACAACTGCACAATGTCCATGAATAACAAAATTCAACTATGCTATACCGACTATTTTTATATAGATGGCTACATGTTGCAGAAAATTTAACTTATCTAGATAAATAGATGCATGCGCTATTTATAGATGTATCTGTTCTATATTCATAGCGAACACATCCTGCATGAATCCGTTCGCTATACATATGAATATACTGTGAGTACAACGACGACGACGACGACGTCACAGGACGCCTCTAGATATGTGCACGAACCAATGCTGTCTCGGTTGGAAAAGTCAGTGAAACAGGGTCAAACATTAGCCGCAACCTGCATTGCACCACCTCCATCATTGGACCCACACCAAAACCCGTTGCGGGAAACTCCCTGAAAACGCCCGGCCTGTTAACAGCCACCCCCGATGCAGTTGTTGCGGTGATAGTGGGTGGCCAAATCGTCGGAGCCGTCGAGGGAATATCCTAAGTGGGTCTTACACTTCCTCTCGTATGTTTCGTCCATCCTTTAACCAGGAAACGCCGCTATACGATAGTGTACTCCTTACGGAACCAGGAGACAATCGCATAGAGTTAGCACTATAGGAATTCGATTGGAATGGGAGATTTTATGTTCAAGAATTTCCAGTTCCTGCAGTTCGGACCCGTCCCCGTCTCACGACTAGTCGGCGTACTGTGCTGGAAACCATCAGAACTGCTAACACCCCCTGCCTGGTGATTTAGTGGATTTGGCGCTGGTGCCCAATGCTCTTTGACCGAGTCCTTTTTCGCTAGCGAAAATGGGCTGTGGCAGGAAGTTGTTTTATGTTTCCTATATGTTGCATGTTTTATATGCCTTGAATATGTGCGCTTTTTTCTTTTCATTTTCATTTTTTTCCACTTTCCCTGCACATTGAAGCTTCAGATTTCCTTCGTGGTACGCCGCCGAAAGGTCACATTTCACTCGCTAAGTGATACAACAGGTGCTAGCCGTGATTGATATCAAGCGCACAACAACAATACCCTCGACACTATGAAAAAGTGAATACAGAAGAATTGAAAACTGCCTTCAGTTTGACATGAAACACTGATATATTGCGATACTTGTAGCCATATTCTTTTCGGCTATCTTAGTTTTATTGTGGTTCGCATGATAAATGCTAGGATTTGTCATCCAAGACAATATTCTTGGCTCTAGTGAACCCTTCTTGTTAGAATAATAACTTGACTAGCTAAAACATCATTCCTGTTGTACTCTTAAGGGACGTAATCTTCTGCATTGTCTTTTAGTTAACAGCAAAAACCAGCTGACATTGCAATTCTCGAACAAATGAAATCGGTCATGTTCATCTTGAATCTTGTTGCAATTCCGAAATATCAAAAACAACAAATTAGTCTGACATTATGCTGTCTGAAAGTGTTAGACATCGAACATGATATGCGTTTAGAAATATTGAGATCGCGATGGGGACGAAAACCAGGAAATCGTGCTTTGAAAATGTCGTGCAGTGTCTTATCAACTAATTTTCTAAATTGGTTTGTGGTCAACAAAAAGTAAATGTTTTTAAATACAAAGTTGTAGGATTAGGATAAAAGCCGTGAGACGGAAAAATTTATAATTGTCTAAAATACAAGTCAGTTGGTGTAACTAGCGACAGCATGGGGGCGTCTTCAAAGTTATGGGCTGTTTAAAAAGATTTTTTTAAAAAACCCCTATTTAAAGAACAAGTTTTCTAATATATTTTCACTTTTCAAATGTATAAACAAAATTTATAACAAAATTTGTTCAATAATGTGAAAAATGTTTTTGAAAATCGTCGGCTAAAAGTGAAATTGTGCTAAGTCCATTATACCAAATTTGACAGAAGAGCAATAAAAAACCTTGTTAAATCATTTTAATTTTCATTTAAAGAAAACAGAGTCTCATTTAAAGAAAACTGAGCCCAATTTTTCTCATTTAAAGAAAACTCAGTGTTATTGAAAGAGAATTAAAACGATTTAACAAGGTTTTCATTGCTCTTCTGGAAAATTATACCAAATGGACTTAGCACAATTTCACTTTTAGCCGACGAAATGTGTTTTTTAAATTGTTTTACTTTCACACTTTTTATCTCCGAATCTATATCCTTGCCCTTGAGATATCCTTACGAACTTTTTGACTTCAGAATCGGATTCAGCAAAAACCCCTAATGCGAATTTTGCCTGAAAATTTGAAGAAAAGGATAATCTTGTTATCCTTGCTGGAACTTCCGTTGTCCTTACAGACTTTTTAACATCAAAATCGGATTTAGCGACCAAAACACCGCCTGATGTGATTTTTTCCGAAAAGTTTATGGACAAGGATAATCACGTTATCCTTACAGGACGTTCCGTTGTCCTTTCAGACTTCCTCATATTAGAATCTGATTCTAAGGCTCTAAGAACCCCCAAGCGAGTTTTCTTTCCCGGAAAATTTGACGAAAAGCACAATCTCGTTATCCTTACAGGACATGTTATTATCCTTGCAGACTTCGTAACGTCAAAATAGGGTTCAGCAACTCCAATAACCCCAAGACAAGATTTTGGTTTCCGGAAAATTTGAAGAAAGGATATTGAAAATGTCAGCGGAAAAATATGTTGGGGTGAAAAATGTTGATTTGCTTTGTTGTTGACCGTTATTTTATAATTATTTTTGTGATGTATAAATAGGCTTTTCGGTCGAAATTTTAAATAAAATAAAAACGCTGGTTTTTAACTACCACCACCACCACCAACTCTCGCACTCCACTTGTAATAAGTATTTGAAAAAAATTGTTATGGCCAACTCGGGCATCAAGAACACAAATAATTAGAACAATTAAATAGGAACTCTTGACATTAACAGAATTAATTACATTTTCTATATCTACCTAAATGAAAAAAACACTTTCCGTACTCAAGTAAATTTTTTCAAAACGCGAAAAAATCACTATTTTATTTTAATTTATTTACTTTTTAAATTATTCTACTTATAAAAATTTAAAGTGCCAAAAACTAGTTAAAAATATGATATTTGTCGTTAATAAGTTGGCCAGTTACTGTCGACCAGAATTTAAAGAAAATTTCCTTAAAAAATCTTTTAAAATAAATTTACTAAAAATTTAAATTACTTTGTAAGCTATAAGCTTAGATCTCTTTCCTTCTGATTTTGAATACAAATCAAATTAATTAGATTATCCCATCAGTTTGAAACAAAATGAAATTTAAAAGCTAAAACAAAACATTAAAAATGGCCCCAAAAATGTAATGATATTTGAAGAAAAAAAAAACTATAAAAAATTCCTCCTCATTTATTAGTATTAAGATACGATTCGAATATTAAGACTTTATTTGTTAAATTTAAAATTACAAAAGCTATTTAATTTTTTTTTTAATTTTTTACGTAAATAGATGCTTAATTTTATTTATTATTTTAAGTTAAGTTTAATTTGTAATGTTTTATGCTTCAGAGAAAAAAAAATTGAAAAAAATGTAATTAATGTGAATGGACTATTATGTTATTTTATTACTAAATATATCACTTATTTAATTTTATTATTATTTATTTATATTATTTTTAAGTACAAAAGTCTTTTGTGAGTGTTTTTTTTTTAATTTTGAGAAAAAAACAGAAACCAATTTGTTTTCATTTTCGAAAAAGCTGAATACAGAGAAAAAAATTTGAAAAAAATATAATTTTGAAATAAATACTTTTGTTTTCTAATCAAATATTTCTTTTATTTCATTTTTTGATTAGTTTTGTAGATTTTGTTTTTCAGGTTGAAATTTTTTTGTTACGGAATATCCTTACGAATGGGTTGTCCATTTATTAGGGGCAGTCCATTTAGTGGGAAAGGGTTCTGCGGTAGTGTAATGACGGTATTAACACGTTCGTGACATTTGCTTTTTCAACTTTTTTTACATTTGGACATCGTGTACCACGGGTGGTACACTAGCGATTTGTTTTCTGGCGGTTGTGCGCCATTGGTGGTACACGGTGCGGTTTTTTTTATATTACTTCCACAAAAAAAACTACCGCACTATTTACTCGCGCGGTTTTAAAAAACTGACCATATACCACCAGTGGTACACGATGTCACGAACATGTTAAAACCCATAAAAAATAGTCAAAAATACGATGAAAGAGGATGGTGGGAGGAGAGCGAGGGGGGAGGGGTTTCGAAAAGGTGAAAATTAGCCTGACGTATTTTATGGACAGCCACTTATATAATAAATTACAGGAAACCGAAACAATATCACTCCGCAGTTCAAATTCAGTAAATATTTTTTTACATCGCGTCTTTTAGTATTTCAAATGATCTAATCGGCATAATTTAAAAAAAATTATAGCAAATACAAAGCCTAATTAATTTGATTTTAGGAACCTCGAGTGTCTCCAAGTTTTGATACCTTAAAATTTACTTTTTGTTGTGTCACTTGGGCACAGGATACAGAAGACAAACCTCCATTAAATAAATGAGAAAAAACCCATGTAACCAAAAACGAATAACCCAGAACTTAGAATGCGGGCTAGAAAAATCTAAAATTTTTGGGGTGCAAAAAATAAACAAGTAATATGACCACTGACGAATCTAATAAATGTGAAACAGAGAAAGGAATATAGTGTCAAACATAAAGGTGCCGCTCCACATGACATTAAATACGCGAGTAACTCTCAAAAACTCTCGAGAGTTACTCGCAGGAGGTTGTCCATTTGAGAATTAATTTCGGCGATTTTTCATTTTTCAAGACCAATATCTTGATTTTTTTGACGTCTTGCTTTGGCGAGTTCTCGAGAGCTACTAGCGAAATTCAAACGCCGTTCGTATCTGGCGAGCAACTCCCCGAGAGTTCAGTGGGTGCGTGTCGACTAGAGAGTAGAATCACTTTTGACAGCTCGCAGAAACTAGCTCGCGAGTTTTTGCGAGCGACTCTCAGAGACGTGTCCATTTGCGAGTAGCTGCTATCGAGAGGTTCTCGCCGGCATTTGCTCTCATGTGGAGCGGCACCTTAAGAGACGCAACGGCGTTACCAGATGAGCTAGATGAGAAATGTAATTTTTCTTAGAAATTAAATATGTTAATAATAAGTTGTACATTATTTCCATTTGAATATAGAAAACTAGAAATTCAGTCAAAACTAGTACTACTTTTAAACAACTATGTTGTTTGTAATATGGTTTTGACAGACCGAATTTTTGATATCAGTTGCTTTTCAATTAGTTCCTGACAATTTAAATTCAGCATCCAATTTCAATTTATAGTGATGAGTTTTTATACGTTTATAAGAAATGGTGGTCAGCACGGATTTTAATTTTTAAATATTGCGCCTCTCAAATATAATATCAACAACACTAAAATTGCACTTGGCAATGCTGTTTGTTTACATCTTTTTCGGTAACAAAAATATATAGTTGAGCTGTTTGCTCTAGTTTGCTGCCTATGAATAAGATATGTGCTCTTTACACTTATAAATATGTTTGGCTTGGGCCAAAAAAAATGATTTGGGTCCCAAATTGTCTAAAGGTGACCGGGATTGTTGCCGCGTGATTGTATTTACAGAATTCTGCAAATATGATAAGATTAAAATATTCAATCGTTCGTCAGGAGAAATCCTGTACAAATGAATTAAAAATTCGTTTCGAGAGAAGCAAATATTTTTCAAAACATTGGTACCAATAAACCTTAAATATCACAGTGGACAATTATAAAATTCAAATTGGTTGTTATCACAATGGGCCTGCAGGCCTCCGATTGTAGCGCTGTGCCCGCATCTGGGCGCGCGCGGTCTTCTTAACATAACCTAACCTAAAATTGGTGGTTATGCCACTGCTCCGTAAAACACACCAACTATTATATGTAAATTTCAATACTCTTTGCCCCTAGCCGATCACAGCAAAACAGTTTTTCGTGATTCTTTGAGCAAAAGTTAAAACGACAAAAGATCTTTAGAACATCATTTTACCAAACATTTCCATACATCATATTTGAATTGGAATGACTTAAAAAATGAAAATATACAACACCACTGGAGGGTGTCACGAAATATTTTTTTATCAATCTACTGATCAAACTGGCTATTAAAACTTTAACATAAAATGCGCACGAATTGCAAAATCTAATTTGCGAACCATGCGACTCTTTTTTTAGTATGAATTTGAAAATTTTCAGTTGTAAGTAAAATACGACCATAAAATACGTCACACATTTAGAAAAAAGAGGGGTCTGCGATCATGCAACGGCGGTACTAAAAAATTTTTCACAGAAAATCGTGAAAAAGTTTGTCAAAGGAAGGATTTGTAGGAGCCTAAAATTTAGCATGGAGTATTTGTTAGAAGAGCCCCTGGTTTAATAATTTTTTTTTTAAATTAAAAAATGTTTGGTTTTTAATTTAGTAGTTTAGCAAAGCTTGTATAATTACAAAAACATTCTTCCGTCACTCAAAAGTGCCTTAATATACTTTTGTCAAACTAAAAAAAAATTAAGAGCGAAATTTGTCTTCAAAAAATAAAATTGTAAGTAAATAAAGTTAATAACCTTAAAACAACTTTAAAGCCACTACAACGCTTCCAATGCTGCACAAATGATTTATGATTTTCAATACAATTGAAAGTAAAAACGAGCAATTAAACTTTTCAAATCTATTCGTATGCTAAAATTTTTCTCTTCGTAGCTGTTTAAGATATAATTAAATATAATTAAATAAAAGAACAACTAAGAGTGAGTCTATAAAGGAAGTAAATAAATATTTAATTTCCACAAGAACCAAATGTTGTGCATAATAATAAGAAATAATTAAAAAGTAAAGACAATTTTTAAAAAATTGAAACTAAAAATTTAGAATTGATTTTCACGCAAAAAAGAAAAATAATATAAAAAAATATTTCAACAAAACCAATCATGCAAGATAATTTAAATTTATAAAATTTCAAATCTCGCCAACAATATGAGCTGCGCTTGCAGAACTTTTTATAAGCTTTAAAAAACAAACAAATTTATTCCAGGGTTTTTTAAAAGACTTTTCCAATAACTTAATATAAGACATAAAATCTCTTTAAATATTGTATAAGAAAACCAAATATTCAAATTATTAAATAACGTAATTAAATAAACAAAAAAAAAATATTTTGATCTTGCCAAAGCAAAATAAAAATGCGTGCTACAATTTTACAAATTTTTCGTAATCTTAAAGAAAATAAAAGCAATGAAATTTATTATAAATAAAATATATTATAGAAAAAATTTTTGTTTGAAATTTTATTTCAGTGTAAATTTTGAATAAACAAATTATTGAATTGTTATCCAAATGAATATAAGCGAAATATTTAAATAAAAAAATTTTCGAGAAAAAAAATATCTACTTTGAGTTATTTACGACTTTTAATCCTCCATCGGGCGCGGTCTGATTATAACACAACTGAACGCGGTGAATTCCCAAGTAACCAAAACTGGTTAAAATCCGGTTGTGCAATGGTTTTGCAACATACGTTGAGAAACCTATGAAGTTAAAAACGGGTTTAAATAATGTAACAATAACGGGCCAGCAACCTTGTCACAACCGAAAGCGCCACGTTATTTTGTAACCGTGGTTAAAAAAACAGTTTCCTGATAACGTTGTGCTAACTTTATAGAAAAACCATGTCAAATAAATAATAAATGGAATTGAAAGTCGCGGCTTTGTAGATATTGTAGAAATCTACATAATGGCAGTTTTTCTCTACAAAATGGCAGTTTTTACTGAAACAAAAATCTATTTAGTTGAAGTTAGAAAACGGTTTCTAAAACACCTGCTTGCAACTCAAGATAAAAATTCGTAAGTAAATAACTGTTAATTAACGGTTTATTACGAGTTAGTTACAAAACGGTTGCCGAATAACGTATTTGTACCTCAGGTTAAAAATTCGGTAGTAAATAATGGTTTATTTCGGGTTATTAGAAAACGGTTTGCAAAATAACTGAAAAGAAACGGTTAGAAATTGGTTGTTTTTGTAACCGATGTTACTTTGAGGTTGTTTTTGTAACCCATGTTACTTTGAGGTTGTTTTTATAACCTCGGTTACAAATTGTTTATTGGGTTACTATTTCGTGAGGTTTGAAATTATTTTGTGAGGTTTAAAAACGCATTGGAGATAATAAAATTCCCTCATTTTTGTCTTTTGCGTGTCTCAAGCCGTTATCGAGCTTTTGAAAAAAAAAAAAACGATTATCTCGAAAAATAACGGGTTTTTGATAATTCAGCGTATGAGATGAATTGGAGAGAATAATGTTTGCCACAATTTGGTCTTTTACTATATTTTACCGTTATCGAGATATTATCATTAAAGATTTTTGCGAAAAAACATTTTAAAGAAGAATTAAAGACATTGAAATTTCCTACATTTTTATCTTTTAACTTAAATTGATATCGTTTACCGTTATCGAGATATTTCCGATTTTGTAAAATAAAAGTTCATAGTGTAAATTGTTCAGAAACGTAGATTTTGTATAAGAAGTTCGCATCAGATATTTTTACTAAAAAATTTGTCTATCCTCATATAGAGTATTTGATAAGTGACCCCTTGCAATCGTAGCTTGTTTTAAAAAGCTGTGTTTGCCGTATTTTCCTTACCTAAAATTAATAATACGGTGTGTATAATTTGACAATTAATTTTTAAACTTTATGACCCGTCCTTATCTAAAAAATTTAACCACAAAGTGTAAAACGCTATTAACTTTCCATGTGCACAAGTTGGGGTTAATTCAACAATTCGCAAAGCATAATTTCGACTTTGTAATTTATAAATTCGCAACTGTAATCAACAATATCCGTTTCGCACTTTTTAGTTCACTCAATTTGACCGGCAAGGATAATTCGTCATATCCAAACCAAAAAAAAAGTAATCCAAAGCAAGAAAATTCCCTTCATGTCCTCGCAGGGCAAGTAATTGTCTTTAAAAAAAAATTAAAAGTGCACATAATATGAGGAGAAAAACGCTTTCATTTTCATCTCCGCCCCGTCACATACCATCAAGTGAACGCCATACCATTATCTGAACAAAAGGAAAGGCCAAGAATCTTCCATTCATCTTGATTTTGCTGGCTTCTGGTATCTGGATGATTGTTGTTTGTTGGTTCGATTGCCTATTGTGCCATCATAATCCAGTTCGGTTGTTTTGCGTGCAATCAATAAACATTCTGGCAGCAGAATTCATCCCCATGGCCATAGTGTGTAATTTCCTAAATTATGGCATTCGACTCACTTCCAACTTGATACCTGGCAACAGATCAATGTCCATTGAAGGGTCCCAAATACCAATCCATATGAATTGTCTCAGGTTGAGGTCCGAAAACATTAAGTGGAAAGAGTCAGCGTTTCCTTGCTGCAAACAACCTTCATTACCATACACCGCCTCGCCTTATCGATAGTTTGTTGTCGATGCTTCGTTACCAACATCACATCATCCAATGGCCCCGATTGCGTTTATCTGGGGGAGCATTTATCTGACGAAACGTATGGCAAAGGTTTCTGTTATGCAGTTACCCACTTGGATTGCAGGTGGCATGCAGCACCACATATTTACCTACACACCACATGCACTATAAGTGCAATTCAACAGCAGCAGCCTACACTATCCCTTCAGGGCTTTTTGTGCTATCAGAGGCTCCTCCACTGCAATGCTGTGGGACACGCAATAAGATATTGCGGCATGTGTTTTTCCTACATATATATATTCATGTATGCTGATAATTCTGCTGCTATTATGACCACGATGACGTTGAGGACGTGGTCGAGGACATGGACCCAGAGATTATAAAGATGAGGAGGATGCTGTGGTGGTGGATTTCATTCATAAACCTCATCCATTGCTTGCTGATCTTCTCTGCCCACAAAACCGATGGCGATTTTCACTGATAGTAGGCTAGAATTTCCATGGTATGGCATCACTTTGGGGTATTATTTGCCTGCAACATAAACGAGTATAAATAAATACACATAAGTAACATATGTACGCCAGCAGCATAATCATCATCATAATTTACGTGCAATCATCATTATCGCATGTGCAACAGCAACTTGTATTGAGGTAAATGGAGACCAACAAAGAAATCGAACTCTTCTGGCTATAAATATCATAACATCATCCTATACGGTGATCGAGCACGGTAGGACCTCAGAGGGACGCCCAGCTAAAGGTTCCTTCTACTCGCCATGTAACATACAAAATACAAGCAAGGAGCCATCGCGCAAGGAAAATCTTAACTTCCCTTGGGCGATTTGACACAAAACGAAAGAAAAATTACTGTGGGAGGATTAAAGCATATGAGCAAGGGATTTGGTAGCTGAATGAATGCTGGTAAGCTAATATTTTATAAAACGTTCTTTCAAAAAGGTAGTCGCGATGTACACTCAACTTAAACAGCTAAGAAGCCATAAAATACGCAACTTGCGGATTCACACGATCGCGAACGTGAATATTTGCAGTATCTTGGATGAAATATCATATAAACAGCGTTTAACATCATGCAAAATACGTCTGTTGTGAACAGCACGTAATTTTCTTATACTGAATTAGTAGCCCTGTTCGCTTTCTGAAAAAAAAACTTTTCAAAGCTGTGGATGGAGACTCGCAGCAAAACAATCTTATTATCTTTGACTTCTTTTAACAAAAATTGCTTGAAACGTTTTTAAGAGCTGCGAAAATTTATAAAAATATCAGTTGTGATCAACAGAAAACTTTCCTCTGCGATTTTTAGTTTCGGAAAATATACACTCAGAAAAATGGAGGCTAACACGACGACCTACATACGGCGTAATTGGCCTCGGGCAGGCGCGCGTTCGCCTGCATGTGGGCAAGTAAAACTGAGTTGACCTGTGGTCGGAGAAATTCTGAAATTAAGCCACCAGCAGGTGAAGTAGGGCATTGGGAGCTGCACGAGTTGACCTTAGATAGGTTAACTCTGACCGCTAGCTGGCTTACAGAAACCTCTGTAAGGTCAGAGTTAACCTGACAAAAAGTTGACCTGGACATTTTTCTGAGTGTACAGTACACGGAGAAAAATCCAAATAGGAATAGACGAGACAGTAGACTCTTCTGCAATGATTCCCTAAAAATAGGGAATTATTTCTATAATTTTGGGAAAATTTCCTATTTTTTGCAATGGGTTCCCTTTTATTTTGGAGTCATTACGAAAAAATTTTACTGTCTCGTATATTCCTGATTTTTGTAGAAATCTGTCCTATTTTATTTTTCTCCATGTATGTAAAAATTAGTTTGTTTTTCAAATATCTTGAGAACCGTTAGTGATGACAAAAATCCTTGAAAAAAGAAATGTAGTAAATTTTCTATCCTTAAAAAATATTTATATCCTTACCTTGTCATATTCATTTTCTCCCAAAATATTCATTTTTGCCCAATAAAAAAAATTGTAAGCAAGGTATCTATTACAGCTACCGTTACTTTTCCAAAACTTAATAGAAAACCACGATTTCTGTAAAACTTTTTTACAAACAATTTCAAGTCGCTAGGTCAACGCGTTCTCGAGTTTTTTGAGACACGTAAAACGGACAGAATACAGAAAGACAGACCGATAGACCGCCAGACCGACAAACCGACCGACCGACCGACCGACAGACAGACCGACAGACCAACAGACCAACAGACCAACAGACCAACAGACCAACAGACCAACAGACCAACAGACCAACAGACCAACAGACCGACAGACCAACAGCCCGACAGACAGACGCACGAACATCCTCATAATTTTACCTCAACCAATTTCGCGCGCATCAGAAAGTTTCTATCTGCCCCCGTTCTCGAGTCAGTCTCCTTCATGAAAACAATACCTTCCCTCTATAGAAGAAGAAAGTAAAAAAAACAATTTATTTTTGTGTGGTCATATGGCTGGTGGCAGGAGGCAAGGAAAAAAAGTTTTTAATACACAGAAAAAAATAATTGGTTTAACAAAAAAAAATTCGTAAATATTACTGAAGTTTGTATATACTTCGTAATATTAACAAATTTTAGTAACTATACGAAAAAATATTTGTTAATATTACGAAGTATATACAAAACTTCAGTAATATTTACGAATTTTTTTTTGTTAAACCCATTTTGTAAATAATACAAAATTATTTTTTTCTGTGTACGTAGAATTTACTCAACAGGGCAAACCATCGCACGCAGAAAATCTATCGTACGGCCCCCAGTATTTTCGTATCATTTTTTATTACACTTATCTTTTTTCTTTAGTATACAGCAGAAATTTCGCGCCATTAACAAGATTTTAAGGAAATAATATCTCATTATCTAAAATTTTTAAATTAAATACACTGCAAACTAATTTTTTTCGTTTAACCCTTTCACTTTCGAGAGCAGAAAAGTTTTTTTCACAATGCACTGAAAAAATCACATGCCACAACCAAAGATGTGAAACCGTACCGGAACCATTGGAACCCCCACAAATATTTGGAACCGGTATCGGAACCGGAGCCCGTCATATTGTTTTACTTCAAAATAGGGTTGAAACGAATTTTGGGGTTGGGTTTGGCCAAATATACTATTCGCAGAGATTTTGTATAAGAAAGTCATGTGCTGTTCACATCAGATACATTTTGTTTCTGTTTATTATTTAATGAATAAAAGATGATCCATTTCTGTTATTTTTATTCCAACAAGATTTCGCTTTTTTTTCTTAAGCGCTCTTTTCCGGATCTTAGCAAGCATAATTACAGGCAAATTTTTCAACAATACAATACTTTCTATACCGCGTATAAACACCTGAAAGAATATTTAAAAAATATACATATTGAAAAAAAAAAGACTATTGCATGTTGAATCTGATTAATTGATTACTTATCGGAATTTATTGAAGAAAACTTGGAGAATGCTGTCGGTTGGGAACCCACCTGACATTTTCGACATGTTACACCATGGACAAAACACTTTCGACTCCGGTGTTATGTTCGCTGACGCCTATAAAATGCTCCAATTTGACAGCATCACACGTGCAATCAATCGACCTTGTGTCATGCATTCTAAATGATGCTGGCCCGTGGGCTCATTTCCAACCTGAAGGATGGATAATATTTTCATACCTTGATGATGACTAAAACTACTAATTATCCCGGCTTTGGTATGAGACGAAAATCTCCCTGAAAAATAAAACTCTTTCAGAAACGTTTCTTTCATTTCGTAAGAACAGAAAAAAAAACTCTCGCAAAACCGAAGTAGATGTCCTTCGCGTGTTCACCGCCTCATAAATCCAATCTGTCGGTGACAAACAAAATTTTTTTGTTTTAATTTTAACATGATATGCGTTTTACGTAGCCGGGCGTTGAATGGCTTTTCTTTATGCAACATAAATGTTGCAAAGTGCAGACGATGCGTGGGAGCTCCTCCCAGCCCCAGTCACACAGTCTCTGGTCGCGTCTCTGGTCGCAGAAAAAAAACATTAACAGCAACTGCAGTAATCAGAATTAAAAGCATAAGAAACTGATATAGCAGATTATAAAGCAGCAACATAGCAATATTAAGAGTCGCCCGGCCGGGTATGAGCCGCCCTCCTACTGATTTATTGAAGACAGCGTGATCTGTCGGCGCATTCTTCGCCGCAGACAAATTTTTGAATTATTGGAAGTGACTCGTTCGGTGGCTGTCTGAACCGTGAAGTTGTTTCAGGATCGACGCTTCTTCCTATTTTTAACTCTTTCAAGCCATTTGTTCAGCTGCTTCAAACGTCTAATTGTGGAAAATTGCATTGAATTACAAAGAAAATATGATGAGGTTGTGATAAAAAGATAGAGGCGTTGTTAAAAATTGCAAGGAGATGTGAATTTCAAGGAAAGTGATTGTAGATTTTTTTTACATACAGTTCGTTGGCTTAATTCTATTGTAGATAAATAATCGAGTAGCATAATATAAATTTTTTGATATAATTGAATCACAAAAAATTGAACTGTAATGTCCAACTTATGTGTGTTGAATTTTACACATTGTTTTTTACGTTTTTTCCGAAACTAAATATTGCAGAGGAAAACTTTGTGTTGATCACAACTGATATTTTCTAAAGTTTTCCATACAATAAATACATAAATATTAAAAACCACAAGAAAATGCTTTAAAAATCGTTTTATGTATTGTAATTTGAGCTAATCGAGACCGATCAGTTTAGAGAAGTGAACCGACACCTTACATTGACACCAACATTGACCACATCGAATTTTGGACTGTACAAAAAAAAATCAACCGACATCTGCGTTTCGTACAGGTGAGCTTAAAATCGCGCCCTTATACTTTTCATTAACTCTTTATCAAACGATCTCGAAGTTTGTACCCAAAAATGGAAACATCGTGCATATCTAAATTGTTGATCGAGTGCTCCAAATTGAAATTAATTTATGTCGAGACTAATTTAATTTTAAAATCATATGAAAATGCAATTCAATGTGATGTGGATTCTTCGCAGGACATTGAAATTAAATTTGTGCGGCACGCACTCAGACCCCTTCTACACTCACAAACGACTACCGAAAAGACGTCATTTGCCGTGATCTAACAAATAGATCATTAGCAGGTCCAGACACCATGGCGTGTCTTATAATTAGTTCCCGGACAAACTCAACTTATGACAGAAACCACCAACCATTAGCAGGATCCGCTAGCGTCCCCTTTCTCCCCGATACCGAACTGTAATTCCACGCTAGATTGTCTAAAGTGTGATCAACTTCCTACCGCGAGATCACAGATGGAAAAATGATGTGTCCATGGCGGCGTCTTCATCTGTCAAAATATTTTGATAGTTTGGGCCAAGAATTCGTGAGTGCGTTAAAAGCAAAACAAACACGAAAACCGACTACCGCCTCATCACGTAGACGTCATTAGATTTGAGTCACATCAGAATCTTAAAGGTGGTCGTCGGCCGCATATTACCATCATTATTACGGTTCGAGGTTATCCACCAGCCACATTGAGGTCTATTTTTAAATCACGGACAAGTGCTATTTTTACAAACGGATGAATCTAAGAATGTCGGAACGGAAAAAAACTTCGGAAACTGTAGCATCTTGCGATGCGTATTGATGATGATGATGGCTCGGTATGGAATCTCAGGTAAACGGAACGGAAAGATATACTCGTGAGCCGCCACATTAAATTCGAGGCTAATTTTGGACATGATTTTGAATCTCGTCCAGTCTACCACAGTTAGTCAACTTCAAATCTCGAAATCTTACAGGTAACAGGTGCTAATTTGTTAGATCTCGAAGTCAATGTTTGTTATTCGTGACACGAAAAAGTGAATTATTTCTAATTGTTATGCTAAGATGTTGTTTACATTTGGCACCCTCACGGGGGATTTCATTTTTGGGGCTTTTCCGCCCGTGATTTTCATGCTGTTAGCACCACATCTATAGCAGCGTGGGTGGCATTGAATTTATTCATGTCATAACGTAATTATGAAGAAATAAATGTTGATTATTACGAGTTTTTTTCTTTGAGTCTCGAGTGATTCCATTGAAGAATTATGAGTAGTTTTTAATAGAAAATAAATGTGAAAATATTACACGATAATTCGGAGTTTAAATTTAATTGACTGAACTGAATTTTTTTTTCTTGAACAAGAAATTGTTTTCTCTTATAATTGAAAGGTTTTAGGGCTTTTTAATTTATAAGTAATTTTAAGTCGATTGATATCAAACTCTTAATTCAGATTTGTATTTTTGCGCCCTCAAATAACAAAACTGGTAAATCGGAATTTTATGAAACTCAAAACTTAAAGTTATCATGGGCCGTTTGCGCCAATTATCCTTAAAAAATATCAGTTGTGATCAATACAAAACTCTCCTCTGCAATATTTAGTTTCGGAAAAAAATATCTTTTTTTTTCAAATACCTTGAGAATCGTTAGAGATACAAAAACCGTTAATGCAAAAAATGTAGAAAATGTTATAACCTTAAAATTTTGTTATATTCATTTTTTACCAAAAAAAACGGTAATTTTCAAAAAAAAAATATATGAGAGGTAGCCGTTATAGTTACTTTTCCAAAAATTGATACTATTACGGATTGGGGTAATTATTTCATATAATTAAGGTTTAGCTGTATGACTTACTCGTAATTACTTTGAATCGCATACCGTGGTGATCAAGTAGTCAGAATAGTGAAGGCTGACCGCTGTGACAAACCCGGATTGCAAAACGAGTGAGTGCTTATGGTTATTTATTCTGTAGTATAGTTACTTAGTTTAATATTAATATTGTTGTGTTTTGGGATAAACCCAGAAGAGTAGTATTCGGTGGGTATCATTGTTTTCTGTCCGTCAGATTGTTGTAGTTCTGGACTAGATGACGAATCAGGGGGGGTGAACGTTTGTCGTTCGTCTGGGCGTTAGTCGCTTGTCGGCGTGTGTCGCTGACTACCCTGCTTGTCGGCGTGTGTCGCTGACTACCCTGATTGTCGGCGTGTGTCGCTGACTACCCTGTCATCTGGGGTCCGAAAGGAAGAGACACGTTCGTCGTGTACTTTAGGTCCGTCCGAGGTAAAGGGAGGGTAGCTTTAAGCCCTCACTAAGTCTTATAGACTTACGTGGTTTTCTTTTTATTTACAGGAGTGAATTGGACCGGCACCCGGCATCAGAAAATACATCTAAACCCTGAAATGTTAATTAATGAATAAACTGATGTCTGTATTAACTAATATTATTATGTTTTATTCATCGCGCCTAGTTTTTGCCTTCCTAACATCTTCAGAAGTGGGATAAAGAGATGTCTGATTGTCGAGTGCTGTCCCTTTCGCTCCTTTGTATGAAAAACCGCTGTGTAATGGTTTTAATTAAAGTGATTGATTTTATTAATCAAAGCAAGTTGTTTTTAAAAAAAAAATCAATTGACGGGGAAAATTCGATTGTCAAAAAAGTCGAAAGTTTTAAAAAAAGAAATTTGCTCAATTGTGATGGCATCAAAGACAGGAGAACCCGGAAGAAAAAGGAAAAAACCGAATGCAGCAAATGGACCGATATCTACAAATAATGAAAACTTAGCGACAAACGAAAATTTGGTCAACATGGTTGAGCTAATGGCGGCGCTCACACGTCAAGTAGGTCAAATCAGTGTAAGTTCAGGTAGCCGGGCCGGGGCTGATTTGATTCCGTTATTCTCACCCGAGAATAAAAATGCAGACATGCGGCGTTGGCTTATAAAGGTCGATGAACTGAGGGAAGTCTACGGATGGGATGAAAAAGCTACGACTTATCATGCCATCAGCCGTTTAGGAGGCTACGCTCGCGGTTGGCACGATTCTCTTCCATCGATCAAATTCACCTGGGAAGAATGGAAGATAAAGTTGTTAAAAGCCTTTCCCACCGAGCAGGATTACGCAAAATTATTGACCGAAATGATAAGCAGGATGAAAAGACCACACGAGACTGTATTGGAGTATTATTATGCAAAATTGGCGTTGCTTAATAACTGCGAAATCTTCAAAAAAAAAGCAGTCTCCTGTATAATAGCTGGTTTGGCCGATTTTAACGTTGAAGCTGCGGCTAAAGTGGGCGATTATAACGAACCGGAAGATTTGCTGAAATTCCTGAAGACGGTAGCGGTTAAATCAACAGATCTACAGCCAAAGAAGAATTTCGCAGGCCCATCCAATAAAAACTGGCCCCCAAAGAGGCGATACGAGCCTCCAAATAAACCAGCGGGTAAAAATTTGCCTGAGTTTCCCAGAAAGTGCTACACGTGTGGAGAACGAGGTCATCTGGCCATGAATTGCCCATCCAGAACTAAACTAGCCAGAAAACAGGAGAAGGGAGGAACAACCAAACAAGCTTTGCTCACCCGGACCGATAAGGCAAGTAGTAAATATTTTAAAAATATAAAATTGAATGGGGTACAGCTGGATGCATTCTTGGATTTGGGCGCTAACTGCAATATGATCCGACGAGATGCCGCCGAAAAATTAAACTGTGTATCGGAGGGACCCGCTACTACTATTAACGGCTACGGCGGTGGGGTAATTAAATCATTGGGTGTTTACAAAAATGTAAAAACCATTGTCGATCGCGCTACGGCGATTACCGATTTTCTAGTAGTCCCTAATCACGCTCAGGAAATATCTGTAATCGTGGGGCAGCCTTTCACAGAACAAGCACATGTGAAAATTTTCAAAAATGATAATGTTTTGCGCGTCTACGAGCAATTTGACACGGAATTACCACAGTACGTCGATAATTCACCCCCGACGAAAATTCCAATTTGGGTAAAAGAGGCGCAAGTCATCCCGAGAAAACATTCAGCTAACGTGGTTTGTCGAGCCAAATATACAGGAGAGTTGTTTGTCGACTCTAGTATACGTCTGAGGGAAAACTCTGAATACTTTTTACCCAACTGTATCGTAAGGGTCGATGGTGACCAGGAATGTGTACTCCCCGTAATAAATACCACCGATCACGATTTGATCCTTAGTACCAAACATCCACTTGCGAGGGGAAAGGGTTGTCTGCAGCAAAACAATGTATTGAGTATTACAACTACGAACAATAGACTAGACGAGACTTTTGTCATCGGTAAAACCTTGACAGACGAACAAGTTACGACGCTTTTGAGCGTTTTGGGTAATTATCAGCATTGTTTTTCCACTCAAATGAAGGACATCGGTTGTACGACAGTTGGACAACTCAAAATAGAAATGATCGACGATACCCCCGTAACATATCGTCCCTACCGAATGAGTCCCGAACAAAGGAAGAAAGTTGGCAATATCGTAGAAGAACTTAAAAACGCAAATATCGTCAGAGACTCGGTATCTCCATTTTCTTCGCCAGTACTACTTGTAAAAAAGAAAAATGGGGATGAACGTTTGTGTATTGACTACCGACGATTAAACAAGAAAATCAAACAAGACCGTTACCCTCTACCACGAATCGACGATCAATTAGAACAGCTTCAAGGCTATAACTTCTTTACAACTTTGGATATGTCTTCAGGTTATTATCAAATCCCCGTAGAAGAAGCTTCTAAAAGCAAGACTGCGTTTGTAACCCCAGACGGACAATATGAATTTAATCGTATGCCTTTTGGCATTTCGGTGGCGACATCCGTCTTCCAGAGACTAGTAAATAAAATATTAGGACCGTTACGTGGAACGGTAGCTCTAGCGTACATCGATGATATATTAATTCCGGCAAAAGACTTCGACGACGGTATTGAGCGGTTAAAAAGAATTTTGGATGTAATTGATACTGCAAATTTGACCCTAAATCCGAAGAAATGTCACTTCTTCATGACCGAAATCGACTTTTTGGGATTTGAAGTTTCACAAGACGGTATAAAACCCGGAACTCATAAAGTTAAAAGTGTTGTAGAATTTCCTGTTCCCCAAAACGTACATCAAGTGCGTCAATTCATCGGCTTAACGGGATTCTTTAGACAATTTATTGAGGGATACGCTATTAAAGCGAAACCTTTAACTAGTCTTACCCGACAAGACGTAACCTGGCAATGGAATAAAGAACAAATAGAGGCATTCGAATACCTTAAGAATCGTTTAGCGGAAAGACCTTTGCTGGCGCTATACAATCCGCAAGCTGAAACGGAAATACACACTGATGCTAGTAAGGTGGGTCTTGCTGGGATTCTACTTCAAAAACAAGCTAATGGTAAATTTCAACCAGTAGCGTATTACAGCAGGCAGACAACTACTCCCGAGCAAAAGTATCATTCTTACGAGCTCGAGTGCCTCGCCGTAGTAGAGACGCTGCGTAAATTTCGTACTTACCTTTTGGATATATCTTTCAAGGTAATAACTGACTGCAACGCCTTAAAGGCGTCCGCGAATAAGAAGGACCTTTTACCAAAAATTGCTCGTTGGTGGCTCACTCTCCAAGAGTTTCGATTTGAAGTGGAGCATAGACCTGGAAGTCGAATGCGGCATGTGGATGCCTTGAGTCGCAACCCTATAGTTAATCAACCGCCAGAGGATCGCGAATTTGAAGTTTTACGGATCGAACAAGCCGACTGGGTGTTGGCGAGTCAGCTGACCGACGAAAAGATTAAACTAATTCGCGAAATTTTACTGCAAAAACCTAAGACTGATTATGAACGATCTATACACGGTGATTACTGTTTGAAACAAGAAAGAATCTATCGAAAAACCAAAACGGGTCAACAGTGGGTCATTCCAAATTCAATGCGTAAACAAGTGGTACATGCCTGTCACGATGAATTCGGACACTTTGGTGTGGAAAAAACCTTGCTCAAACTAACGGAATCTTATTGGTTTCCTAAGATGCGAGAGTATGTCTCCCGATACATAAAGACCTGTATTCCGTGTATGTTCCACAAAAAGCCAAAAGGACGACAAGAGGGATTTCTGAATCCTATCCCTAAGGTAAGCGTACCCTTTCATACAGTTCATATGGATCATTTGGGGCCATTTAGGAGAAGTACTGGTGGTAACCAATACGTTATCGTCATGGTCGAAGCATTCACGAAGTTCTCTCTCTTGCGAGCTGTTAAAAATACCAAGACGTTACCTGCTATCAAGTTCTTAGATGAAATGATTGAGCAATTTGGAGTGCCGAATCGTTTGATTACCGATCGTGGAACCTGTTATACATCACATTTGTTTCGGAAATACTGCGAACAAAAAGGTTTACAACATGTAATGAATGCGGTGGCTACACCAAGAGCTAATGGGCAGGTTGAGAGGTATAATTCGACCATATTAAGTGCATTATCGACAAGCTCGGAAGATGACAATAAATGGGATAAGAAATTGGCTCGAGTGCAATTTGCAATTAATAACGTTGTACATGCAACGACACGGAAAACGCCTAGCGAACTCCTGTTTGGATTTCGACCGCGGGCACCGGCAGACGCCCAATTGACAGTAGAAATTCAGGAGGAACGCCCGACGATTTCAGATTTATCCATGACGAGAGACGAAGTCGCATCGAAAATTGAGATTGACCAAGCGAAGCAGAAGCGGCGATATGATAAGAGTAGGAAAACTGCGAGAGTATATAAATTGGGAGATTTAGTCGTGGTAAGGAAAGCTGTCGTATCCGATGGGCAAAGTCGAAAGCTAGCACCAAAATATAAGGGACCGTTCGAAATAAAGAAAATTTTACCTAACGATCGATATATAGTAGCGGAGTTAACTGGGGCCTTGAGAAGTAAACGAGGTGCATTCGAAAACGTGGAAGCAGCTGATCATCTGAAACCGTACTCGCAGCCAAGTGACACGGACGAAAATGATAGTGACTGGGAGGACTATCAGGACGAAGAGTTGAAGCAATCAAACTAGTATCGAGGACGATCCAACACAGGATGGCCGAGTTATTACGGATTGGGGTAATTATTTCATATAATTAAGGTTTAGCTGTATGACTTACTCGTAATTACTTTGAATCGCATACCGTGGTGATCAAGTAGTCAGAATAGTGAAGGCTGACCGCTGTGACAAACCCGGATTGCAAAACGAGTGAGTGCTTATGGTTATTTATTCTGTAGTATAGTTACTTAGTTTAATATTAATATTGTTGTGTTTTGGGATAAACCCAGAAGAGTAGTATTCGGTGGGTATCATTGTTTTCTGTCCGTCAGATTGTTGTAGTTCTGGACTAGATGACGAATCAGGGGGGGTGAACGTTTGTCGTTCGTCTGGGCGTTAGTCGCTTGTCGGCGTGTGTCGCTGACTACCCTGCTTGTCGGCGTGTGTCGCTGACTACCCTGATTGTCGGCGTGTGTCGCTGACTACCCTGTCATCTGGGGTCCGAAAGGAAGAGACACGTTCGTCGTGTACTTTAGGTCCGTCCGAGGTAAAGGGAGGGTAGCTTTAAGCCCTCACTAAGTCTTATAGACTTACGTGGTTTTCTTTTTATTTACAGGAGTGAATTGGACCGGCACCCGGCATCAGAAAATACATCTAAACCCTGAAATGTTAATTAATGAATAAACTGATGTCTGTATTAACTAATATTATTATGTTTTATTCATCGCGCCTAGTTTTTGCCTTCCTAACAATACACAGAAAAAAATAATTGGTTTAACAAAAAAAAAATCGTAAATATTACTGAAGTTTGTATATACTTCGTAATATTAACAAATTTTAGTAACTATACGAAAAAATATTTGTTAATATTACGAAGTATATACAAAACTTCAGTAATATTTACGAATTTTTTTTTGTTAAACCCATTTTGTAAATAATACAAAATTATTTTTTTCTGTGTAGGAAAACTACTATTTTCGTAAGACTTATTTACAAAAAACTTCAAGTCGCTAGGTCAACGCGTTCTCTAGTTATTTAAGATACGTACAACGGACAGAACGATGGACCGACAGACCCTGTATCTGTCTGGACATAATTTAGCCTGAAACGGATTTCAGTACGGAATTTTTTTATCTACCCCCGATCTCGAGTCGGTCTCTGTCATGAATACAGTAATCCCTCCAACTGCGCGGTAGATACGTTACACAAAAAGAGCGCGCAAACCGAAACCGCGCACTGTGAACCCTACTTTGTATGAAATTTTGGGGTTAGGAACATGTTTTTTAAACGAAAATTATAAAAAACCGCGCAGCTGCGAAATTTTTACCGCGCAGTTCGACATTTTTGTATCAAAAACAGGGAACAACCATTATATAGAATGGAAAGTAAGGCCTTTCCTCATTAACTTCCACTAGAGTAAGCACTACACTATAGAAATCGGGTTTTTTATCTCACTTCCCCTTTCTGCTGTCATACACTCGACCGAAAAAAATCAAAAAGAATTCCCATTTACAATACATACAGAAAAGTGCTGGCACTTTTGTTTACATTTTGCATGACATTTCATTGCAACATTGATTCATTTCATTGCAACGATTGATTTTGATGGATAATCACATTTTAGCGTGTTAACATTGCATAATTTCACTGAAAATGAATAAAGCACAAATTCATCACTGTTTAGTGAAGGAATGTTCCGCTAATTCCATTAAAAACCCAAACCGAAAGTTTTTTCGAGTCCCATCAACAACAGAAAGGTAAAGTATAACGAAAGATCGACAGAATTGCACATGAACGGGCCTTAAAACAATTAAAAACTAAAACTAAATTAAATTTAACACCTTTCAACACATTAGAACATCGCTAATATTTAATGGAAATATCAAATTATCTATAAAAAATTTCCATTACCCGGTTTTGTTTTGATTTGTTTTCATTTCAAGTGACAGATGGGAATCCATATTGCCACACACCAGCAAATCGTTCAGTGTTCATGTACACTGTCATGTAACAGCTATAGAAATCCTCGGATGTACGCTCCCAACACAAAAAATTTTGTTAGAGCTTTCCATTCTATATAATGGTTGTTCCCTGTTAAAAACTTAACCGCGCAGTTGCGAAACCGCGCAGTTAGAGGGATTACTGTACAATATTTTCCCTCTATAGCAGAAGAAAGCAATTAATAAAACTGAACAAAAAGAAAATACAAAAAAAATAAATAAAATAGTGATTCTTAAGTTAAAAAACCAATAAAAAAAATTTAAAAAAATTGTACAAGTGTTATTTGTTAAAAAGAAATTGTCTAACAAAAACGACATTTTTAGTGTCAATAGTTTTGTGTCCAAATAGCCGTTGCTGATTCTGAGTCGGACTTTGTTTTCGCCAAATTCACTCTACTTCTAGAGATACCAAAAAGAAAATATCTTCAATACCAAAAAAGTTGCTTAAAAGATTTTCTTTTTCGTATCTCCAAAAATTGAGTGAATCTGGCCAAAACAAAGTCCGATTTAGAATCAAAATATTGTTATAAATACTACCCCAATATTTTTAATTCTATTTTATGCAAGTGGTAGGTCTGTGGAGTTATACTTGATGAACCTTTTACAAAAAAAAAAATAAAGCGAAATTAAATAAATAACGAAAAAACGAAATCTTTTTTTTCGGCTTTCGTTACGTTTTTCGTTATTACAACGGAATTAAATTTCTATAACGCAATTTTGAGGAAAATACCGGAAAATCGTTATTTCGTTACTTAATGATAACGTTTCCCATCCATGGATAAATATAAATTAATTTCAAAAACAGTTTTTTAATTAAATCTTAAAAAATGTACTAAAAAGGAAAAAATAATGTTTTGGATCTGTGTATCAGAAATAAAAGCGAGATAAAAGCATAAAAAATAAAATATTTTTTTTTTCGCTCATAAATTTGTTGAAACATTTCTATTTTTGTTTACATTACATTATAGATAAAATAATTTACACCTACCATAAATGGCTAAGTATGAATCACAAGGCATAAATCAAAATATGATTCAGTAATCTGCCAGAGCTATTCCACGGCTATCATATCTAGGAGCATGTCTACATCCCTAGAGACCCTATAGTTAGTCTGATGTTTCCGCCTTCATGCCATAATAGGAATCAACTTACAAGTACCTTCACTATCCCTACATTTAACCATTCACCATAGGTGCATGGGATTCGTACCTGAGTCGGCATAGAGTTTGGCTCCATTCTATCGATCTTTCTTAACAAAAAAAAAAAAAGAAACAAACCCGCCCCAAAACAATAGGCCAATAAATATACTCCATGATCGCATTAAATTCCGCTTTGCACAGATCGGTGCGCATTCTGTCGGCTCATAAATACTACCTGAAAAGTAATCCAATGCAAAAGCAGAACATTTCTTGTGCTACAGATACGCAGGAAACAACTCATGGATACATATTTGTATCACAGTTTATCACGCGTGTCAAACGCAAGAGTCATGACTTCTCAGCTGAAAATAGCGGACAGACATATCACCCTGAATCGAATCGAATAATTTTGCATTCAAATGAGGTTTTCCTCATGAAAAATCTTGGAAATTGGAAAACTACAATAAATTGGTGTAAATTTAATTTGAATTAAGGATCTTTTGGTTTTCTAAGATAATTAGTTTTTGTTTGAAGTCACAGGCAAATAAATCAATTCTTCACCCTTGTGTTGTGAAATTCTTGTTGCCATGGATCATTTCCGAAGAATTTCCAATTGGAAAATTCTTTTTTTCTATTACTATTAGACAACACGCCTGACAAGCCATTGAAATAGACGATCAGCCCATTTGCAATCCGTTAAGACGCCTGAAAAATACAATAACCATGAAGCACTTCGACCCCTAGGATCATCCCAGAGGTGCATGGTGATCTTCAACCGATGCGGGCGTGCGCCTCGGAAATGTCTTAAGAATTCATTGAGAGATTTCGAATTGGTTCTGTTTCGCCGCATTTCATGTCGTAAACTCATTCTTCTGCTGGACTTCTGACATCTACTGTCATTAATTATGAGTGGCTGTCTTCGGGTAATTCGGATGATGGGGCACTTCTTGTTCAGTTCATAGCCATCTTACTTACGAAACCATTAAATTGACGACAGCTAGGAACGCATTTTAGTCATTTCTCCTTTACTTTCGCAGTAATTTCTTTAACTCTTAACAACCTCATAAAATGCGTTAAAATTAATTGGAGGACATTGAGAAATGAATCTCCCACTCAAAAGCAGCAAATCCATACTTTAAACGACAAGTGCAAAAAATTAATATGACAACAGCTGAACCGATTGTGGTAAAAAGAAAATCCCCAAAGATCATATCTTTGTTGAGACATTGCCAATATTTCACGAAACACAACGGCTGCAAATTTTTTTAATTGTGAATTTCATAAAAATATTATGACAGTTTAAGTGTGACAATAATTTTCACTATTTATTAATACGAGATAATAATATGGAAAACAGGAAACATATGTTTCGAATGGCAATCAAAATTTTGTAAATATTCCGTGCAGTTAAATGTCATATTTTTATTTTGATTTTCCTGTTGACCCATTAACTCGAGGAAAATGTGGGTTGACGATATTTCCATTATGAATATTTTAATAAAAAAAATTTAATTCATTCAGAAATATGAATGAAATTCAGTGACCTTTAAATTTTTTTTGGAGTGAAATGATGGGGCTGTAAAATGTTTAAAAATTTTGTATAGTAAAAATATTTCTCAAATATATGTAAATATTTGTTCTCGATTCAATAGCCTCGCATATTTCCCAATAAGGGGGCAGTAATTTTTTAGAGATAAATTAAAAAATTAAAATATAAAACAAGAGTTTCCAAAACTTAGCCTTTTTTTAGAGTGGCTATAATTGAATTTTAATGTATTAAACCCACCAACCATCTACCCACACCCAGTTTACCCCCTTAGGGGTGATCTTAGTGAGCGTCTACGTGATTGTTCTTTCCATCACTTTTTAAAAATTTCTCCCGAAGTTTGGGCTAAGCATGGATGTGTCAAACAATCACTCATGACTGAGACATTGTCAACGTTTTTATTATTATGCAGACAAAAAAAACATGAAAAAAATTCACACAAAATTCAAATTAGGTACACGGAGAGAAATATTAGGACAGATTGCTACAAGATATAGGAATTAATTTTTTGGTAATGATTCCCAAACAAAAGGGAATTCATGCCAAAAAATAGGAAATAATCCCAAAATTATTGGAATAATTCCCTATTTTTAGGAAGTGATTGCAGAAGAGTCCACTGTCTCGCATATTCCTATTTGGATTTCTCTCCGTGTAATAATAGAGTCGGCGCCGCTGGATCAATTCCGCCCTAGACAGTTTTCGGCATTCGGTCTTCGGCATTTGCTCTTCGGGCTCGGGTCTAACTGTTCAAAGGGTGGGACAAATACTATTGGGCGAATATTTTTTCAGTGGGGGTGGCCTCTCTAATAGTGCAAGCCAGATCCAAATCCCTTCTGAATTGCATGAGATAGCAGATTATGGGGTTTAAAAAGAAAAAAGTGGGTATTTATCGGTAGACAAACATTTTGCCTAAAGGCTGACCTCTCTCGTAGTGAAAACCTAATAAGAATCCCTTCATCTGATAGAAATTTAAAGGGTGATGGTATACAGAGAGGGAAGGGGGTGAATATTAGTGGGCGGAATTTTTTCCTGTGGGCTGACCTCTTTTGTAGTGAGAACTGGAGCCAAATCCGTTCAAAATCGCAGAAAATAGCAGGCGAGAGGTTTACAGAGAGGTAAGGGGGTAGATATTCGTAAGCGTGGTAAGGGGGGTAGATATTCCTCATATCTCTCATGGAGAAAACTAAATCAGAATTTCTTTAGCAGATCAAGTGATTTCAGGAGAGAGGGTTCACAAAGAGGGAAACGGGTTGATATTCGTCCCAGGATACTAATACCTGAAAGCGGATTCGTATCCCTTCAGTGGTTCAAGAGATATCAGGGGAGGGGTTAACAGAAATTATCCTATTCTTTATCCCAAAAGCAACTCTACCCGTATGCAAAGTTGTCCCAAAATCGGTTCCGCCGTTTTCGCGTAATGCCGAAACAAACACAGAGGCAGATACACAAACATGAATTTAACACGTTCGTGACATTTGCTTTTTCAACTTTTTTTACATTTGGACATCGTGTACCACGGGTGGTACACTAGCGATTTGTTTTCTGGCGGCTGTGCGCCATCGGTGGTACACGGTGCGTGTTTTTATATTACTTCCACAAAAAAACTACCGCACTATTCACTCGCACGGTTTTAAAAAACTGTACATGTACCACCAGTGGTACACGATGTCACGAACGTGTTAAAAAATGTTTTTTTTTGGCTTTAGTACAGCCAAATACATTGATGTATAACGAAATTTCTGAAAAAAAACCAAAATTTAAAAATTACCCCCCTTGTGACTGTTTTAAAATGAAATAGAATTTTAAAAACGATTAACCATAAAATCTTAAAGCAATCGTTTAATTTTCAGTTCATACAAAAGACCGGAAAAGTTTTCGATCCAAAAACTCCAGTATTTGATATTGTGATTCTATCACAATGAAATACTTGAGCAAATACAAAGTACTATAAACCGACTCCTTTAAGACTTAATCGCGGATGGCGCTTTTGGTGCCACTTGCAACGTTCAAGAACAAGTGTTCGAGGGCATTTTTCATTCGAATCGGAACTCTTCCTTGGAGAGCAAAAAAGATGTTTAATAAAAAGGAACATGAAACACTTTAGAACTGGCGTAAAAAGGTATCCCAGAAGAATTCAAAGACGATAAAATTGGATCCGATTGGAGTCAGAACCGCAGCAACAGCAGAAGCATCGCAACCAGAAGAAAGAAATCATATTCACAGGTCATCGTGGGGATGGCAACACTCTGTGCGACTGTGAATAAATGCACAGTAGAAAAAACGACAATTCCCCATTCAACCAGTCATACAATGGTCAAGGTGGATCGTTCAAAGGATGCCGAAATTGTTTTCTCAATACGAAATACCACTCTGGATAAAAGCCCCACTTTCCCCGTTCTTTTGCTCCGGATGCATCAAGAACTTCTTTCAAGACTCTCTTGGTCTTGGTTTTATTTCAACTTTTGTGTATTGATTTCTGTGCGCACTGAACTTTCGATATTTCCATTTGATTTTGTTCTCAAATTCGATTTACAAATTTACACACAAGAGGCCCCATTGAAGAATAACCACTGTTGGACCGAAAAGATGATTTCGTACAATTCGATTTTTCTTACAGTTAGTATGTCAAAAAAAAACATGGCTAAACTGTATCAGATCCTCTTGGTGGGCTAATATGTGATATTTTTCTTGAGTTTTTTAGTATAACATATATTCATTATTTAAAACACATATGATCGAATTGCATACACTAATAAATAGTTACGTTTTCATACCAGTTACAATCAATGGTTAGAATGATCACCTTTGATTTATAATCCCTTTATTTTAAATATAAAGCTAGCAAAAAAAATTGATAGTTTTTAGCTCTCAACGACTCAGCTTTCTGATCCCAAAAATTAATTTACTATTAAGAATGACAAAATTTCCAACGTGTAAATATAGTGATGTGTATACAAATTTTCGAATCCCACCAAAAATTATTGTGGGACCTCTAAAAATTAAAACCCTGTTTTAAGCCTTTTGTAGAAAATTTTAAAACATTGTTGTGAGATCAATTTCTGAGCGACCCGAAAACCAAGAACCGTGTCACAAAAAATATGTTTTTTGTCAAAATTATTATTTTCCAAATAAAATTGTAATTTATTATTTTACGTTGAAAATTTGTATATTTTTTTAGTTTCCTCTGCTATAGAGGGAAAGTGTTGTATTCATGACGGAAACCGACTCGAGAACGGAGCAGATATACACTTTTTGATAGGTACGAAATCCGTTTCAGGCAAAATTATGAGAATGTCCGTGATCTGTTTAGCTGTCTATCTGTCGGTCGGTCGGTCTGTGAGTCTGTCTGTCTGTCCGTCTGTCCGTCTGTCCGTCTGTCCGTCTGTAAGTTTGTCTATCTGTCAGTGTTACGTATATGAAATAACTCGAGAAATTGTTAAGCTAGCGACTTAAAAATTTTTGTGAATGAGCTTTACGAAAACCGTAGTTTTCCACCACCTTTTGAAAAGGTTACATTAACTATAACGGATACCGCCCATACAATTTTATTGAAAAAATACAGTTTTTTGACAATTTCTTTTTAAAGGATATAAAAAAATGTTTGTTTATGTTTCTGAAAATTTCTCAGAATGATTATTCAAAATTAGATTACAAGATTTAACCCATACAAACTAACAAATGAAGCAAAAACTTGTCAGAACGTATAGTAACCATGAAACAGAAAACCTTTTCCATTATCAATTCTAAAGCAAATGCCCTATTTTCGATTAATTTTTGCGCAAAACATCCCGATTGATATCAATTACCGTTTGAAGGCGAAGGAGTATGGAAGATCCCAATATAAACCGATGACCGACACTGATGTAAAAATAAACGATCCACATTAATTGGAGGTGGCATATAAAAGAATCAAACTCGATTTTGCTTTTTTATCTAAGGTCTGAAGATAAGATTAACACCTGAACAGATAAAATTCTTGTAGTGCCAGCCTCTCTTGTCGATTCTAATTGCACATACGATACCTTGAACTCTAATGGCGTATTAACGATAATCTATGCTACTCCTTGCCTCAAGATGCACACATGACTTTGCCGTATTCTCTTATGGGAATCCAAATCTGATGCATATATTGCACCACAATGGAAGCATCGTTTATTGCCTTCCCATATTGAATAAATGCACAACATATCCACGTCCTGATTTGATTGCCTCGCTTCGATATACCAAACTTGATATCATCTAATTGCGGGTGGAGGAGCTGCAATCCGACAATTCAAAAGTCGTTATTATCTGACTTTGAGCACAGATCCCGGCATTGTATGCAGAATTGACTTCAATATAACTCGCTAATTCCAATGATGATTCGCATCTCGGTTTTATTGCTGCAAACATACGCGATGATGTGCAAAGGCGTAATACCGTCAATATAAGCGGATTCGCTACGTGTTGGATGTTCAAAACTAAAAGAACAATAACACTTCAGGGTCTTTACTTGCCCTATTCTGATGGCTTCTTAAAATCTTAATGGGAAAATATATCACGTAACATGTTGAATGCAAAATTATAAAAACTATACAAAAACACCTGTTGTGCTCGCATTTATGAAAGGGAAATTTCTTTATACTTTGGACGGGCTAAAATTGTAATTTTGATTCAGGTAACAAAAATTTAAAATTATTTTACACCGGTATCAAAAACTCTAAAAATGTCATTATGAAAAAAAACTAAACTGCGAAATAATAAACACGTTTAATTAACCCGTTCGGTACATGTTTTTTTTCTATGGGGGTTAAAAATTCTCTCTATACAAATTAATGATGTTTAAGCTATTAGTATTCATTTAAAACAAAAAAAAAACAAAAAAAAAATTAAAATTTTTTATTTTTTACAAATACGTCCACTGTAGTCCAGATTTTTACTCAAAAAATCAAAATTGGGTCACAAATGCACTTAAAGGTGCACTGAATGAGAATAGAGTGTTGAAAATAAATAAATAATAAGTAAATTCAAATTTTTAACTGCGTTGCCATATGGCATCAAAATACCGAATGGGTTAAACAAATTCACAAGACGTTTTTAAGAAATTATTTAAAAAAATCAAAACATAACGAAAGCTACAATTGCTATTTAAAAAAACATTACTTAAAAGAAATGGTATGGGAGGTACCCGTTATAATTACCGTTACTTTTCCAAAAGTTAATAGAAAACTAGGTACGTTTTTTGTAAAACTTATTCACAAAAAATTTTAGGTCGCTAGCTCAAAGCGTTCTCGAGTTATTTAAGATACATGGAACTTAGAGACCGACAGACCAACGGACATCCTCACAATTTTGCTTGAAACGGATTTCGTACTAATCAGAAATTTTCTATCTCCCCACCATCATGAATACAATAATTTCCCTCTATAAAAGAGGAAAGTAAAAATGTCAAAATTGGCAAAACGGTAGCCATATTGAAAAAATATTAGTTTTGAATTTTGCTTTTTTTACTAATAAAAATTGGTAAATAAAGTTTGAGCGATAAAATCTATAAAAATAAGAAAAATAACAGAAATAACCTCTGTTTCAAATTTAAATAGTGAGTTTCCTTCAGAAAACAAGTTATCAGCCAAATATAACATTTCATTCAGTAATGGCCAAGCCCTAAATTTTTTTAGTTTTTTGTTTGCCTGTGTGTATGTTTGATCTCGCATCACGCGGAACCGGCTCAACCGATTTCGATGAAACTTTGCGCACGGATAGAGTTAATCGCAGAATTAAGGATAGAGTACTCTTTTCTCTCCTTCGACACTCCTCCTCTAATTACTTTTCAACCGTTAAACCGAAAGGAATGCGATTTTTACAATTAGAAAAGTCATTTCTTTTTGTCCACTAATATTTACCCCTTTCCTCTACGTAAAACCTTCCCTTGCCATCTTTTGCAATTCTGAAAGGATTTGAACCCGGTTTTCACAATAAGGTAGGCCATGCCTTTTGATAATTGCTAGAGGAAAATCTATACCGTCTCTACTGAAAATCATTTTGTAATTTTAGTTCAATGCCATGGTTTGATTTATTATCTTGATCTTAAATTATTGGTTATTGCACGAGCAACACCGGGTACCAAAATCTGGTCTAATATAAGATTTTTAACCAAGAACATTGTTTATACAAAATTTAATTTCATTTTACAAAACAATCAAACGCATCGCGTGACTGATTTAACCGATAGTTACGACTATAATCTAATGAGATTAATTTTTAATTAGTGTTGAACAGAATAACTTTCATAAAATGTAGATAAGAGTACATTAATTACGATTTTATTAATTTCACATTGAGAAAACATTAAAGACAGCCTCCAATAGGCAGTCTTACAAATTACCAAAGCGCCCATTTAGAGTCGGTTTAATAATTGAATTGCTCGCTATTAATCTGCCCATAGTGCACATAGGCAAGCACAGCACGCGCGTCGATCACAGGTAACCTGAGTAACTTCCACAGAAGATCATCTAGTAACCGTGGAAAATGTAGTCGAGCAGTCTTAGACAAAGCGTAATTGAAATAAACGAGAGTAACCGCCCACTTACCTTGCTGGGATCGCAGCCATTTGAAACGATCTACGAACGGTTATGATCGACTTGGAAGTAATCTTTCAGGATTCCGCGTTCCCAGCACGTGTCTGACAAGAACAATAACGCTTTTAAAACGGTCCGGGTTGGGTCTTTTCGTTCACGGTGAATGCGCTAATAGCATAGCAGTTATGCTCGCGTGAGCCCCATTCTAGCGCCTCTTGTTCATACCTCCTCCGATTTATGGTAGCTAAAGCCGAGCGAGCTTATAAACAGATGGAAGCTTCCCTCAGCATAACTAAGTTAATATGGCAAAACGGTGCTAGACTAGACTAAATAAAAACTTAAACCTCAATCCAAGACGATGATCGTGCTTTGAGTTGATCGCGGAACAAAGCCGACTCGATCACGATTTCTTCGGAAGATGACTATCTTTAAGAATGTTGGCACATTAGGAAGATAAACGAATCAGCCAACAAGTGCCAGTGTTGTTGGTTAATGTCACTTAGTCTCTCCTTTGATGTCTGTCTTATGGGAAGATACGAAAAAAAAATACTGAAAATCTAAACATTTTACTACTGTTTTATAGCCATTATGTAAAACATGACCTCATAATTCTATTATTCGTACCTTCAATTGCTTTATCAGATATCAACATGACCAAAGTAAGGTAAGAAGATTTACACCATTCGTTTTTTTGGTATGTATTTTGAAATATTATAAAAACATTGGTTTGATTTTTACATGTTAGGTACTTAGATAGTTTTAAGTGAGATACGGTTTTATTAGTCGTTGCGGCAAATCTGAAACCGCCCTTATAAAATTACCCCAAAATCAATTAAAAAGAAAATTTTTTCTGTGCTGTGCTTATTATTCAGTTTGGTGTTATAATTTATTTAACACTAAATAAAACCATTATTGAATATGCAAAACATTGTCTATTTCGGCTGAGGATTGCTTTAAACAAAATTTTCGCCTGCAGCGCAATCTTTTGACATTTTTTCTGCTCTACATTTTTTCTACTCTATAAAAGAATTATTCAGATATATGTATATTAAATTTAGTATACTGTTTGTAATCCATCGGACCAATCGTCGAACACAAAAGTTAACTACAGCAGGGTGTTTGGTATGACAAAATATTTTTATTTTCGCAAGTCTGTCCGTTTGTCTGTCAGTCTGTCTGTTAACACCACAACTTTCGAAATAATTGAGATAGATAGAGGCTTCTATATTTTTGACAGTTGCATTTCTCAAAAGTAGCAAGGTTAAGTTCTTGAACGGGCAAAATCAGACCAGTTTTTCCCTATCATACAAACGAAGCAGTTTTTTTTGCAATTTTCTCGAAAACGGTGAGTCATATTGAAAAATTTATAAAGGTAAAATAAGTCTAAAATAGGATTTTACATAACTCATCAATACATCAAAATCCACTGGAACCACTCCCTCCCACTTCTTCGACACAAATGGAACACATTTTTCGATTTTCTCGAAAACGGTGCATCATATCGGAAAATTTGTGAAGACGAAATGTGTTTCGATTATGATTTTACATAACCGATCAAAATTCAATCAAGCCACTACTGCCCCCTTTTTTAAATAAAATTTTTGTCTGTCCTCAAGTAGAGTACGTGGTAATTTGCCCCTGGCCATTGCAGCTTTTCTTATGCTTTTACCTAAAAAATTTCTCCTACAGACTGTGCGTAAAATACGTTACTCAAATTTTCGACTTTTTAACACCTCCTCCTCCACACCTCGTCATTTTATCGCGATTTTTTGTATGAAACTAAACCTGCCACCACTATTTTCTCAGAACCCTCCCCCTAAATGTGTGTGGTATTTAATTAAGAGAATAGTTGATAAAAAAAATATATTAGAAAATTTGCAAATTTACAATTAATGAATTTAATTACTAACAAGAAAAAATTCCTCGTGAATCCACTATTTAAGGATTCCGAACTCTCTAACTAGATCATAAATTTACTTCAAAGTTCATGAAATTAAAAAAAAACTTTTCTGAAATGTCATCAAAATGTTCTCATGCAGTACGATTATATGCCACTTAATTTTCCTGGTGATACATCACTTTTGATGACATTTTGTACCAAGAAAAAATTCCAAAATAAATCTTCCCTCTGAGCAAAAACAATAACCGCAGCCAAGCTGAGATATAAAAACTGAATATCGTATGGAAATAATCTCGGCAGGTACGTAGAGTTAGTGGAAAGTATCAAGGGGGAAGAGATTATAAAACATACTTATATAGAGATAAAAATCAACATGTAAAAAATCAAGTAAATTCCCGAAAAAAATATCTTGCTAACCAAACGGTCAGATAATCTGCCTTCTGAAACATTGCGGACCACCATCAAAGTTCATGTCGCACCACTATGAAGATTACTTCGTTACGAAAATGTATCAAAAGTCGTTTAACAAAGATCTTTTTTTTTTGCTGTTTCAAGTATATTTTTATGTCGGTGGTGACGCATTGTCTTGAGATATTTCTCGAGTTATTATACATGCTTATTAGAAAGAATAACGAAAATATTTGGTACCGCTCACATAAAAGTGAAAACAGAGAAAATTAGTCCAGTAACAACAGAAGGTCGAATTTTTGGAAGAAACTGCACCTGAAGTTTCGCAGTGGGCCTAGAAATAAACATAACAAAAGCTATAATTGCCAATCTGGCAATTATTGAAAACCCGTATGGTGATATTCGTATCAAAATTCGAACAGTTGTACCAAAATTCCACTTTGAAGTCAAACTTTCCAATAAGATTTTTTTAAATTTTTTCCAATCGAATTTTGATATATGGGAGTTTTATGTAGAATCATATCCTAAATAACTTTTGTTCTTGGACTTTTTTGATAAAATGCACCGTTTTTGAGATATTTACAAAAACCGTTTTCGTTCGTATGGGGGGTACCCCCCCTAATGGTCCATTTTTGCCCATTAACGAACTTAGCCTCGCATTTTACGAAAAACGGATCTGCGCAAAATTTCAAGTCTCTAGCTCAATCCGTGCGCCCGCAATCCGCGCCACAAACAGACAGACAGACAGACGGACAGACGGACAGACGGACAGACGGACAGACAGACGGACGGACATGGAAAATTCAATTTTTTTTATCATTCTAAACACACTGGTGTAATTCATTTTTATGTGTGATGACGGGATCTTGGCGTTACAAACGGTAAGGCAAAGTTAATATACCCTTTGGTTTCACCATACGGGTATAAAAATCTGCAGAAAACATAACAAAAGCTATAATTGCCAATCTGGCAATCATTGGAGACCCGTATGGTGATATTCGTATCAAAATTCGAACAGTTATACCAAAATTCCACTTTGAAGTCAAACTTTCCAATAAGATTTTTTAAAATTTATTCCAATCGGATTTTGATGTATGTGAGTTTTATGTAGAATAATATCCTAAATAACTTTTGTTCTTGGACTTTTTTGATAAGATGCACCGTTTTTGAGATATTCACAAAAACCGTTTTCGTTCGTATGGGGGGTACCCCCCCTAATGGTCCATTTTTGCCCATTAACGAACTTAGCCTCGCATTTTACGAAAAACGAATCTGCGCAAAATTTCAAGTCTCTAGCTCAATCCGTGCGCCCGCAATCCGCGCCACAGACGGACAGACAGACAGACGGACAGACAGACAGACGGACAGACAGACAGACGGACAGACGGACAGACGGACGGACATGCAAAATTCAATTTTTTTTATCATTCTAAACACACTGGGGTAATTCATTTTTTTGTGTGATGACGGGATCTTGGCGTTACAAACGGTAAGGCAAAGTTAATATACCCTTTGGTTTCACCATACGGGTATAAAAAAATCAGTTTTGATAACAATTAGTCTCCAAAAATTGTTAAAAAATATATCCAAAAATTGTTGTTAAATTGTTAAAAACTGTTGCAAAAAATTGTTGAAAAAATTGTTAAAAAATATTGCAGAAAATTGTTAAAAAAATTATTAAAAAATTTATTTGAAAAAAAAAACGAAAATTTACTCGTTTTTATACAAATCAGGTGAAAAATCCATTTGTATGGGACAGAGAGAAAAGGAAGGTCCGATTGGATTTTGATGTATGGAATGGTAATATAAAATCATATTCTTAACACATTTCGTCACCACGAATTTTCCGATACGATGCACCGTTTCCGAGAAAAACCCGTAAAGACTATTTCATTTGTATTGGGGGAGGAGGAGGGGGAGGGGGATGATCCAACTGGATTCTAATATAAAGATAAATTATGTGAAATCATAATTTAAACAAATTTTAACTTTACAAATTTTTCAATACCGCTCACCATTTTCGAGAAAATTGTTAAAAATTATTTTGTTTGTATGCAGGAGGAGGGAAGGAACGGTCCGATTTTGACCGTTCAAAAACTTTGCCTTGCCATTTACGAGAAACGTAACTATACAAAATTTCAAGTCTCTAGCTCAATCTTTTCGAAAGTTATGGTGTTCAAGAATATGCAGAAATCAAAATATTGTTTTGTCATCCAAAATACCCTTGTGTAGCTCATTTTTGTGTCCGACAATTGGTTCGATGCGTTGCAAACGGTGTACTAAATCTTATAGATTCCGATATGATTCTCTTATATAGAGTATAAATATAACTGTCATACATTCAAAAATCATTTCTTAAACCCGCGCCCGGCCTAATTCCAACAATCAAAACCAACCGACAATAAACAAAATGACATTCGGTAACAAATTGAAATATGTTGAAACTATGCTGTAATAATTCAAATTTTCATATGTCTACTTCATGTTTTAGCCAATAAAAACACACAAAAAAAAGACTAGAGAAAATTTCTTTAGCCTCAAGAAAAAAATAAGAAAAAAATTCTTTTGGTTTAGCCAAACAAATGAAATATGATTTATAGTATCACAACGCAATGCCATTCAAATTGCGTATGTCTCCTCTGTCTAATTATCGCGTTGTTAGTTTGCTAATTAGAAATGCACCGCCAGACACGTCTAAATGCCATTTTTCTTTGAATTCTCAAAAATTAGGGGAGAAAATTGACCGCCAATGTCTAAGAGGAATCTAATGCTAATTTTCATCGTTTCACAGACCAGCAGCAAATCGGCACTAGTTGAGAGTTTTATTTCACACAACCTTTAAGAATGCCGGTGGAAATTGTGAAAACAACACGAAGTGATTGTAAAAGTGTTACGAGATCGTTACCCAAAGGTGCATTGCATTGAAGATTTTCTTAAGTGTTTGAATTTTCTGCACTTAGACTAAAAAGTACTGTTCAATTTAACGAGAGGACTATGAAATGCCGATGGGAATTGTAAGATTTATGTCGTCTACAGATAATAAGAATTTGATTAAGAAACTAAAGCTAATGCTGAATAAGTAACGAAAGGAAAAGCTAAAGTGAAAATTGTCGGGAAAACAAAAGAAGCGCCACAATTTAGAGCCAGAGTCGGTCCGTGTTAATGTAATTCGCTGCCAATTTAGTACGCTATTTATACCACATAATTGGATTAATCTAAAAGACGTCTTGATACGAAATAAGCCTTAACTCAGCTTGTATAAAATTCCGAACGCATTTCGAATAAGAGATGGCGCTTTACAGCAAAAGAACTTATAATCGCAAACGCATATATTTACATTTTCTACACGGAGAAAAATAATAGGGCAGATTCCTACAAAAAATATAAATAAAAGAGACAGGGAAATTTTTTGGTAATAACTCCCAAACAAAACGGTAATCATGCCAAAAAATAGGAAATTTTCCTATAATTATAGCAAATTTTAAGGAATCATTGCAGAAGAGTCCACTATATCATATACTTCTATTTGGATTTCTCTCAGCGTAGTAAACGAAACCAAGAACTTAACTGGTGCTGTTGAAACTATCTTAAATATATTTTGTGTTATCGACACTAGAGGTGCTTGTGTCAGGCAGTAATTTGTTTTCGTGCCAAAATTTATATCTTGTAATAATAAAACGTTATCTACTATAATGTTTTTTTTAACTGTAAAAACTATAAACACTGCACTAAGCAAGCTTTTATCTCTCTTGCTTTTACCTCTCATCATTATTTTTAACTCTATTGATTCTCAAATATCAAAATCCAAGTGTTACCAGATTAATAGAATATTATTTGGTTGGAGCAGTCAGAAACATAGCTTATTTATAATAACATTATATGGTTTTGATAAATACTGATATTGGTTGCGTTTGAGACTTGGTTTTGAACTAGATTTCCACGACAGTGACATCAACAGCAAATTGTTTTAATTCGTTAAAGAGAAAGCTCAGTAAAAGAAATATTCACTATCGGTACCTCTCTAATCCTAGCCTAACTTTACTGCTGCTGTATAGAATAATTTTTGGATGTGCGAATTATATTGCAACGAAAAGGACTCTTGGGTGACGTGTTTCCGTGTGAGTTATTTATCTACTCCTAATTTTTTTTTATTAAAACAATAGTACTTATTTGATAAAATCTACATGTCTACATGTTCCCGTGTAAGTCAATATTTAGGGGCACTACCTTATATTGACCATTTTAGTACCAAAACCGAGATATAATCTATTGGCTAGGTCAATTTTTTTTAATTTTGAACCCACTTTTCTGCATCTTGAGCCGTTCGATCAAATTTTAGGCCCAGTAAAACCAAATTTATTTTCCTTATAGAGGATTTTGAACTGCAAAGTGATGACTTTCAGAGCAGACAGTTTAAAACAGAACTTATACCTAATTTAATATCTAGTGAAACCCAAAAAGGTCAATCAAAAACATTGGGTTTTGATGAAAAAATAAGAAATTCGTTGCCCTGGTTTTTCTATAATTATTAGTTTTTGAATTATCGTATAACTATAACGATCCTCATTTTGTAAATGTCTAAGCATTATTGGAGTTATAACCCCATTTATTAGCCTAAACGCCACTATTTTCAAAGTTATATCTTACAGAGCTCCATCGTACGAAAATTTCTCTCAGTGTTTGCAAAAACATTCTATGAATGTCTCCCAATTTAAACCATTTGCAAATTAATATCAAGGTGTACTACTGTGGGGTTGACCTGACTAGGTGCTCCAACCATATTCACTCGGGTTTCATAGGAATTTGAAAACTAATTCTGTCAATTTACTAACTTCAATTCTATTTAGAAGATTCTTAACAGCATTATTAACATCTTCTTAAACATACAAAATGTGGCGGCGGAACTCCCTTTTGTCGCAAGCTACCTAAGCGCAATTTCTAGAGAATGAGACTTAAACGTACACATAATGTCCACATAATGTGGATAATGTGATGTAGAAGGGGATATTGGATCAGGTCGATGTCTGGAGACTAGGACGTTCGCGGCCGGTCGGTGACATAGCGATGCCGGCATTCTTTGACATCAAAGAAGCGCTTTTTGTCTCATAAAACAAATACGTCCATAAACGACAGTAAAAGTTAGTGATTTGTGATCAACGCCGGCAATTTAACCAAAACATTTACGATGATGATGACGACGACGTTGATGGTCAAAGATCGCTCCTCCTGACCAGGCCAGACCAGCGAGAAAGTGACATCGAAGAAAAACCGGCCCAACTTATATCCACAAAAACCAAGTCATTATCATCAGCGTCATCCTACTCGTTGTACACAAATATAACAAACAAAACGGCCAAAGTGCTTAAAACCATTTTTAAAAAAAATCCCATACCCGCTTTTCAATTCCTCCCGATGAGATCGGTTCGGTTCGGTTCTTGGGATCATCAAACAATCCCCGTGGTAAATCCACAAAACAACCAGTAACAACAGAAGGATGAATCGAATGGTTTAAATAAGGGCGAAATTTATGAGACATGGTGTAGGTGTAGACAGGATACCTTCTTGTATATCAACGTTCTTGGCCAACAAAACAGGACAGTGTTGTGTGTCTCGTTAGAGATACCGATTCCCGATACGAAAACAAATCTTGTCCGGTATTCACCTACATGGTTCACCTGTTGCTCCGTCACCTCACCGGCTTAGAGCTGCATACGAGTGGTTGGCTGCTGAATGTAGTTTCGATTCCACTAATGATTTACGATGGTGCCATGGCCCAGTTCTAATGGAATACAAATCAAATGCCAAATACCTGGACAATCAACAGGTAAAACAGATTTTTACCTTGTATTTTTTTTTTACTCTGCTGGTCTTGTTTTTAACTCGACCAAAGAGAAGCCTAAGAGAACCGATAGCCGATTTGCGCAAGACATCAATTTATCGCTGTCACTGTGAGCGTTGCGTCGCAGAAGACCGAACGAAAATGGTAAGGAGGATACTTTGCTATTCATCTTCAGCGGGAATTTCTTGCCGCGAGCTCAGGTGGATCGTGTGAGAAAAGCCTGGATATTGAGAAGATGAAGTGGTATCATCACTATTGGCAAAGGAGACGCGGCTACCACTTGATGCATACCTGGAACAGTTATGTTTGCAATGTCGCCAATGAATCTTTGTTGATGTTCTTCCCGTATGCCCACACAGGCACATACACTTAAAAAGTCATGAAGAAAATCAACATTTATCTTGCAAATGGCATATGTTCTATGGAAACAATTTCATATTTATTTCTGTTACTGAATTGAACAAAATTCAAGAACTGCCTAAAGTTTTTACAAAATGTTAAGGAATTTAGCGGATTTTTGAATGAAAAGCCAGGAACCAATCATTAAATATTCTAGGACAGACAAAAATTTTATTTAAAACATAAGAAAAGCACAATTTTTAGCCAATCGTCAAATGCTTTATATGAGGGCAGATAAAATTAATTTGTTTGGGAGAGGGGAGGAGGATCGGCCGATGGGACTTTGATGCATGGAATGGTTATGTAAAATTATATTCTAAACAGATTCTGCCTTTATGAATTTTTCAATACGACTCAGTATTTTCGAGAAAATTGTGAAAAACTGCTTTGTTTGTATGAGGGAGGAGGGAAGAAATTGTCGGATTCAAGTCTCTAGCTCAATCCTTTCGAATCTTATGGTGTTCACTGACATATAGGCGTATATTTGACTAGCTTGTTGCCGGGTTAAGTTTTTCAAATTTTTTTTTGATGGTCTATGTTGGACTTAAACTTCAGGCCAATCGGCTCGCTGGTTTCCCCGCGAAAGAGTAACATAGAGGGCAAACTAAGTTTCGAGATGACTTTACCCCCTCCCCTTACTCCCCCCACCTGTCGGGCTACTTTTTAATGGGTCTATGTTGGGGCTGGACCCCCGACGAACATCTATGCCAAATTTCAGTAGTTTCCCCGCGAAAGAGTAACATAGCGCAAAAACTAAGTTTCGAGATGACTTAACCCCCTTCCCTTACTCGCCCCACCCCTCGCGCTACTTTTTCCGTATGCCTATGTTGGAACCAGAACTACCACAGACACTCATGCCAAATTTCAAGTCAATCGGTTCAGCCGTTTTTGCGTGAAAGAGGAACAGACAGGCAGATACACACCAACTCATTTTTATATATTAGTGATATAGTATACCGCTTGTAAGGCATCGAAACAATCGTCAGACTCAAAAATGAACTACACCAGGGTGTTTGGGTTGGCAAAATATTTTGATTTCCGCATGTCCGTCCGTCTGTCCGTCTGTCTGTCCGTCCATCTGTCGGTCCGACCATCCGGTTGTCCGTGAACACAATAACTTTCGCAAAGATTGAGCTAAAAACTCAATCTTTTTATTTTTTGGGTTGCTGGGGGTTCGCTAAATTTCGAAGAAGTAAATCGCGAGAGGTCTACTTGTAGAACATAAAGACTTAGAACCTAAACACAAACGCTAAAATAATTTTCTCAACTATTTCGAAAAATTGTGTAAATTGATAATACCCCCAACATTTATCAATTTCGGTAAAATGTTTGCTGATTTACTTCAGATGCCTTCCTTCTATAATAACTTGCCATCCAATCTTTGATATTCCAAACAACCAGCATCCACACATCATCCGACGCTCATCGTCAGGTGCAAAAGTGCATCAGGTAACAATTCTCAGATAGATAGACTTTGCTGCAAATCCTATGCATGGTTGACTACATATCTGGTAGGAAGGTGGACTTTTTGACTTATGCACGCGAGTTCAAGTTGTGGGACAAATCCCGATCTTGCCTTCTTCTGCATTCGCAATCAGTTTTTAGAGTTTTAAGATGCCATTCTTGAATGCATCTTACTGATTTGAATTGCACGCAGAACTTGTTTTGTTTGAGCGGGCGGACGTCACTATCTCGATATTATGGTGTATACATTTATAAAATGCGTTTCTTATTTTTATAGTTTTATGTTGTGCAGGTGAGGATGCCAAACCAGGAGATATGACCAGAGTCATCTTATTTGATTTATGGACAAAGATTAAACGGTTCAGGTTCTTCCACAGTTTTATTGTTTTTTATCGGGCTTCTTTTTTGCACATGAAGAACAACGCGTCCATTTCAAAGATATGCGAAAAATTATAGACATCTTCTAAATATGCTAGAATTCCACAAAAACTCTACGAAGAACAGAAATTCGTTTTTTTTTATTTTAGTTTTCACACAATTTTTCAACATATGCGTAAAGCTATTTATTAATTAAACTAGTTCTATAACTTTATTTTCTCACAATCAGCTGAAAAGGCTTGAAAACCATACAAAACCGAACACAATAAAATGATTTGATAAATCATAAAACTATAAAATTCTATTGCCTATAAAATATGAAAAATATTCAGAAAATCAGAA